>CAWUFW010000577.1:1200000-1645000 GCA_963921515.1 Calotriton arnoldi | reverse complement strand
TTCAAAAGAAAGTGTGCCAGTGATTCTTGTTGCACATTGAAAGATCCAGGGTGATCTGTCAAGCAGGGGCCGAGAAAGGGGGGGGGTCAAAAATTGCATTTACCATGTTAATTCCCATAGACCCTTTAGACATGCTTGCAGTCTGAACCGCTGGATGGATTTACACCAAATTTGGCAGAAAGCTAGCTTTTGGTACACGGATTGTGCTTTTTGTTAGTTGGTTTAAATCTGTTCAGTAGTTTCTGAGAAATTTAAGAAAATACAGTTAGGGATATCTGTGGCCGCGACGACATCACGAAAAATAACAATCTCGTGCAGGGAATTGCAGAGCTCTGATTGGCTGCTAACACTTCAACCAGGAAGTGTTGGCAGCCATCTTGGAACTCGGCTTCAGCTAAGTAGTGCAATGGAGGGGAGCCACGCGGCCCCCCTCCTGAAGCCATAGATGTCTCTGGGGACCGCCACTCCCCGGGCCGCCACTCCCCAAGGCCGACTGCTGCTATGTTCCGGGAAATAGATGAAATACTTTCACACACAGGGAGCTGCATGTTTAGCAGCTCCCTGTGTGTGAAAGCAATGCTGACTCCCGCAGCAATTGTAAGCTGGCTGGGACTGTGGGGGCCTTGAGGCTTCCCCTCCGGTTCCAGAGGAAGAGGAGAAAGAGGCAAAATAAAGGTCAGAAACAAGCAGAAAGAGGCAGAATAAAGGTCAAAAACAAGCAGAATAATGGTCAGCAACAAGCAGAAAGAGGCAAGATAAAGGTGAGAAACGAGCAGAAAGAGGCAGCATAAAGGTCAAAAACAAGCAGAAAGAGGTAGAATAAAGGTCAGCAACGAGCAGAAAGAGGCAAAATAAAAGTTAGCAACTAGCAGAAAGAGGCAAAATAAAGGTGAGAAACGAGCCGAAAAAGGCAGAATAACAGTCAGAAACTAGCAGAAAGAGGCAGAATAAAGGTCAGAAACAAGAAGAAAAAGGCAGAATAAAGGTCAGAAACTAGCAGAAAGAGGAAAAATGAAGGTCAGCAATGAGCAGAAAGAGGCAAAAAAAAGGCCAAATGAGCAGAAGGAGCCAAAATAACGGCCAGCAATGAGCAGAAAGAGGCAAAACATAGATCAGAAACGAGCGGAAAGAGGCAAAATAAATGCCAGCGACGAGCAGAACGAGGCAAAACAGAGGTCAGAAACGAGCAGCAAGAGGCAGAATAAAGGTCTGCAACAAGCAGAAATAGGCAAAATAAAGGTCAGCACTGAGCAGAAAGAGGCAAGATAAAGGTCAGAAACGAGCAGAAAGAGGCAGAATAAAGGTCAGAAACTAGCAGAAAGAGGAAAAATGAAGGTCAGCAATGAGCAAAAAGAGGCAAAATAAAGGCCAAACGAGCAGAAAGAGGCAAAATAAAGGCCAGCAATGAGCAGAAAGAGGCAAAACATAGATCAGAAATGAGCGGAAAGAGGCTAAATATATGCCAGAAATTAGTAGAAAGAGGAAAAACAGAGATCAGAAACGGGCAGAAAGAGACAAAATAAAGGCCTGCAACGAGCAGAAAGAGGCAAAATAGAGGCCAGGTATGAGAAGAAAGAGGCAAGATAGAGATCAGAAACGAGAAGAAAGAGGCAAAATGGAGGTCAGAAACATGCAGAAAGAGGCAAAATAGTGGTTAGCAACAAGCAGAATGAGGCAAAATAGAGGTCAGAAGCTAGCAGAAAGAGGCAAAATAAAGGCCAACAACAAGCAGAAAGAGGCAAAATAGACACCAGGAACGAGCAGAAAGAGGCAAAATAAAGGCCTTCAGCGAGAAGGAAGAGGCAAAATAGAGACCAGAAACCAGAAGAAAGAGGCAAAATAGAGGTCAGAAACGTGCAGAAAGAGGAACAATAGTGGTCAGCAACAAGCAGAAAGAGGCAAAATAAAGGCCAGCAATGTGCAGAAAGAGGCAAAACAGAGATCAGAAAAGAGCATAATGAGGCAAAATAGAGGTCAGAAACTAGCTGAAAGGGGCAAAATAAAGACCAGCAACAAGCAGAAAGAGGCAAAATAGACATCAGGAACGAGCAGAAAGAGGCAAAATAAAGGCCTGCAATGAGAAGAAAGAGGCAAAATAGAGACCAGAAACCAGAAGGAAGAGGCAAAATAGAGGTCAGAAACTGGCAGAAAGAGGAACAATAGAGGTCAGAAACATGCAGAAAGAGGAACAATAGTGGTCAGCAACAAGCAGAAAGAGGCAAAATAAAGGCCAGCAACGTGCAGAAAGAGGCAAAACAGAGATCAGAAATGAGCAGAATGAGGCAAAATCGAGGTCAGAAACTAACAGAAAGAGGCAAAATAAAGGTGAGCAACAAGTAGATAAAGGCAAAATAAAGGTAAGAAGTGAGCACAACAGGCAGAAAACGAGCAGAGAATGAGCAGAAACCCACTCAGGCACTCATGCACCCAGTCACAGAACCCACTCAGGCACTCATGCATTCACTCACATAGCAACTCAGATGCTCTCACACCCACTCACAGACCCAGTCAGACACCCATGCACCCACTTACAGAATTGCTTATACTCTCTCACCCGCTCACAGATCTACTCAGAGACTTATGCCTGACTCACAGACCCACTCAGAGACTCACACACCCACTCACAGACCCACTCAGAGACTCATGCACCCACTCACAGACCCACTGAGACACTCATGCAGTCACTCGCAGACTGACTGACAAACTCATGGAGGCACTCGCAAACCTACTCAGACACTCTCACACCCACTCAGACACTCACACATCCACTCATATACCCAGTGAGACACTCACATACCCACTCACAGACCCAATTAGACACTCATGCACTCAGTCAAAGACTGACTCACACATTAATGGAGGCACTTGCAAACTCACTCAGACACTTTCACACCCACTCACAGACCCACTCAGACACTTACTCAGACACTCATATACCTACTCAGACACTCACACACCCAGTCATAGACCCACTCAGACACTCATGCACCCACTCACACACCCAGTGAGATACTTATGCAGCCACTCCCAGGCCCACTCAGACATTCACACGCCCACTCACACACACTGAGACACTCATGCACTCACTCACATACCCACTGAGACACTCATGCACTCTGTTACACACTCACTTTAAAAGATTACAGGTTGCAGTTAGGAAATAAAATGTAAAAGCCTTAGAAATTCACTTTAAAAAACTAAAGGTTACAGGGACGTTATAGTTAGGAATCGGAATTTAAAAAACCTTAGAAATTCACTGGAAAAAACCAAAGGTTACAGGGATGCTATAGTTAGGCTCAGATTTCACTCGTACTGAAACCAGTGAAATTCAGCAGTTATAGTTACCTGAGCTAACTATAACTTATGTTCCACACTACACTGCTTTTGATCTAACATATTACATAACTCATGACATGGTCAGTGACATTACTGATGGCATCACTCATGACATCTATCTCAAATGGCATCACTAAATGACATCACTGATGACATCATTCACAAAACCACTCAGACACCCACTTACACCCCCATAGAACCTCTCATACACCCACTCCAACTGCCACACAATCCCTCACATACACATTTACAGACCCATACCAATACTCACATAACCAATAGTTCATCCATAGAGCCACTCACTCATACAGCCACTCACACACTGACTAACTCACTCATATAGCCACTCATGCACCCACTCACTCACCAATACAGCCACTCACACATCCAGTCATGTAGGCATACATACACTTACACACCCACTCATACACCCTTACAGTGGGGTGTGTAAGTGTCTGAATGACTGGATGTGTGAGTGGCTGTATGGGTGAGTTAGTGGGTGTGTGAGTGAAAGTATGAGTGAGTGGATGTATGAGTGGCTCAGTGGATGAGTGATTGGTTGTGTGAGTACTGGTATGGGTCTGTGGATGGATATGTGTGGGTGTGTGTGGGAGTGGGTATATGAGAGGTTCTATGGGGGTGTGAGTGGATGTCTGAGTGGTTCTGTGGATGATGTCATCAGTGATGTCATTTGAGATGCCATCAGTGATGTCATCAGTGATGTCACCGACCATGTCCTGAGTGATGTAATATGTGAGGTCATAAGCAGTGCATTAAGGGGTGTAAGTTATAGTTAGCTCAGGTAACTATAACTGCTGAATTTCTATGGTTTTGTACGAGTGAAATCTGAGCCTAACTGTAACCTTTGGTCTGTCCAGTGAATTTCTAAGGTTTAAAAAAAATTCTATTTCCTATTATAACGTCCCTGTACCCTTTGTTTTTTCTGTGAATTCCTATAGTTTTTTAACATTCTATTTCCTAACTATAACATCCTTGTAACCTTTGTTTTTAAGTGAATTTCTAAGGTTTTTTAATTTTAGTTCCTAACTCTAACCTGTAACCTTTGAGAGTGACTGTGTGAGTGAGTGGATGAGTGTCTCATTGGGTGTGTGAGTGAGTGAGTATGTGAGTGTCTCAATTGGTGTGGGATTGGGTGTGTGAGTGTCTGAGTGGGCATAGGAGTGGCTGCATAGGTGTCTCACTGGGTGTGGGAGAGGGTGCATGAGTGTCTGAGTGGGTCTGTGAGTGGGTGTGTGAGTGGATGTGTAAGTGTGTAAGTGGGTGTCTGAGTGTATGTATGAGTGTCTGAGTGGGTCTGTGAGTGGGTATGAGAGTGTATGAGTGGGTTTGCGAGTGCCTCCATGTATGTGTGAGTCAGTCTGTGAGTGAGTGCATGAGTGTCTGGGTGGGTCTGTGAGTGGGTCTGTGAGTCTCTGAGTAGATGTCTGAGCGGGTGCATGAGTGTCTGAGTGAGTGTCTCAGTGGGTCTGTGAGTAGGTGTGAGAGTGTCTGAGTGGGTTTGTGACTGCCTCCATAAGTGTGTGAGTTAATCTGTGAGTGAGTGCATGAGTGTCTGAGTGGGTCTGTAAGTGGGTGCACAAGTCTCTAAGTGAGTTTGTGAGTGGGTGTGTGAGTCTTTGAGTGGGTCTGGGTGAGTGCACAAGTCTCTGAGTGGGTCTGTGAGTAAGTGAATGAGTCTCCATGTAGGTCTGTGAGTGAGTGCATGAGTCTCTGGGTCTGTGAGTGGTTGCGCAAGTCTAAGTGGGTCTCTGAGTGTGTGTGTGTGAATCTCTGAGTGGGTTTGTGAGTGGGTGTGTGACTCTCTGAGTGGGTCTGTGAGTGGGTGTGTGAGTGTCTAAGTGGGTCCTGGGACATAGCAGGAGCTGGCCATGGAGAGTGGTGGTCCCCAGAGCCATTATTGGCTCCAGGAGTTTGGGAAACACTGCTTTAAATCATTGTAGATGTGGAATGTTGGGCCGGTGTAATGTGCCATGTTATCGTATTATATTCTTTACAGCACTCAGAAGTAAACATGAGGCTACCTTGTGCATTATACAAAACTCACAAATTAATAAATAAATACATTTGGAGCAGTGTATTGTTTTATGAAGACAGGATTTCTGTTGTGAGCTCACAGAAGATCAGCTATTTGGCGCCAATGAGCTGTGCTGAATGCATGTGAGTTGTTCTGAATATTGTGTTCTGTTGAAGTTTGTGATTGTTTACTCTTATGTTTGGTATTGTTATGAGCTCTGTGATAACCACCTATTGAATATCTGAGCTGTGCTTTATGCATGCTCAATGTTCTGTCAAGTGTTCTATTGGATGGCACTTTTCTAGTAGAATTGCTTTGTTTACAGGGACTTCTAAATACTAATAACTTCCACGTGGCTTGACAACTGAAAGCACAGCTCCATGAGTGCTCTTGTTGATATCCAAGTATATGAAATATCTGAGCTGTATTGGATGGGTTTGCAGGATAGTGGCTAATGTGTTGTGCTGACTGTTGTTGCTAGGAGGGATGTACTGTTCTGCACGTGGTGATACCCAGCTATATTATACATGTATGTGGATTGTGTTGGATGTGTGATAGGTGTTCTGCCTAATATTTCCTGTTTGATGAAGATGGCATGGACGTTCTGTGCACTCTCGTCTTCTTATCTGGGCAGGAGTCACCATAAACCCACCTCTTGCTCACAAAATGGC
The DNA here is from genome assembly GCA_963921515.1 of Calotriton arnoldi. Taxonomy (NCBI): domain Eukaryota; kingdom Metazoa; phylum Chordata; class Amphibia; order Caudata; family Salamandridae; genus Calotriton; species Calotriton arnoldi. Next base: position 1,638,958 of record CAWUFW010000577.1, on the reverse strand, counting down.
TACTGCAGCAACTCAGTTTTCTCATCTTAGTCCGAGCAGCACTTACATTCTAACCAGGCCGCTAGGGTCAGCTTCTCATACATTGGTTTATCTCATTGGTAGTCCCTCTTTGAATCCCTTCACACAAGTGTCTTGAGATGCTCATCACCATCTTCGCCATTGTAGTCTGCAGTGCACAACCAGCGATGGAACCCTGGGGATGATAGCTAGGCTGGAGCAAGTCTAGATGCTAAATTTGCAAGAGAGAAGCCTTGCTCCTACCTTTCTTCTACTACCTTGTTTGCAGCCTTACTAATCGATTCATTGAGCAAGTATATGGCTAGGTGACTGGGGCGTGAAAGATACAATTGTACTGTGGTTTAAAGTTTATCGTCTGAGAAGAGTTTGGCATTTGGTTTAAAGTGAGTGTCTTTAGTGATTTGTTTAGGGGTCCAGGTCTACCCTCGATTGATGGCAAAAAGGATGGGCATACTGTAGGCCTAGGCCAAAGGTTGAAAATCTAAGAGCTTGAGTGCTCTATCTCAACAGAGGAGAAGGTCACAACAGTTGTTTGTGGTTGAGTAGAGACCAAAGAGAGGCTGGCAGAGGGATGCACAGGGACACAACTGCCAAGTAAAACAACAAACATGGTGCAATTATAAAGTCATTAGAAACAATTTTGAAGCCGGGACAATGGTAAATCAAATGTTAAGAAAACACGATGAGTCCAGAAACATAAGCAGTAGCAAGGAATTCACAGATGTTTGATTTCTCACTTTCTTAAAACTTTTGCAGGTCTTCCACATTGGAGAGTGGAAACCTAAAAATACTACATATACCTTATTTCATTGTATTAAGACCGCTAAACCACTTGTATTATTCCACATTTTACCCACACCATCTGCCGGCTAATTTGTGCAATCTATGATATGTATTTAATACTGACCTTTGTATTTTACACGATTTCCAACAAATCACCAGTTGAATTGAGGGCGAACCTTGAAAGATCCATGTAAAAAAGACTTACCTTGGCATGCTGAATTGTTACATATTGGGTTGAAGCAATCCGTTGAAATAGCAGTGTGATGAAACTGCAAAGCAGCACGCTTTTAGGAAGACTTGCCTTACTAGAAAAATTTACGTGTATGCAATTGCGTTTCTTTGGCCAATTCCTCCGGGATGAAATCACATTTGAAAAATGCAAATCGCCTTTATCTCATAGATTACTGTATTCCAGATTGCTTTTCTCGGTATTGCTCTATCTTATAAGGAGAATTAGAACCTGGGGATGTTTAGGTTTAAGTAAATTGTGCTGTATTATTGCATATTCCTTTCCAGAATGGGAAATGTAAGGAAGAGGAGGAAGCTTGCTTTACTTGTTCCCAGGCTTGCATTAGATCACAGCTCGCAAACAGAATGTATATAAATTTTAGTGTTTTCAACTCAATTCGGTATGATTAAAACTCCTTCTAGTTGTGTATACCAACATATTTATTGTCAAGATATTGTAAAACACGTTTGCTATGTCAATAAATGATTTTAAATGCAACAAATACATATTTAGAAATTCGAAGCCGTGAAAACGCAAATACAGATTAAGTTTCCAATCACATTTGCAGTACACCGGCATTCAGTGTGATTTAATTAGTGGAGATATCTGTGCTTCATTACAGAGAGTGCCTCCAATGTCCCCCTTTGGTGCTGTATTCTCTTCATTTTCCCACATGGGTCTCCTGTCCTGAGATGGCCGTAGAGGTCAGTCCGAGCGGAGCTTTGTGGTCAGTGCACTCACTGTGACCTCTCCAACTGTGAGCCGGCCATTCAGGGACCGGCCTTCAAAACAGAGCATCTCTAAAATGTTTATATATTACTTTGCATCCCGCACCTCGGACATAAGGCCCTGCTCCCCTGTGGCTTCCTACATCTGATCCTCATTCACAGGAAAAACAATTTATGACTCTCCTTCGGACAGGAAGAGCAAATAAGTCAACAAACTCCAAAGGGTCAGGTGAAGAAAATGGAGGGCTGTTGTGTATTTCTATGTGGTCTGGATAATTAACGGCGTCAATGAAACCATCCTTTCACGTCATCTCTATTACCATCACCTATAGAAGCAATGCTGAGTCAAAGTTTTGATTCGATGGGAAGGCTTGTTTAAGTCTGGCTTGACAGCACAGCTCTTTCTCTGACGTATTGCTACCACTTCTTTAAAATATGTAGAGTGGGCGTTGGCTCCATACAGATAAGTAATGCTTTCTCAGCTCATGCTATTGGCTGTTTGGTGTATCATTGCGCCCTCTGGGAAGTGCCTCCACTGGATTGCAGGGGGGGCGGGCGCTATTTAACTACTTAAAGGCACATTGAATCATCACTCTATCATAGTCAGTTCTTTATCTACTATTTTCATTCTATACAGAAAGCAACCCTTTTTTGCCAGAAGATCTGGCTTTAATATGCATAAAAGTTCTTGTGGATGCAACACAGGCAAACAGCATTGTGAATGTCTGTATTTGCACATGGTCGCCCTTTAAAGCTAAATTGATTGGCTTTGCCAATCCTTGCTATGTTAGTTGAATCAGAATTACAAGCTTCTTGAAATGTTGTGCTTGCAATACAAAAGGAAAAAAATATATATGTGCAAATGTCCTAACCTCAATATTTCAGAATTTCTGCTCAAATTTGAATACATCCTTTGCTGTACGTCCGCATCACTTTATTTTTGCAGCAAACAAGTGAAATCCGATAAGCAGTGAGGGAGCTATTATGTATTAGTCAAGAATATGCCATAATAATAGTGCGCTCAGCAAATATACTACAGTCAAATATACACATGAACACTGACATGGAGCTATTGTCTTTGAAACGATTTTCATATGAGCTGCCTGATATGATTTTGATGTGAGTGCATTTTTATTGGCTCATGCTAACTAGGCCTCGATTAGTTCTCAGCGTCATCTTGTTCAAAATAGATGCTACATTCACTGTTTATGATTTCTGGTGCACATAGTCAAGCAAGTCACAATTTTTTTCTGGGTGATCCTGCTCTTGAGGAAGACTCCCTAGCATAGGCTCACTAATGTAACATTTTTCCAAGGATCTTCTGCTCGCACGCCATATTGCATTCATTCACAATGATACACTGTTGTTTATCGAACTAGTTTGTTCTGACACCTCCTTTAGGTTAGAGGTGTTGAATCAATATTCATGCAGTGGGTTAGTGCTTAGGTGGTAGGGTTATATAACGATTTTGAATTCTGTATTCTGATTTCTTGAAAATGTATTTGTTTGCTCACACCACAATGATTCTGTACTTTTCATACTGTTATATGGGAAAATTTCCTATATAATCCCTAAAGTTTGGGGGTGAGCGATGAGACCTTTCCTACGCTACTAGGTATACTGTCTGATTTCTTACTGATTTTGCTGCATATTTACACTTACTTTATTTTTGGTTTTGCCTTTTATTAGGTACTGTTCTATTACAGCGAGCCCTCATGGCAATGACTTTATGCATTGAAATAAGATTTGCTGCATCTACACTTTACTATTTCTGTATTGTACTCTTTGAATTTTTGTAATAAATCTTCATACATTTTTTAATTCTACTCTAGAACTCACTTATTGAGTCAGTCTTTTCTTCTTAATTGACTACTTTTCGATATGCTGATATGTATCTTATCTTGGGACACATTGCCTCATGAGATTGAGGTTAACATCATCCCCAATCCACCCAACCTGTAGAGGTGTTATTGAGGTGTAAGATTTTAGGGGTACAGCGCACCTTATGGCAGAGTTACATATGTGGAGCCACTCTCTCAATTTCACATTGTGTTCAAGATAAAGGGTTCATTTTAATTGTAATCCTATGTGTGCTTGCATTATTTTGCCTATTGCAAAATGTTTACATCAATAGCACCATATGGCACACTATGATGACTTGTTTATGTGAGGATGTTGTGTTTTGTCTTTCATTAATAGGGTGTACGTAAAGCCAAACGTCTCGTTGCTTTTTCCAGCAGATAGTTTGATGAGCGGATGCATCAATGTTGAATTTACAGCTTCACTGTTAAGTCATGCCTTAATGTTTTTTTATTTTAATTTTTAAACAAAACAACTAATTCAAACTGAGGCAGACATCATGTGTCAGGTAATTCTAGAGTGAGGCCAGAAAAGGAGAGCTATCCTATTCGCGGTTTGCAACCGTGATGTGTGACAGACTGCCTTGTGTACCTTCTCCCCATGTTTCTTCACTTCCAGAAATTTCTACCTATAAATGCATTATTTTAGATGGACATTATTGACTCTTAGTATTCAACATTCTGACCAATTTTCAAGTTTCTCAAATTATTTCTCATTTTTCAACTTCTCCTGGGTTACCTATAAAGAGGAAGCATGAAGGCACAGTGATTTCATGCTTGCTGCTGTCACCTGTAGTGATCTGAACATCACAAGTTTGAATTCCAGCAAGGAAGATTCGGACTTTCATTCTAAGTCGTTCCATTAACCTCGGTAATTGTAACATGTTAATTCAGCACTTAGAAGTGCTACACAGCAATATTATTAATGTTCCTATACCAGCATTAACATGAAGTGGCAAAACCATTGGGTCTGGATTTAATTGCTAATGCATGCAGCATTAGAAATGTTTATCTGTCAAATAAAGGTGTATGGCAAGAGAGCCTGCACTATAGTTCTTCTTTACTTTCTCTGACACTGGAAGAAAGGAAGTACTAAAATACAGATAGTCTTTAAATTATAGGCAAGTAAAAGAAAAAAAAATACCTTGTTCCGGAGGCACAAATGAGAAGGCGAGGAGGACACACAGGGGAAAAATAGAGGGGCAGATGGGAGATACAAGTGGGAGGTTTGGAAGGGGTGCGAGGAGCACACTGGAAAGGGAGGAGTGGGAACAAGTAACAAAAGCAGGTGGCTAGTGGGAGAAAGGAAGAGCAAGACATACAGAAAAGAGGGCGGATGAAAGGGAGCCAGCAGGAGCAGGCACAAGTGGCAAAAAGTGGAAGGGGCAAAACGAGCATTGGGGAGACAATAGAGAAGCCTGTTGTAGAATAGTCCCTCATGCAGTTCAAGCAAGCATTCCATTGAAAGCAGAAAGATTCACTCTTACAGTCAATAGCTCAGGTGGCAGGAAAATGCTTCTTTGGGCTGAGCCCAGCTTTGATTGGCAAAGTCTCAAGACTATAACTAAAAGATGCTGGTCAAAAAAATCTAATGGCTGAAAGAGACTACCCGCCAAAAGAGACAATAGGTATCTCTAAAAGCTACATCATCAACACCGTGACTTAAAATGGGTGAGGTGAGTGAAAGCATTAATCCTTGAGGCACTCAGCTGGTCATTCCCTACCCAATCTAGGCTCCAGTCAATAGAAAACTCTACCTACTGTCACTGAACAAGTTGTGTATCTTTCACTGCCCTTCAATCCCCGCTAAGGCACTATGCTTGCCAATTAGTCTACTATCTAGGGCACTTTGTACAGCTGCTGAAATCCACAAAAATCACATCCAATAACCCTCCTTCAACTAAGGACTGGACAGAGTCAAGTAATCAAACAGTCTAAAAGTTACATTAGATTATAGAGGGTGTGGGATTATTGTTTTCATTCTTCTGGTTGTCATCACCACCAGGGTTTCCCCGGCAGTAAGACTGAAAGAAAGGACATCAGACTGTTAGTCCTGCATAGGGAAGCTGTCTGATGCCCTTACGCTGACGGCCAGCACTCTGTCAGGCCATCAGAGTACAGTTTCAGTTGACGGCCCACCGCTGATAGAACATTGGCAGTCCACCTGATTCTAAATCGGGCAGGCAGACCGAGGGTTTGGTGTTCAGTGAACTCTGTCACATTTATATCAGAGTACCCTGTCCATCAAACTCTAAATCAGGACCTCTGTGTTTTAATTCAGAAAGCTGTGTGGCAACTTCCCTGTTTCCCTCCCCTTTATTCTTGCCCTATCAGTTTCATTTTTACACACAAACAGTAATTTTCAAGAGAAACCGAGAACACAAACAGGCTGTGAGTAATGGTGTAGAAGGACACTATCCCTGAGGACTCTTGGGGCAAAGGTTAAGGTGTCCTGCAACCATTGACTTAAAAATAGCTGAGCTCAGTGTGCAAAATGCGGTCTCTCTACACTTCGAGTCCCCCATCCCCCTGACACACAAATCACCCTTCCTTCAAAGAAGGTCAAATACTGACATTAAAAAAACAGAATTTGTGGTCCAAGTTTATCTAGGTCAAACTATTTTTTTATTTAACAAGAGAGAAGGGAACAGTATATTCTTGGTCTAACTCGGGATTGGCCATTCATTAATGCAGAAATACATGTGGGCCGCTGCATCTTACATGAGCCTTTTTTGTCGCCATGTTCTTGGGGAACATTGTGCTAAATCTGACCTGGGGATAACAGGAGAGTTTTGAGCTGTGGTTGAAAGACCGTTTTCAGGAATTTGCAATGTATTTAGTGATAGGAAGGCTCAGTCATTTATGGGAATGAACTGGTAATGTAATCAGAGCAGACTAAATCGCCCTGATTCAGAGAAGCCAGCAATTTGGACAGGCTGACCATCATATCCATTTAAAAAACAAACAAACATTTTTCAGTTAGCCTTTGTCAGGCTGGTATCTGATGAATGTAAGGACAAACGTCTTACAAAGTTAGATTTGGCAACAAAGCTATCTATTTAGGCTCACTAGGGCACTCTCCACCCAACAATCTACATTTGGTATACTAAACTCAGGAATTTACTAGCAAAGGAATACAAGCACTGGCAAAGCCAATAGGTCTGGTGTTGGCTGCCAGTCTTTTGGCTTTGTCAATGCTTGTTTTATATTGTCATGGTTTTTGTATAACTTTATTTTGGGGGAGCTTCTGGGCCCATGACAATATAAAGCATGCATTGGCCATGACAATATATCTGGCCTTGGCAAACTGGTACTATGGTTATTTCAATTGCCAGCTGGTGCCACAAAATAGAAAGAAAAAAGAAAACATGATGCCTCCAAAGTGTGACTGTCATGCTTGCATCAAAAAGTTTACATCTTAATAAAATCACTGATGCAGCTGTTTTATTGGTGATGTTTTTAATGGGCAAGTCTTCCCATTGCACAATGCATTGAATAAATCATCACCGAACGAATGATTAAAATCTCAGGCAACTGCAATGCTCCAACGTCACTTAAAGTCTTTATAACAACAACTTTAAATAAAAAAGATGAAAAATAAACACCATCTAACTGGGCACTTAAATTGCAGGGATTTTTGTATGCAGATGTGAATATGGTGCACAGGATTTGTGCTGTCACTCAAAGTGAAGGGAACCAATGAAAAATGTGGGCTGACCCTTCCTCCATTATATATGCTGTACTGGGTGGAAGCAAAATGAGAATGACTGTTTAACAGGCTAATTGCCCCTCCTATATATGCATATCATGCCTATATTGTTGTTTGAAAGACAATAGCGTGCCAAGAGCTCTAGAGGTGCTTTAAGGACCAGATCTAAAAACATGAGGCTAAAAGCAAACATATTTATGGACTCAAAAAACACTTAAAGTGAACTACTTTGTGTGCAGATGTTTTCCTTGTGAAAGGGCAGAATATTGTCACTCAAAGTGAAGTTATCCAATGACTGAAGTGGGCTAACCCATTGCTGTATACTGTAGGAGGTTGAATTAAATGTGAATGATACAACAGGCCAATCTAAGAAGAAACCTGGCAGAACATACCACCCTTTCAGAAAGAGTATTTTTCACGTTTTTGAATGTGTCTTAACTGAAATTCCAGAAAAGTCAAAGCCAGGCCTGCATTCTCTAGAACATCCCAGCAGACATGATTCAGCCTGGGACACCATCTCAGTCAAAGATTAGTTGAACCAATGTACAGAGTGTGGTAAGGTCCTCTTCTAGGCCAATGTGGCTAATGTCACACTTAGAATCTGACTATCGTAACATAACATTATGGGTATTTGTAAAGTGCATGTTCACCCCGTGGGGTATTTGGTGCTGAATAGCAGATGTTTATGGTTACCCAATGGTAGTCATTTTATTGACCTCAGAAGGATGAAAGACAAAGATGACCCTCCTGGATTTGAACTTGAGACCATGAGGTCATATGCAAATTTTTGACTGGCTGCATTAGTCCACTGAGCTATAAGATCACGATTAAAAGGTGGATGGTAACAGACGTTCTTAAAAAAAACCAGAATATCCACTTTGCCCTCAGAGGTCAAGTTACCCAATTTGGAATTTCCTTGATGATGCTGTCCCACTGGTAGAAACACCTCTGTCTCTCCTTGATGCATAACTCTGCCAAAAAAAGGTGATCCACCATCAGTTTTTAGACAGACCTTTAAAAGACCTTCATGAAGAGTATGTCAGAATCTCACCAAAGGTTAAGTTGTCTCCTTAACACTAGTACCAGCAATACACATGCACTCTTGGGGTAAATGTACAGTGTCCACGTTGATGGTGGGAATTCAGCCATATCACAGGCATTAGTAGAATTGTAGTCCGGTTTTAAACACCCAAAGTGTCTCCTCTCTTGGAAGAGGGGGCCACTTGTGTGGTTGCACATTTCTGCCATGGTGGAGAACTCAAAAAATATAGCAGAATTAGGGAAGCCCGTGTGGTGAACCAGGTCCATCTGTAACATTGGTAGAGTGAAAGTCCGCCGGCCATTAATAATTTCAGACCAAAGAAAATTTTAGCAGAAAGTGATAGAGCCCTATTACAATCATGCCTCAATCCTAGACTTCATAAATGTTGACTCTCTTCTCTGATATATCGATATGTTTGGACTGCAGGCTAAGTAAGCAAAAGGCACACCACCCGCAGTAGACACTACGGTGAAATTGATCGGTGAAGAAAAAAAGTCACGGCGAGTACAGTACTTTGGGACTGTGCACTTCCTGTTCATCTTCCTATGGGGAGCTTATACCAAATTAGGCTTAATTTACATTGGCCATTACAGTTTGACAACAGAGTCTTCAATGAAACACATGATCATGTTGCAATAATACTTAGATGAAAGAATCATTATCAACTCTTTGTTACAGGTTCCTCGACCACAGTCTTCATGCACTGGCTCTTAATCACAAACAACAGAAGCTTCTGGAATGCGTCATTCTCATGCGAATACAGAAAAATTCAAGGAGTCCAATCGCTGTATTGAAAGGACGAGGATTATCAGCATCTCTGTACCAGTAATTAATGATATATTGGCAGGGGGCTTTGATGAAAACCCATCCTCCCTCAAATTCTAAAAGACACACTTGACCCTCTGTTGACCATTTCTTTTTGTGCTCTGATGGGAAATCAGCATGTCAGCTTCACCCATAACCTTCTCCAGTCTGTTGAGGAATATGATAGACACATGATGAAGAACTTTCGGAATGTCAGCTTTCTAGGTGGACTGATTTCCCTCCAGCATGAGAAGCTAGCTCTTGGAAAACACAAACGTTGTTGCTTCATTAATGGGGGGTCTAGAAAACCAGGGAGCTCCATGTGTCAAAGAGCCATCACTTAGACCTGGAAATACCTCTGTGCAGAGTCATCTCCATTGTCCCTGGATCGGCCCGCTGCATCTTCGGCCTTCTCATGTACTTCCACTGACAGTTAGAAGGTGAGTAAACAGCAGTGTATGGCCCGCAAAGTAGATTACATGTTTTATAAATTTCCCAAAACTGCATTAATTCCATTTGTGATCCTGTCCTTATCTTTCGACTTCCTCCGAATGAAGAAGACAGAACTGAAACTACTCCCAATATTGCAGGATAGTTGAAATCCACATCACCTACACAAACAGGCTGTTGCCATAGAACGGATAATGCCTCTGTACAATTGGCCTTCCAACCGAAATGGAAAGTTCACTTAGGATGTGGGATGACACAGTGAGACCTGATGCTTCAGTGAGTTTTCTGAGCTTCCTACTTAACCACCATATACCAGGAAATGGTGGCTCCCTCTCCTCTGGGTACCTCTGCGCTATAGTGGGACAGCTCTAACCAGATCTTGCTCTGTTGAACTATTGAAGCTTATTACACTCAGCCCATGCTCAGCAGCCATTTGCTGATCCTGAGCTTTATTTAATGGAAATTAACCTAAGTACTACCAAAGCTGGAACCAAATGTGGCAGACTTCACTCTAACGGGTGCAATGGAAATATTTCAGGAGGTCTCGTCCTTCATCAAATGGCCTATTTATCACACCAGATGCCAATGGGTTTTCAAAACTGACAAAGATGCCCCTTGTCTTTTCTGGGGAAAAGTAGGAAGTTCAAAACTATAAGCCACTCCCATGATTTGCGCCTCAAGTGAGCAGATCATTTTTCAAAGATATCTAAAGCTTCTGCAAAGAAAAAAACAACCTGTGCAAACGATATACCACTTGGAAACAAGCTTAATTATTGTAGTGAGGAAAAAAATGACATTACCAGGAAAGAAAACCTGTGCAGCTGCTCTCCCTCCTCAATCCTAGTCCGTGGTGGCCAGATGAAGCCGGGGTGCCAGCCACATAAGTGTGAGAGAGCGCAGTTGTAAACATATGGGCATTAGGTCAAAACAAAGTAACTATGCAGGCAGTGATTGCGCAGTCCCTTCGATTGGACGTGGTGTGTGATGACTGCACGGGGGTGACATACATTGAGCGCATTTGCATAACATTTAAAATAACTTACAATATACACATGGGCAGCTAATCTTCTTAGGGCCGTTTTCATGCTTAAGCGAGCTGTATGCTTTTGGTAATTCGCTCTTTCGGGAGCCCCAGCTAAGCTCTGCCGTGCATTGCTCGGTTCTGAAGTGTGCCCCGTCACGACATCTCGCTTCATCGTCATTCATGAGGCTAAACGTCTCTCGCGCCGCCTTCTATAGAGTGCCAATCATCCACACACGACTTTTTATCACTTGTTTAAACCCAATCCGACAGATAGATAAGGCCTCTTTTGTCCCAGGCGCAGGGCAAGGTAACAGGCTTAATCTTCACACAGTGAAACGTGAATTCCGTGTTCCGTTTTAATCTGCAGAACGCTGGAGTGGAGTAGCGTCGCATGCGGGCTTTGCTTTCCTTTGAAGGAGTAGTCTCCTAGTTCAACGTTGGCCTGTTATTTCACTTTCAAATGACAGCCAAGGCCACAAATGCCGCAGGGCGTTAGAATGTGCAAAGGGGGTGGGACAAGGGCCAGCGTGATGACCCAACTCAAGTTCACCTGACAAAGGCGGTGCAGCTTGCAGGCCGCGCTCCAGAAAGGATTATTCACACTGCGTTGGACGTGTGACGACGTTTTTCTGCCTGCGCAGCTGTGAAGCTCTATAATGCTAAGGCGTTGTGAGGACCATGAAGGGCTTTCATTTCGTTTTTTCCCGTCCTTGTGTTTGTACCTTGGTTTCCCGTTGCTCTGTGCAGCCTCCGGAGACCCCTGTCCCTAAACAACAAAGAACAAACTTTATTTCACAAATATTATCAGCATGGAAACGCCTCAGCGGTTTCACATATTGAAAAGGAATACTGATCAATGCCTTTAGTCACAAGAAATTCGACACTGAAATCTTGCAGTCCTTAAAACATCCATGATGAAATGAACATATTTTCCTATGAACGAAAAACGTGTATTTATTAAATCCATGTGGTTGTGAAAACATGGAAATGTAGGTTTGCCTTTGTGCAGGTATTTTGTATAGCACTATTGGGCCACCTTTCAGTCTCTTTCACGCATCTTGAGACACTAAAAGCATGCAGGAATTCTAAAAACAATAACGGAATTCAGAAAATACACAACCACAGCAAACAGTGCTCATAGCGCATCAAAAGAGAAAGCAAGGTAATCAGATAAGCATGGGCGCAGACCTGGTCAAGGAACACTGCTTCTACTCAAAAAATAAAAAATAAAGGGCCCTCCTTGCGACACCATGGGCGCGCCGTATGTACTGTAAAGTCAGAAGGGTCCTCTCTCTTCAGTAGAAGGGCTCACCCCCAGTTTTAAGGACTCGGACAAGTAACAGGGACAAAGGGTTAATATAGCACATCGACTTCAACACATGGATGAGCACCGTCCTTACCATAAATGTTATGGCACCCTTAGTCACAGGTTGCCTGAAGAACTCATCACCCAACACTTTGGATAATAATCATGAAGGAGGGGCAGACCCCCTTCCATTAGGTATTGTAATTTGTCTGTGCTGCATTTTACCTCCTAAAAAGCATGACAATTTGATTGATTACAGTACTCAAAACAGTAATTACCACTCGGCATCCTTTGCATCCTTCCCTTCCTGGTGCAGATTGCTGGCCCCGCAACTCGCCATGCCCACAGCTCCATGGCTGAAGCTAAGGACTCATGATTCATTGAACTGGACTTTTATTTTCTTTAACATGAAACCTAGCGTTGTGCTTGTCTTATTGGCGAGCTTTTAAGAGGGAAAGTCAAGGATCCTTAGTGCAGTCTCCACATTCAGCCTCCTTAAATGGGCTTTAAATGCACAGAGAACCGCACCAGGACAAAGCACAGGTGTGCCTTGTATGAGAATGGTAGGTAAGGACTCCTGTGTAGTGTCCATAGCTGTCCATAACAAGCTCAGGCCGACACTTCCGTTCTGGGGAAAACAAGCCCAGAACATCTATTACAATCAACAGACTAGCTCTTTATCCCGCCCCCCACTGTCTCAACATGTTATGGGACTGTGTAGCTTCTTTGGTCCACAGAGAACCCCCTATGTTTGCAATGAAATCTTTTTTAAAGCACTTTATTTTAATTTTCTTCATCAATAAAATATGGAGCGGTAGTTACGGGCTGTGTGGCATTCCTAAAACGCAAGATAATATATCAGTTGGAACTATTTCACGGTTAAGAACACATTATGTACTTGACCTGCCCACTCTTCAAATGGGATTGTAGAATATTACCTTCTGGACTCCTTTAACATTATGACTAATTTCTTAACTCCTACGTAACGCAACAGTTCGTACAAATGCAAAGCTCATGTATGCTCGAAAAATTAAAATTTAGTATACAGATTTCCCCCCCAATTTTTTTTTACAAATTTCTTAACTCAGAAAATGTCTGGAATTTACCGTACTCTCTTCCCATAGCTGCAGTCAGTCTTAGTCATATCCCAATTTCTGCAAGACACAATCAAAAACGTTGTGAGGTCAATAAAGCACCTAGGGGCCGATTACGAGTTTGACAGTGTGGCGGCAGGACCACCCCGCCGCCGCACCGCCAAACTTACGTGAGAACCGCCCGCTGTATAATGACTATTTTAGTTATTGGTGGGCGATTCCTTTGGCGTTTCCACGGCGGTGCCTAGAAAATAGGCATCGCAATGGGAAAAAACAGTTCCAGCACGGCATGGACTAAAAAGTCCATGCTGTGCTTAAACTTCTGTGCACGCACACAGGGGTGCATCCACAGGGCGTGAGGTACAAGGGGGCCCTGTAGGGTCCCCTTTATTTCCTCTCTGCCAGGGTTTTCATGGAAGAGGAACCGCCATGAAAACCCTGGCAGAGAGGAAACTCCTAATATACTTGGCGGGACCATGGCGGTCCCGCCAAGCATATGGATGCCTCTGGACTGCCGCGCCACCGCCAAGGAATGGCGGTTCCTTGGTGGTGTCAGTGGTCCCACGGAGGCACGACCACTAGGGTTGTAATGTGGCAAGACCACCACCGCCGCTCCACCATGAGTCTGGCGGTCCGAGAACCACCAGACGCGTAATCAGCCTCATAGTGTAGAAGGCCAATGTTATAACTTGTGGAAAGAAACTCATGAAAAGTACCATTAGAAGTAATGCCCCGATTACTTAGTGGTAATCGTCATAACTCTTAGTCCTACTTGTCCTTGACCCAGAAATTTAAAACACAGGACAGGAAAAAAACAGAAAAGCTTTCCACAATTACACCAATTCTCAGCTGGGTGCTACAATAGAATAGCATTCCGTCAGCACTTCCTGTAATCCAAAGCTCTGTCAAAGAACTGGGCATCAGGGAGGGTTGGATACAATGGCTGGGTCAAAGACAAAACCCTGCCTTGCTCTATGAGGCGAAATCTCAAATGAGAGTGAAGGATCCCAAGGCCTTTAAAATACATGTGAGAATCTAATCCTTCAAATGAGGCCATGCTTTGTACTAATTGTACCTGCTCTGGTAGAGCCAGTGACAAAGCAAGGCAACTTTGTGCCAGAGTATTTGCTTCACTTACTTCAGATCTGACCCAACTATCATCATATTTCTAGTTTGCATATGGTCAAATTTCTCACAACAACTTTAAAGAATGTAATCATTTTTAAAAGATCATTTTGCTTAAATCTCTAACAGGCTGCATATTTTAATTAAGTTCTAGTCGCCTATTTTGAATTAGTCTGTGAAAATCTAGTTCTATACAAGGGAACGGGATGCAGTGCCGACAGCAGTGCGGCTTCTTCAACAATTCCCGATTCTTTATTCTTTTCAATTTTCTGAGTTTTATTGAAAATGTAGTATAATATAGAATATTCAATGATTAAATCGTGTGAGCCATAAAACCTGATGCATATTTATTTTATACTCCTCTATTGTTGTCATTTCTTTAACAATTCTATACAGTCTTTAACAGTTATATACAGGGCAAAATATTGATGGTGTAACCAATGCACATATTGTGAAACATTAGTGGCTTGTGAGTTGAAGTATTCATGCATCAAAGTACAACTTCTTTCAGGAGAGTCTGGAGAGCAATGAATGAGGACAACTGGATACTCCAGTCTTTTGGTAGCAGTATTGCTTATCTAGCTAATTGGTCCAGCTGAAAAAAGAGGAATATAGACAAAGCCCACGAATCCCATGAACCAGCCTAGACTTCACATTCATTGTCCATGGACCCTTGTTCATAAGTAAAGCAATTCAGAGACCCCTGTCTTAAAGCAGCAGGCAGACTTGTTCGAGGACATAAGCACCAATTAGTGTTTCCCACACCCTTTCACAATTCTCTCTACCTCTTATCCCTCCACACCCTTTCATCCCACATTCTTTGTGTTGGTAAGCAGAAGGATGGCGGAGGTTTTGAAAAGAGGACCCGGCGTTCCTAAAGAGTGTCTTCCTCATTGTGGCTAAAAGTGTCCTCTTGAAAGTCAAGGAGTTCCTAATTGGACTTAAAATGGGAAAACAGAGAAAGACCAATAAGGAAATTTACATCACCTGAATGTACGGGAACACAGGCGTGTCCAGTCATCACTTGTGACACTATGGGATCCGAGCAGCGCCGTCTTAACGCATGGGCACGCTGGGCAGTTGCCCGGGGGCCCCACAAGCATAAGGGTCCCATGCAGACCAGAATTTCACACAAATTTTCTGTTAAACATTTTTATTCCTGTGACTGGTTGTGTAGACAGGGCTCAGTGCAATGCTGTGCCCGGGGGCCTATAATGCTGTTAAGATGGCCCTGGATCCGAGGACATTGTTTGCACAGGTCCTTTGCACCCTGCAGAGGACCTTGAGGCATATAGCCAGCACCAAAAATCAATCAATTAGGAACAAACCAGCTGTTGTAGCCTACGCCCTCATTGGAACAGAGACATACAGAAACCTAAGAAGTAAGTACCTGGAGTATGCCTCATAGCAGTCCAAAGCTTTTGCATATGAAACAATCGTGAAATGACTTTGAATTCCAACCCCACAGAAATACTGAAACAATTTAAAGTACTGTACAGCGGCCCTTTTTCAAGTTCGAAGAAGACATATTGTAATGCAGCAACATCAATACATAAAATACCCCCAGTACATGGATTCTAGGTGCCAGTCAGGCATAGTGTAAAAAAAGTAGCAGTTATATTCAAATGTCGGAAACAGCATTAGACAGGAGAGCCTAACGCCTCTTTATTGGAACACAAAGCACCATTTCGTACAAGAGAATGATCGAAAGTGTCAATTCATTCACCACTCAGGAGAGCAACCTGCGGACAAGCTTGAAACCATCTGGGTGAACTGTGTACAAAAGGATACATAAATTACAATAAAAAGAGAACCCAATGTAGACTTTCATATTTAGGGTTCGATTGAGCAGTATCGGAGATCATAGGTGCCCCTATGTTCCTGCACCTGAATTTTCTGAGCGTGGGTACACCGGTTCCAATTTTACCATCTGGAAAAACCAGACATTAAAATCAAGTGACAAGTTCGGCCTAGGCCTGCCTGATCACCTCCTATGGCACAGAGATCTGCCCATAGACTCCCCAATTCTTTGAATGCACCATCCCCCACCTCGCAACCCACTGCTGCCCCCACTCCTATTCACAACCAGCTCAGAGCAGTTTGTAAATAGGAGCGGAATGCCCCCTAAATGTGAAATCCACATACAGAAAAGGTCCCTGTAATCCTGGTCTACTGGTCTGTGTGGTATTTCCCATTCTGAGTTTTAAAAAAAAACAACGTGTAACTGCACGTGCAATTACCAGTGGGAATCAGAGATTCCCGACCTGGTCATTTCAGCACCCCTGCACCGAGCAACTCATATTTGGGTCCAATAAGTGAAGGAACGTATTAATTTGATCACAGAGATGAATAGATTGTTTAGGTAGTAGAAATGGAGCATGAGACCTGTGTTGTGAACCAGAAGTCCACCCCTCCAATGGGGAGAGTCCATCCGTACCACCATGCTAGGTCCTCCTTGAACCAGAACATAAGCAACTCAGGACCGGTTTCGCCTTGAACGATGGACTGGGATGCAGGACGAGTAAATACCGGTGGCCGAGAATAATTCAAGAATTCTATCCATCACTTTTCATGTATACTTCAGTGTGATGCCCTAAGTAGGACAGGTATACCCAGTCTTGGGTCCTGTGCATACTGTACCACTGGAACCAAGCTATACCCGACTGATGAGGGTGAAACAGGTCTTGGGTTGCTTGGGTTCCGGTTCAGGGGGGCTCTGGTCTGGCAGTTCCGGCTAGACTGTTCTGATTAAAGCATGGTCAAGACTGATTTGCATAAGGCTTGGTCCAAATGGAGGTGACATTGTGTTCAAAATAACGATGGACTGAGATGTGGGTCTGAGTAATTACCAGTGGCTGGGATTAATTCAAGCATTGGATCCATCACTTTTTTGTATACTTCAGTGTGATGCAAATTAAGATTAGTTACAGTTCATGGTTGACTCTCGAAAGGCGCCCTAAACTTACCCGTTAGGGACAACAACTTCATCTCACACTCACAGCTTTATGGGTTTTTCACCTCTTTTGTTGCTGACTAAGTCATTGTTGTGTTAACCTTGTCATTGACTGGCTTCAATCTCCAAAGATGGTGGCGTCCACTGATGTGCAACCAGTATGGTGTTTTTTCATAGCTCGGCTAAACATGAGCGACACCAGGGTAAATCAAGTGGTACAGTGAGGGGTGTTGCAATATATGCCCAAGAAATTAAGTTGTATGCATTCAATATTTTCTTTTTGTTAAACCCCTGTGCATAGTGCCTTATTTATTATTCTAACAACTCAAACTCATTTCCCGTTGACCTAAGGCAATTTGTTTAGTATTCTTCCGGTGTTCCACCATTTAAGATTCTAGGTATCGCTGAAAATCTTGTGCTTGAAAAGGAGGCTCATTATCAGTTTTGAGTGTGATCTGGAGTCTATCTGCTACCATTATTTTTCTAATTTGGGCTTAACATGCTAATGCATTTGAGGAGGCTTTCTTGACAATCATGTGTTTCCTACAAGCTTCAAGTAGCACCAGAAGGTATTGATCATCTGGAAGCAGACAGAAATCAGGACTCACATTTCTCCATGGAGAACTGCATTCTTCTTCTGTGAATATGGAGACAGGATGAATACTCTACCTCATGGCTTGGCAAAGTTGGCATTAATTTATGGTCTGTTCAAATAGGTCTTGCATTCCGGGAAGTGGTGTAGAGTGGCTTGGCATGTCGTAGAGTGGAGTGACGTCTCCTAGAGTGGCGTGGTGTGTCATAGAGTGGAGTGGTGTAGCGTAGAGAGGAGTTTTGTGGGGTGGGGTGTTGTACAGTGGAGTGGAGTGGAGTGGGGTGTCACATAGTGGAGTGCCGTGTCGTAGAGTGCAGTGGAGTGGTGTGTCATAGAGTGGCATGTCGTAAAGTGTCTTAGAGTGGAGTGGCGCACAGTAGAATGGCGTGTTTTAGAGTAGAGTGGAATGACGTAGAGTGGAGTGGCGTGTCGTACAATAGAGTGGAGTAGTGCACCATAGAGTGATGTCCTAGAGTGTCTTAGAGTGGAGGGGAATAGAGTGGAGTGGCATGGAGTGGAATGGCATGTCGTACTTTGGAGTGATGTTTTATAGAGTGGAGTGGGGTGTTGTAGAGTGGAGTGGCATTTCATTGATTGTTGTACAGTGGAGTAGAGTGGCATAATGTGGAGTAGTGGAGTAGACTGGAGTAGATTGGGGTAAAATGTCAGAGTGGAGTGGTGTAAAGTAGCATGGAGTGGCATAGAGGGAGTTGCGTCGAGTGTCATTGAGTTAGGCAGTGTGCCATAGAGTGGCATAGTGTGGAGCACAGTGTCGTAGAGTGGCATAGAGGGGAGTAGAGTGTTGTAGAGTGGAGTGGCATGGATTGGAAAAGAATGTTGCAGAGTGGAGTTCCACAGAGTGGGGTGGCATGGTTTAGATTAGAATGGAGTGGAGTGTCATAGAGTGGTGTGTCATAGAGTGTCTTAGAATGGAGGGGCATAGAGTGGAGTGGTGGAGAGTGGAGTAGCATGTCGTAGAGTGGAGTGGACTGGTGTGTTGTAGAGTGGACTGGCATGTAGTAAAGTGGAATGGTGTGGAGTGTTGTACAGTGGAGTGGAGTGCCATAGAGTGGAGTGGCGTGTTGTAGAGTGACGTGGAGTGGTGTGTCATAGAGTGGCTTGTCGTAACGTGTGTTAGAGTAAAGTGGGGTGGGGTGGTGCACAGGTGAGTGGTGCACAGTGCAATGGTGTATCGTAGAGTTGAGTGGAATGGCATAGATTGGAGTGGCATGTTGTACAATAGAGTGGAGTCGCGCGTCGTAGAGTGACCAGTCGTAGAGTGTCTTAGAGTGGAGGGGCGTAGAGTGGAGTGGGATAGAGTGGACTGGCATGTTCTACTTTGGAGTGGTGTGTTATAGAGTGGAGTGTTGTAGAGTGGAGTGGCGTTTCGTTGAGTGTCGTTCAGTGGAGTGGCATAAAGTGGAGTAGAGTGGAGTGGACTGGAGAAGTGTGTTACAGAGTAGAGTGGAATAAAGTAGCATGCAGTGACACAGAGGGAGTTGCATAGAGTGTGTTCGAGTTAAGCAGAGGGTTGTAGAGTGGAATAGAATGAAGTAAAGTGTTGTAGAGTGAGAATGTCATAGAGTGGAGAGGCGTAGCGTGTCATAGAGTGTTATAGAGTGGAGTACAGTGGAGTGGCATAAAGTGGAGTGGCGTAAAGTGAAGTGTCTTAGAGTGGTGTTGAGTGGAGTAGTGTGGAAAAGAGTGGAGTGGAGTAGAGTGGAGTAGCGTAGCGTAGAGTGGAGTAAAGTGTCATAGAGTGAAGTGACGTGTAATAGAGTGGAGTGGAGTGGCATGTCAAAGAGTGGAGTACAGTGGTGTAGAGTGGAGGGGCATAGAGTGGAGCAGAATGATGTAGAGTGGCGCAGAGTGGGGTGGTGCGGCTTATAGTAGAGCCGAGTGACATGTCATAGAGCTATGTGTCATAGAGTGTTGTAGAGTGGACTGGCATGTCATAGAGTGGAGTGAAGTGGCATGTCATAGAGTGGTATGTCATAGAGAGTCTTAGGCCCATATGGACGAAATTCCAAAATTGCGATTCCCAAATAGCGAATCCATAGAAATCGCTATTTGGGAGTCGCAAAACGGAATGTATGGAATTTGTAATTTGTAATAGTGAATCCTACGGATTCGCATTCATGATTAGAAATTGCAAAAGTGCAATTTCCTAATAGGAACTTGAACAATGTACACATATTGGCCATAGAGTCATCTGGCAGCCTTAAAAATAGACCAAGGCAATACTCAGTGAACACACTCATGGCTCATTTATTTTAGAGTTAATTTGTTTCCCAAAATGAACTTGAGCTTGTCACTCAATTATTTTCTGTTCCTCTACCTGAAAAGAAATATTATTTAAGAAAGGTAATGAAAATCTGTGACTTGTCCAGAAAATGACAGTTGTGGAAAAACATAAAGAAGGAAGAAACCATGGGAAGACTTGCGTATACTTACATCGGCTTCACTGAGAATGACATCTACAATGCTGCTAAAATATCCCTGAACAGAGCAGGTAGGATGTAAACAATTAAGGAATGCTCAAGTGAATAACACTTGAAAGCTCTTGCTGTACATGTTCTTGATCACTTTGGAGTCATTATGACTGTTAAACCGATGTAAAACAAATCAAACACATCAACCAGTACTGAGTAGTGGACAACTAAAGGGATTTGAATTTGGAAGTATGAAAATAACATATGCAATAGTGGGTGGTGGAATTACAGAAAGCAAATGCCCGCTTAGAAACAAAGCAATTCAGTTCATTATCATTGCTGACCAAAGTGCAGCTCTGTGAACCAAATGAACATTAATGGGATAAGATAGTAAGTGCCAGGTGATCTTTTGTGGGTACAAAATCACATTAATTGGTGATTTGCCATGCATTTTTGCCTAAATATATTTGTCCATGCACCTATGATTGTTAAATATTATCATTATTATGAATATTTATAACATTTTGTCAATCAAACCCAATCCACACAAAAAAATATGCCAAGACTTTTTGACAACACCAAGTTTTGTTCCAATTAAACTAATGCAGAAAAAACCTTGAAGCTCACAAGTTACAAGAAGGTTATGTTTTTTACTAGGAGGATGTGGTGGAGGGATAGTAATGTTTTAATAATCTATATTTAATAGGATTTCAAAAGGGTCAAATAAACTGCAATTTTAATATATAGCGTTAAATTAAAAACAGGTATGCAAAACCTCTAATCCCGGCTGGTGCACACCGTGCCCTGAGCAATCCCTGTGCTGCGGCTGACCAACATCACCGAGGGCATCGCACAAGACTGGTGGGGGACTCCACTAACTGGCTCTAGTCGCTGATATCGGCCTTTGGTGGCGGCGGGTGCCAGGAGCACGGAGGTTGGTTCAGGCCCAGGCCCTTGGTTGCACCTCTTGATCTTCCGTCACTCACTGGGGCACTGAGGAACACGGAATCTGGTTGCCACTGTTAGATCGGAGTAGGCGACCGGGTGGAGCTGCCTTTTGAGTGCCATCGAGCCACACGCTGCCGGGGACAGGTCTAGACCCTTTCTCTTCCGCCTCCTACAGGGATCGTGATGCTGTCCTGAGGGAGGTACGCAAGCTGGGGGAGGTGAAAGTGGATAACGCCACAGTTATTTTCTTCCCTGACTAGGCAGAGGGGGTGCAGAGGCAGAGGGGCTCATCTCTAGTGGTTAAGCGATGCCTCTGAGAGTTTGGCATCAAATACTCCCTCCTCTACCCGTAAAGGCTGCGAGGGATCTCAGATGTTGACACGCAAATCATTGACGCCGCTGAACAGGGCTGGACCTGGCTGCAATCTACTGGTCGCCAGGTGCTGCAGACAGGGAGTGAAGGGTCTGCGCAACAAGCTGTCATTCGTGGAGCCAGTTGTACTGGGAGGTGTAGGAGGATCAGGCATCCCTGCCACAACTACAAGCCACCCCCAATCTGCAGCAGGTTGTACAAGAGAGGCGGAAGGAGCTGCATGCGACGCCGATGATGCCCAATCGCACTCAGAGACAGGATCCCCACACTTCCCCTGAACGCTCTCCCAGCAACATGGGATCCACTGCGACGTGGTCATCCAGTGCAGAGTCTGTGCAGCCCCCGGATGTGACTCCTCAGATGGCAGAAAACCTAATTTAATGTTGACGGCTTGTGCGTCTCTCCTTCTTCCACGGTTAAAGACAGTTCCGGAGAGTCTCTGGCTTTCGGCGGTCCCTGGTCTCCATCTTCCTGTTGCTGAAGTTCCGGTCTACCGAGGTCATCACTTAGAGGGGATCAGGTCCAGTTGTCACCCAAAGGGAACGGAGCAGTGGTCCAGGTGAGCAATGCATGTCAGGGGTGGTGTTGGTGGTCTCCTTGGTGTTCCTAGCTGCAATGGCATGAGGGCCATGGCGTCATTGACCTTGCCAAGGATGAATTGTGGTAGTTCTTTGATTATCCAAAGGCCTCATTTATGAGTCCCTAGCGGCACTCTTGCAACGCTGTGATGTCACGTGTTTGATGTTCCGGTTGTGCAATGTGCCACAGCATGTTTACAAGGCCACACAAAGCAACTTTATGTGGCTTTTCATGCACTTGTAAATATGTGCCCCTTTCAGGCAGTAAACAGTTTGAAAGGGGCGTTCCATGCATTGGCGGCCAGCATGGCTCGCAGGTGGCGGGGTGAGGCGGGTGCGAGGGGTCACGGGGGGTCGCGATTGCTGGAGGGTGCGCATTAAAAATAATAATACTTTTTTTTTTTAACTTAGCTTGCTGCCGGGTCCCGCGTCTCTGCTCCTGCTCTCCCTGAGGAACAGGAAACACAGCCAGGCCCCACTTGGTTTTGAGCATCCTGGTTCGACGCTCAACCAGTGAATTGGGGCCTGGGCATGCTCCCCACGCAGGCTGTAATGCAGCCTGCATGAAGAACGGGAAAAGTGCGCATGAGTGGTTTTGGCGGCCCGAGAGGGCCGATCAAACAGTCTTTGTGCACTTAGGAGTGGGCAAAACACTCCTCCCCTGCCCTGCTTCGGAAGCAGAGCAGCCCCACCAGCCCGCAAAGCAGTGATGGAGCAAGGACTCACAAATGAGACTTGCTCGGACGCAATCTCCTCACAGTATTAACTTATTAAACTTGTATTGTTTATACTAACCTTGCATACACTACATAAATAGCAAGGAAGCTTGCCTATGTGTTTAAACTAACGAATAACGCTTGTCTTTTTCTAAAATGGCCGCTAAAGCGCGGGAACCTTACTGCGCATGTCTCAACCATATCACGTGGTGTGACGTCTCTCTTTGCTTGGTGGGAAACTCCTGCTTCTGCGCAGTGTGCATTAAAATGGCTGCTTGATGTTTTCACATGCTACAGCTTGCTCTTGTGTTATTATTAAATTGTCGTTTTTCTAACGCTACTAATGCGGAATAGAATTTATAAGTAAATGGGGATAGAGTAGAAAGAGTGGGTATACAGTGAAACATTTTATTTGTGATTTTAATATTTTCTTCTTTGACTTTTATCAGTTCGTAAATTTGGGCCTGGGGTTGGTGAACTGAAACTCGAGAGACAATGATTCTGCGCATGCGTCCTGCATGGCTGCCAAAGAAAATGATGAAGTCAACCTGGACGTCGTCCAAGGCCACGACCTAATGGCCAACATTGCTGTACCCATGTTGTTCCTGTTAAATTTGCAACTATGTACATGAAGAATGTATAAACTTTGTCGTGAGACGGGTGGAAAATAAAGCAAATGTATTAAATTTGATGGGCGGTATGTTAAAACAATGGGCTTTAGGAAACTGAACTAAATCAATATGGTGTGAGGATCAACCCCCTGTCCCTGTCCAATCAGAAATAGTGGTCCCATATTTTGGCAACATTAATGGGAGGTACATGGGCGTAGAAGGGTATAATAGATATAGAATTAGCTAATTAGCTAGCTTCTAGCTCCAGACTGCCAAGCTGATCGATTGCAGACTGAATCGCTGTCCAGAGAGGTCCTGAGGAGGGGGGTGGCGGAGTCCATTAGAAGGAAGGCACGGGAGAATCGAGGAGAAGCGGAGTATCAGAGAGGGGAACGACGCAGACGTCGTAGGTAGAGAGGTCACCGGTCCTGTCCTGAACCTGGAGGAGGTCTTTGCTCTTCATCCTTCCTGGGTCCTATTTCCAACTCCTTGGCCAAGGGGTTTGGTTCTCGCACTTTTAGGTAAATATAAATGCAACCTTTAGTTGCGCTGCTGTCTCTATCGTCTCCTTTCTGAGGGACCGTCATTAATCAATAAATGATTTCTTGTGCTTCATCCTTGATATGCGATTAAGTATCATGCAGCTCTGTAATTTACTCTGCTAAATCTTTAGATAAACATTTTAAAACTTCCTGACTCTGTGATTATTTCAGGATTATAAACTGTAATGAATGTCACTCATTTAAACTTCCCAAATAGCAAAGGATTCATTGGTAAGTCATTACTCTTCAATCAGAAAGGTAATTGGTAGCAGGGATTTTGATAAAGAGTACAACTGACTTCCCAGCGTAAGTATTAGCGTAGTATGAATGTATGGGCCCAAGTGAGTATTTGGTGTGTGAATGCTGTTTGCTAATATCGCGCTGGATCAGTTTTCTGGTAGCAGAGGATGGTTGGACTTTGTTAATTGGGTAATGAGAATTTTATTTTTATGAATTAACATCCGTGTGTTCAAAGTTGTTTTATGTTGTCCAGAATTCCCCAGGGAAAATTGAATAGCGGATGGTAAGTGGAAGCCATACTGCAGTGAGGTTATCTGTCAGGCAGAAATAGTACTGAAAAGTTAAGCAGGACTATCAGTACTGGTTAGGGACTCTATGCGTGTGAGTAATAGCAAAGGAGTACGCTGGTAAAATTTGATGTTATATTACCAAGAAAGGGTAACATTGAAGAAGTAGCCGGTATTTCTAAAAATTGTGTAAAGAGTAAACGGAAGGGTTTTACTCGTAGCGTATGTTTAGTAAACGGAAAGGTTTTACTAAGTGTGAGAGAAACTATCTTTTTCAATTTAGAGAAACTGGCACGATAGCGAGTGTTTTATGTCGTTACTGAATTTTAATTAAAGTCGTAGAGAAAATAAAGTTTTTGCGTACGAATTTGTAAAGGGAGGGTCAGCTGCTGGAGAGGGAGCTGACGTCACAAAACGCCGCGCTGGGATTGGTTGAAACAGCGGGTGTGGCACGACTATTGTAAAGGAGGGGTCAGTAGTCAGGAGCAGTACTGACGTCACAGGTACCGCGCTGGGATTGGTTGAAATGAAATCAGCAAGGGACAGAGAAGCGCAGATTGTAAAGGAGGGGTTGGCAGACAAACGTCACAGAAATGCCGCGCTAGGATTGGTTCAGAGATAAAAGTTAGCTGGCACTTGATTGGTTGATATCATAGAAGCTAAAATCTTAGTTGATAGAGATTGCATGTTAAAACGCGATCCGACTTTGACAGGAACTCGTCCGGATAGGAGATATTTAGGCTTTGCGGAATATAATTTTATACATCGAGATCTACCCAAGATGTACGGAGAAAAGAGAAAAATGTCCTTTCTGCAAAAGATTAAGAATTATTTTAAAAAGGATAAACCAATCAAAACTAGCGAAGGAATTATCATTCCACCAGCTAAAACGGCCGCTTCATTTATGATGATGGAGAGAGGTTATCAAACTTGTGTATGGATAGAAAATTGGATAGAATATACAAAAAATGATGGAATATTAGCATTTCCCGAGAATGGCACTTTCAATGGGAGAATTCTTCAAAATTTGAGATTGAGGATGAATGACTTAGAACCCAGACCTAGATTAACTCAATACGAAGCCTTAGAAGAATGGGAAACCGAGGCATTTGAGCGTGATCGATCCAGGAGTAATAGGGGTTATCGAGGATTCTTTCCCAAAAACCAACATGAGTATAGGGACGGTCAGATGAAACAATGGAGGAGGGCAATGCTTACAGAGGGATTGTATCCAATATTGACAGCAGAAGAACTGTTAGGGAGCAAATGCACAGAAAAGACAAAACACTTAGGGGCCGATTCCGATCTCGGTCGGAGGCGCACCCAATACCATTCGGTCGGGAAAAAGCCATGCGAAAGCCTGTTTCCCGACCGATCCGTACAGCACACCGAACGAGCAAGTACGATGCGCACAACAGCAAAAATTCCGGCCGAGCCGTACTCACCCAAACCAGGTCCTGTTCTCCGACCGAGGCGAATCCGGAAACGCCGAATCGAGTCGCACGGAAGGAAAAATGCAGCCCCGTCCGGCCGGACAAGTACGATGCGCTTCCCGTACGCGCCGAACCCGTCGCTACGCACGGCACATTAAAGCATCCGGGAGAGGCGCACATAAGCTCCGAATCGCGCCACAACACGATCCACGGCTACGAGACGAACACGGCACCGACGAGGACGACGCGAAGCGACGAGGACGAAGCGAAGCGACGAGGACGACGCGAAGCAACGAGAAGGACGAACGACACGAACCAACCATGAATCCCTTCGTCCCGATCATACCAATATTCTACATCTACTACCGGAACAGGCACGGACGCGTACGGCGCAGAAGGTAAGCCAGACACCAACCACAAAACACATACAACACGTACACGACACATCACACACATACACGGGGATTCTGAATATACTTACACCAGCAACAGCAGCACCATAGGGGCGGGATGCCCATCACCAATGCCACATATGCACACAGGGGCCTGAATGCGCACCACCACCCCTACCCAGGGGGGCTGGATGCCTACCACTACTATCACCCACACCCAGGGGGTGCATGATGCCTACCACTACTACCACCCTTAGCCAGGGGTGGCATGATGCCCACCACCACAACCACCCTCACCCAGGGGTGGCAGGATGCCTACCACTACTACCACCCTCACCCAGGGGGCAGGATGCCCACCACTACTACCACCCTCACCCAGGGGGGCAGGATGCCTACCACTACTACCATCCTTAGCCAGGGGGGCTGGATGCCTACCACTACTACCACCCTCACCCAGGGGGCATGATGCCCACCACCACAACCACCCTCACCCAGGGGGGCAGGATGCCTACCACTACTACCACCCTTAGCCAGGGGGCAGGATGCCTACCACTACTACCACCCTCACCCAGGGGGCAGGATGCCCACCACTACTACCACCCTCACCCAGGGGGGCAGGATGCCTACCACTACTACCACCCTTAGCCAGGGGTGGCATGATGCCCACCACCACAACCACCCTCACCCAGGGGGGCAGGATGCCTACCACTACTACCACCCACACCCAGGGGGGCTGGATGCCTACCACTACTACCACCCACACCCAGGGGGTGCATGATGCCTACCACTACTACCACCCTCACCCAGGGGTGGCAGGATGCCTACCACTACTACCACCCTCACCCAGGGGGCAGGATGCCCACCACTACTACCACCCTCACCCAGGGGGGCAGGATGCCTACCACTACTACCACCCTTAGCCAGGGGGCTGGATGCCTACCACTACTACCACCCTCACCCAGGGGGGCATGATGCCCACCACCACAACCACCCTCACCCAGGGGGGCAGGATGCCTACCACTACTACCACCCTTAGCCAGGGGGCAGGATACCTACCACTACTACCACCCTCACCCAGGGGGGCAGGATGCCTACCACTACTACCACCCTCACCCAGGGGGCAGGATGCCTACCACTACTACCACCCTCACCCAGGGGGCAGGATGCCCACCACTACTACCACCCTCACCCAGGGGGGCAGGATGCCTACCACTACTACCACCCTCACCCAGGGGGGCAGGATGCCCACCACTACTACCACCCTCACCCAGGGGGCAGGATGCCCACCACTACTACCACCCTCACCCAGGGGGGCAGGATGCCTACCACTACTACCACCCTTAGCCAGGGGTGGCATGATGCCCACCACCACAACCACCCTCACCCAGGGGGGCAGGATGCCCACCACTACTACCACCCTCACCCAGGGGGCAGGATGCCTACCACTACTACCACCCTCACCCAGGGGGGCTGGATGCCTACCACTACTACCACCCACACCCAGGGGTGCATGATGCCTACCACTACTACCACCCTCACCCAGGGGGGCAGGATGCCTACCACTACTACCACCCTTAGCCAGGGGGCAGGATGCCTACCACTACTACCACCCTTAGCCAGGGGGCAGGATGCCTACCACTACTACCACCCTCACCCAGGGGGCAGGATGCCTACCACTACTACCACCCTCACCCAGGGGGGCAGGATGCCTACCACTACTACCACCCTCACCCAGGGGGCAGGATGCCCACCACTACTACCACCCTCACCCAGGGGGGCAGGATGCCTACCACTACTACCACCCTCACCCAGGGGGCAGGATGCCCACCACTACTACCACCCTCACCCAGGGGGCAGGATGCCTACCACTACTACCACCCTTAGCCAGGGGTGGCATGATGCCCACCACCACAACCACCCTCACCCAGGGGGGCAGGATGCCCACCACTACTACCACCCTCACCCAGGGGGGCAGGATGCCTACCACTACTACCACCCTCACCCAGGGGGCTGGATGCCTACCACTACTACCACCCACACCCAGGGGGGCTGGATGCCTACCACTACTACCACCCACACCCAGGGGGTGCATGATGCCTACCACTACTACCACCCTCACCCAGGGGTGGCAGGATGCCTACCACTACTACCACCCTCACCCAGGGGGCAGGATGCCCACCACTACTACCACCCTCACCCGGGGGGCAGGATGCCTACCACTACTACCACCCTTAGCCAGGGGGCTGGATGCCTACCACTACTACCACCCTCACCCAGGGGGCATGATGCCCACCACCACAACCACCCTCACCCAGGGGGGCAGGATGCCTACCACTACTACCACCCTTAGCCAGGGGGCAGGATGCCTACCACTACTACCACCCTCACCCAGGGGGGCAGGATGCCTACCACTACTACCACCCTCACCCAGGGGGGCAGGATGCCTACCACTACTACCACCCTCACCCAGGGGGCAGGATGCCCACCACTACTACCACCCTCACCCAGGGGGGCAGGATGCCTACCACTACTACCACCCTCACCCAGGGGGCAGGATGCCCACCACTACTACCACCCTCACCCAGGGGTGGCAGGATGCCTACCACTACTACCACCCTCACCCAGGGGGCAGGATGCCCACCACTACTACCACCCTCACCCAGGGGGGCAGGATGCCTACCACTACTACCACCCTTAGCCAGGGGGCTGGATGCCTACCACTACTACCACCCTCACCCAGGGGGCATGATGCCCACCACCACAACCACCCTCACCCAGGGGGGCAGGATGCCTACCACTACTACCACCCTTAGCCAGGGGGCAGGATGCCTACCACTACTACCACCCTCACCCAGGGGGGCAGGATGCCTACCACTACTACCACCCTTAGCCAGGGGGCAGGATGCCCACCACTACTACCACCCTCACCCAGGGGGCAGGATGCCTACCACTACTACCACCCTTAGCCAGGGGGGCTGGATGCCTACCACTACTACCACCCCCACTCATAGGATGGACAATGCATGACACAACAAGCACACCACAACCTAGGGAATGCAAGATTAAGACATCCCCCACCACCATGACAAGCGTGTGTAGGCTGTGTCAAATGCCTACAACACCGAACATGACTTTGAACATACAATGTGACCCCCTAGCACATGTGCCACACATATATGTGTGTGGCACCCACAATGCAAGCAGCCCATGACCATTGTGGCAATGGGGCCTAAACCCCCATCATCACAGTGACCAAAAGGTAAGTGTGGGGTCCATAGTCGAAGCACATTTTGACCATTGTGGCAATGGGGTCTAAACCCCCATCATCACAGTGACCAAAAGGCAAGTGTGGGGTCCATAGCTGAAGCACATTTTGACCATTGTGGCAATGGGGTCTAAACCCCCATCATCACAGTGACCAAAAGGCAAGTGTGGGGTCCATAGCTGAAGCACATTTTGACCATTGTGGCAATGGGGTCTACACCCTCATCATCACAGTGACCAAAAGGTAATTGTTGACAAAGAAAGAGCTGCAACTGCCAAACTGCATGGATCATTCCTGGTCACAGAACCAAAAACTCATCTGTGGCAAAGTAGTGTATGTGTCCCATTTCAACATAAATTGGGGGAGCCAAATACTGCAGTGCAAATGAAACATTCCTTTGGCCATGTGCAGACAAACAACACCCATGGGGGCTGAGACCGTCAACAGTCATCAATGACACAATGACAGAAGTGACCATCAGAATGCAGAACCACATATTTGCACCAATGGGCACACAAATGCAGATATCCTGTGGAGACAGCAGATGTGAGGTGAACAGATACCATACCATGGCAGCAATGGGACACACAAACCATGATCACTGTGCTGACCGATGACCTAGGAGTCCCAGGGACAGCAGGGGAAACACACCAAACAACATACAGCCAATGGCACACCCAAGATATGCCAATGCAGTGGTGCAGATGCACAAACACAAACAGGCAGACCAACACTGTCATCATACACAGCAGGTGAGGGGTGGGGGTGCCAGTGTCCCCAGGCAACCACACAACACATGAGGAGAGCTGAATACCAATCATACAGATGTGCATACACTGCCACACTAAGGTAACTCATGGATCCAAATCCCCTATGTGGGCAAGCAGGCATTGTCAGATGAGAGGGAGCACAAAACACACATGTCACACAGGCACGTAGGAACAACAACTGACACAGCAAGACACAGACACACCACAGCACCACCCCCAGGGCCCCCACAATGTGGTGACCCTGGGCTGAATAAAAATACCACTGTGATGACAAAGCTAAATGTCGTTCACACTGTGAACCACAGTCAGGTGTCCTGAGCAACAAACTACCATCACACCTACACAAGCACAAATCAATCAGCATGGCCAGTAAGCCAAGGGCAACATGGAGGCAGGGGACTAGCTGGGCAACAACTCCCATCTACACACACTCAAGACCACACCCCTCGACCTCTAACAATGTGCAGCAGTGAAGTACACATGCACTGGTGACATTGCACATGCACCCATGACTATTCCAGGGTGGTGGGTGGGAACCAAGGTGCAGAAACACATCACACATGGCCACTCAACAAGACTCCTGAATGTCTGACACACTGCACACTACGCTGTACATGGACATGACGGCGATACCACACCAACCAATGGGATCCCAGCCACAGTCACACACCAATGAAGAAGCCAAGGTCACCCACAAAGAACACACATAGACAACAACCAACATTGCAGCCCGGACCCTGAGGAGTGCCAGCAGTCACACACACAACGTGTCACAATCACTGAAAGATAACACGAACTGAAAATCACATGACAGGGGCAAACAACAAGTGCCAAGGGGAAACCTGACTGTGACCCATCTGCGTCTGCACACAAACTCAGCCCTGACAGAAAACACACCTATGGGTGACACCCTGATGACCAGTAATGTGCCATGCACCCACATCACAGAGAACACAGGGAGAAGACTTTGGGGGAACATAGCTCAAGTCAGCAAGCATCACAAACAGGTACAACACTAGGGATCACAGCATGCGCAGATAAATGGAAGTGAACACACAGACATGCACACACAACACACACCTTGGGCGCAGGCAATGTCACACGTGTACACACTGCCATGAGGGGACTCCACTCCTGTGTGAGGAAAGCTGTGCCATATGTTGCCTCAGTAGGGCCCCATCATGTCAGCTGAGCACTTGGTCACACAATCAACAATTAGCACCAAATGAGGGCTCCCATCACATCAGCCTGGTCATGGATGTGCCAACGGAATCATCAGCACAGATCCAACACACTTGTATAGCAATGTTGCACTGACTACACGGATGAGTCCTTCCCCATTGATGCCCAAACCTGCATGTCCACTGGAGATGGCAACACGGTCAGGGAAGTAGACAAATGCAACGATGGCAGGCACAACAGATGTGCAGGGGTGGAAGCCACAGATATGAAATTGCCAATGTAAGTAGGAAACCCATTGCCAAATACTGAACACATGACACCCTCAGATGCTGCTATTGATGACATGGATACACCACATGATAGGACACATTCCCCCTGGACCACATGGGTTCCTGCACAGTAACACTTCATAATCATGAGACCAGATATCACCATCACTGCAGCAAGGGCATGGTTAGCAGCACCAACAACATGTACATCTGAAGCATGAGCACTAGAGAAAAGAAAGTTGCTTTATTCAGCATATGTGTTGATTGAAAACGACGTCCAGAAAAAATAGAGCAAAGGCCAATGGCCAGTCCATTGTCAAAGTTCAAACAGGGTGACACTGGCAGATGTCACCCTACGCATGCCTGCACAAAACCAGGGACAATCCACTAGGAGGGGCAACCGGGGGCAGGCCAGGCACCGCAGGGACAGGATCAGGGCTCACCAGGGGAGTCAGGGAAGGGGTGGTGGGTGCTGGCGAGCCACTGACAACTGCAGTGGAGGTGTCTGACATGGTGTGTGCCGGCACAACTGGGGGGCATGACTCAGATGTCGTGGGTGCCGGCACAACTGCAGTGGACCCTGCAGATGGAGTGGACAGGTCCTCCACTGCAGTGCCCAAGTCAGACAGGGCGGTAGTGGACTCCACTGCAGTGCCTACCTCCAGGGGAGGAGAATGGGGAACAGGCAAGGTGGGTTGGACAGAGGGGGAGGACACCCTCACCACATCAGTGGCACAGACAAGCGCAGCGGGGGTGTGGTGCTGGGAGAGCAAGTGGCAGGGGGAGAAGGCCGGAGCCTCTTGGGGATGGTATATCTGTGGGTGGGGGAACCTGGGGCAGGGTGTGGTGGGGCACCTGTGCAGTGGGGGCCTGAGGGATGGAGGACGGAGACCTTGTGCCTGAGCTGCAGGGCGGTGGCGGGGTCTTGCTCTTAGGACTCCGGGGGACTTGCGGGTGGGGGCCTCAGTCCGTCTGCGCCTGGGGGAGGGTGTCCGGGGGCGAGGGGCACTCTGCTCCGTGTGGGTGGGCTTCCTCTTCCCCGGGATGCTGGAGCAGCTTCATCGGTGGGGAAGAGGCCGAGGTCACAGAGGAAGAGCTGCTGTGACTTTGGTTGCAGGTGAGGCAAGGGAGGGTGCTTTGGAGGGAGAGGGAACTGAGGACTGCGCAGTGCATGTGGATGCGTGTGTGTGTTCCAGGGCCCCATCCCCTGTGAGTCTGGCTTCAGTCCCCTGAATGTGCGTGCGTGTGCGTTTTGTCATTGGCGTGTGTGTCAGTGTGCTGGATGTGTGTGTGCTGGTGTGTGCCTGTGCCGGTGTGTGTGTGCTTGGGACGGGTAAGGTGCTGGGGAGTGTGGATGGAGCAGAGGCAGGAGGGGTGAGGGACCGTTTGAGGAGGGACACTGCTGCCGTCAGGGAGGAGTCCATGGACCTATTGCCCCTCTGTAGGTCAGACATGCCCGATGAGATGCCCTCCATGAACGACACCAGCTGAGTCAACAGCGCGGTGTGCGCATGGAGGACACTCAGCATGGCTGTCTGCCCTACATGGAGCTGGCGAAGGAGGTACACAGACTCCTCACTCAGGGCAGCAGGGGACACAGGGGCAGGGGTGCGGTGCCTGGCCCAAAGGAAACACGCTCCCGGACATGGGAGCCTCCACGGACCTGGGGAATGGGAGCCGATGGGAGGGCGGTGGTGGTGCTGGTGGTGGCGGGGACAGCAACACTAGCTGGGGTGTGGTGGCTGCTGACACCCGCCTCCACAAGGGAGTCATCCTCCGAGTTGCTCTGGTCCTCAGCTGAGGTGGATGCTGCTGAGGACTCCTCGGTGTGGCTCCCCTCGCCCTCCGTGCCACTGGGTCCCTCCGACCACTCCTCGGCTGCTGACCCAGTCTGGCTCTCTGGCTCCTCCTGGTCCGTGGAGCTGTCCCCTTCCGTGGCCGTGGATGTATCTGCAAACAATGGGGATACAGACAGACATCAGTCACCTGCACATAACGCACACACCACTGTGAGCACAGCACATCACAGAGCAAGCCCTGGCATCATCAGTTGTACATTGCTAAAAGTGCCCTAATTGAACAGGAGAAGTCAATTGTCAGTCTGATGCCAAGCATGGCACTCACATCCCACATGGCCTTGCACCCATCTGTCTGGTGTCTGTTGGATTGCAACACCCCAGTGTTGACACATGCACCAAGTACACAGTAGTTGGACAGTGCAGAGGACACGGTGTGGCATGTGGACATGCACACATCACAACTCTTGCCAGTGAGTCAGTACAGGTGTCCGGATGAAAGGGATGCCCAGAGTCAAATAGGAAATGCATGTGATGCATACCAGCGACAGACACCATGATGCACCCATGTCCTGATAGCCAGCGCCACTATGGTGTGCATGTAGCACATGTCACTCCCCTGCAGGCTCACCAATCAGTAGACACATGCCATGGCGGAGGCATGACTGCAAAGTCATACATCACTGTCTCAGTGATGTATGACTTTGCAGCCAGACAACAACACTCTGCACTGTGTCACAATAGTAGGTCATGGGGAATGCAAGTCCTGGAGCTGCACAAGTGCACATGTACATCCCCCCACAACACATCCTCTTAACCCTCATCTGTCCAGGTCATACCTATTGGACATATGGTAGACCTGTGACACTACCCTCTGAACCTGAGCCCCTCACACTCTGCTGTGCATGGGGAACAGCTGCCTGAACTTCACATTCACATGCCCCAGTCTGCATGGGCAGCTGATCAGACACCTATGTGTCACACAAGTATCGTCTCCTATGGTCACATCTCCAGTGGCATGCTGAGCCCCTACCAAGAAACTCCACAGCAGTCCTGGCGACTAATCCACAGCACACTGACACAGAGGCAGACACCTGAGGGGTCAAATCACTGCGCACAATGTGTCAGCTGATACACGGGAGTGGGAGTACAGAGTGTATTGTATGGCCTGGAGTAGGCATGACTGTCCAGCCCCACATGAATGAGGGATGAGCCCTGGACTGTAGGCAGCTGGCTAAGTATGTGTGACACACGTCATATACATACTCCTGGGGCCCAAACATTGTTCCCACCCGCAGCATGGGTGTGTGCCAGATACCCCAGCCACATGTGGTGGATCAGCTCAGCAATTGGACCACAGATCAAAGTAACACGCTGAATACATGTCAGAATACAGGCATTGTGTAAGCAATGGACCCACCCATGATGCCCACCACAGAGTCAGGGAAACAGATGCTGTCTCCCACCTTGAGTCAAGCAAACTGCAAGGACACAGTCCTAAGTGACAGAATTCCCTGCATGTAAGGGCCACACCTGGGTATCAGATGAGGAGTGGGCAGTGCACAATAGAGGGACATGGCTCCTGGACAACATGACTGCTGTACTGTGGCAGTTTAACCAGGCCCGAGGAGGGCACATAGCATGTTAGACAGAGTACACAGTGCAGTCTTTGACTCACCCCCTCCTTGCTGCTCTCTGGCCTTCAGCTGCCCATCCAGGTCTGGAAAGACCACCGCCAGGATCCTGAGCATGTGGGGGTCAGGGTCCGTGTTCCGCCCCTCCTGCGAGGAGGCGACAGCTTCAGCTGGACCCGTGCAATCCTCCGGGTCCAGCCCCGAAGGTCCTGCCACCTCTTTTGGCAGTTGCGGATCCGGCGCTTGTAGACCCCCACGGACCGGACAGCCCGGACGATGTCCTTCCATATCTCCTGCTTCCGATGGGCAGAAGCCTGTCAGGATGACAAAGTGATAAGGCCATTACTACACATGCAACATATCCGTGCATGACACAGTTGCATATACATGTCGCAATCACAGGGGCACATGGTGTACACAGGCAGTGCACGGCTGCCCATGGACAGTTTTCCAGAAGTCACTACATGGTATCATTGCATGGGGAGTAAAACCCTGTTCAGAAGCACTGTCACTGCACCATACCTGTCCAGTGCAAGTCACTACACACTATGGGGGTGACAACTACTCAGTGAGCCTGCTAGCCAGTGGCGTGCAGACTCTCAGCCTTGCTAGTCAGACAAAATGCACATTCAGAAAGGCAGTGCACAGGACACTCACCTGCTCCCCTGGTGTCCCATACAGCTTGCTGTACTGTGGAAGTAGGCTGTCCAGCAGGGCCTGGTTCTCCTCAAGGCTGAAGGCTGGGGCTCTCTCCACAGTACGTGCCATTGCAGGGTCCAGAGGGGCAGAGACAGCAGCAGCGCAGTGGCAGATGTCGTCCTGGAGCATGTAGTGCAGGCAAGTGGGCTCTCAGGGGAACAGCCAGCAATATATATGTGCTGGAGAGGCAGATCCTGTCCCTTGTGTCCAAAGTGATAGGTCCAAGTCGTTTGCATCTTCTGAATCTGGCCAATCCATGGAATAGCAGCACCAAAACACGCCCACAGCATCCTTCAAAACTTCAACTTCATGACATACATGATTTTGCAACATTGTTGTGGGTGACCAACTGAATTTCCAGCAACCGACTCGTTCGAAATTCGAAAACGCGTCCGTTGCCAGGCAAGCCCATTGTCAATGGGTGCGCACCGATCGGTCCATTGCGGTACAACGCGCACAGGGGTACAACGCGTACCCGCACACATTGAAGGCAATGGGCCGGCCGGAGGCACCGATCGGTCCATTGCGGTTCAACGCGCACAGGGGTACAACGCGTACCCGCACACATTGAAGGCAATGGGCCGGCCGGAGGCACCGATCGGTCCATTGCGGTACAACGCGCACAGGGGTACAACGCGTACCCGCACACATTGAAGGCAATGGGCCGGCCGGAGGCACCGATCGGTCCATTGCGGTTCAACGCGCACAGGGGTACAACGCGTACCCGCACACATTGAAGGCAATGGGCCGGCCGGAGGCACCGATCGGTCCATTGCGGTACAACGCGCACAGGGGTACAACGCGTACCCGCACACATTGAAGGCAATGGGCCGGCCGGAGGCACCGATCGGTCCATTGCGGTTCAACGCGCACAGGGGTACAACGCGTACCCGCACACATTGAAGGCAATGGGCCGGCCGGAGGCACCGATCGGTCCATTGCGGTACAACGCGCACAGGGGTACAACGCGTACCCGCACACATTGAAGGCAATGGGCCGGCCGGAGGCACCGATCGGTCCATTGCGGTTCAACGCGCACAGGGGTACAACGCGTACCCGCACACATTGAAGGCAATGGGCCGGCCGGAGGCACCGATCGGTCCATTGCGGTTCAACGCGCACAGGGGTACAACGCGTACCCGCACACATTGAAGGCAATGGGCCGGCCGGAGGCACCGATCGGTCCATTGCGGTTCAACGCGCACAGGGGTACAACGCGTACCCGCACACATTGAAGGCAATGGGCCGGCCAGAGGCACCGATCGGTCCATTGCTGTTCAACGCGCACAGGGGTACAACGCGTACCCGCACACATTGAAGGCAATGGGCCGGCCGGAGGCACCGATCGGTCCATTGCGGTTCAACGCATCACTGTACATGTGACTGGCATAGGTCAGCATGCCTGTCTCAGATGGACATATGCCAGCCACAGATAGCTCCCAGGGAGTGAGGGGCACACCTACATCACGACAGCCTGTCCAAACCTTATCATAAGGCATGTAAGGCTGCATTTCCTATTGTGTGTATGTTGGTGTACATGTTGTCCTGTGGGTGTCACCTGTGGGCAGCCACCCCCAGGCTGTGCACGTGTTCATGGGGACAGGATCCTGGGTGTTACGTGTACGTGACCACTGTGATGTGCAACTGTTCATATCTGTGCATGTGTCATGGTCACATTTCACAGTGGTGTTTGTGTATGTCATGTCACATACCCCGTGAGTCCCATGTGGGACGGTATGTTTGAGCCAGGGTGTCCCAGTGGCACAATAGTGATGGCCCTCCACAGTCTTTGTGCATGTAGTGTTTACAATGTCTCTGATTTCATGTGCACAATGGGAGACAGTCTCCACATCCACGTTGTGTGTGCATGGACTCTGATGTTGTGCGTGTGTGTCACAGACGTCCATGTCTGTCCTGCCATGGCAAGTGTGGCCACTACCTGTGGGGGTCATGTTTGTTTTGCTGTGGTGTACACATGATACTCCAGGTGATGCCAGTGTCCATGTGGCATTACAGGGTCCCTGGGAATGTGCCTGTCGTTGAGCTGTGGTGCCTGGGGCACATCTGTCCTCACATGTCACTGTGGGGGTGACTGTGACATGGCATCATGATATCCAATGGGCCAACCTGGGACAAATTGATGCCACCTGTAGGACCGTGTTGACAGATGTTGGCCATGTATGTACCATACATGTCGTTCCGGTACTGCACACTTCATGTAGTTGTGCCTCATGATGATGTATGTTGGGATCTTGAGTGTGTTCAATGCCGCATATGTGGGGTGACTGACGATCTTGCTTACTTCTCCTCTGCACTGCAGGGCTCCTGCTGTCCATCGGCCATTCCCAGACCTGGCAACGATGGTGGAACGGGACAGCATCCGACGGTACCGCTTCACCAGGCAGCTGATTGAGGATTTGGCAGTGCAGTTGTCCCCACATTTGCAGCCTGGCCGGCCGTATCCTACAGCGCTGACCCCCAAGGTGAAGGTGATGGCAGCCCTACACTTCTTTGCCACCGGTACCTTCCAACATACTGTGGCGTCTGCTGGTGGGATGTCACAGACCATGTTCAGCCGTGTGCTCCGCGATGTTTTGGCGGCAATGTTGCTCTTCCTGAACCGGTACATCTATTTCCCTAGACTGCGACGACTCACTGACGTGAAGAGTGACTTTTATGCCCTGGGGAGGATGCCGCATGTCATTGGCTCCATTGATGGGACACATGTGGCTTTGGTACCACCACAGGCCCAGGAGCAGGCCTACAGGAACCGCAAGCACTACCACTCGGTCAATGCACTGGTGGTGTGTCTTGCAGACATGACCATCACACACGTGTGTGCCCGTTTCCCTGGTTCAGCACACGATGCCTTTGTGATGAGGAGTAGTCGCATCCCCAGGATGATGGCACAGATGCAGAACCAGCGTGCCTGGCTTGTCGGTGTGTACTGACTTTGTGCCATTGTGTGTGATCTGATCTGTAGTATTCCGCCCACTTTTCCAAGTCAGCTGATGTGCACTTGTCTGTCCGTAGGTGACTCGGGATACCCCAACATGCCGTGGTTGCTGACACCCCTCAGGAACCCTGTGACACCTGCCCAGATGCGCTACAATGAGGCACATGGTCGGACCAGGAGAGTGATTGAGCGGACCTTTGGTCTCCTGAAGAGCCGCTTCCGCTGCCTGGACAAGACCGGAGGGTCCCTCCCATATGCCCCTGCGAAAGTGTGCAAGATTATCATCGTCTGCTGCATGCTCCACAACCTGGCAGTGCGGAAGGAGTTGCCTCTCATCCAGGATGACGATGACCAACATCCGCCACCTGTGGAGGATCCTGGCCTGGACCACGATGCCAGTGACGATGATGATGATGATGGTGATGGTGATGTCCGCACACAGCTCATCACCAACTTCTTTAGCTGAATGTGAGTATCCTGAGGTGTCATGTGAATGATGTGAGTTGGCATGATGTGTGGGTGGGGCTCTGGTGCTGTTGGAGTGTGTCCATGGGCTACTTGACTGGATGTGTGTTGCGATGTGTGGTGACAGGTGGGCTGTACTCCCCAACAGTGTTGACATGCTAACTTGGTTCTGGGTGGGTATCTTGTAACATGTATTGTGCATGAGTTTTGCTGTTCTGTCCTGTACTGCATTGCTTTTGACTGTGTGTCATTTCTGTCCTTCACAGGGTACTTTCAGATTCGTTTGGTCAACTGTGTCCACCGACGACGTGATTGCACATCCAGGCTGGTAGCTGTTGTGTCCCTACAGGTGATGTGCGCCACACCCATGGACTTCCTTCTGTCTACAGTTGTTGACTGCGTGCCCGCTACCAGGTGGGGTTACCTTGCATCTGTAGTGGTTACGGCATGTTGCTACTGTGTAATAAACCTGTGCTTCACTTAGTGATGTGCGTTGTCTGTGGTCACACATTTGACTGCCATTTGCTTACTGCACCTGTGGGCTACTTGACTACAACTGGGAATGGGTGTGGTGTCTGTGCATTGCACCGTCTTCCCTGGCAACATCAGTGTAGGCAATGAGTCAGATGGCCTAGGTGTGAATGTGTTGTGTAGCCCTGGTGGTGTGTCTCCCTCATATGTGTCACGTTGCCTGTACTCACATGCCTGTGTTGTCCTTGCTGTTGCAGTTCGCATACACTGTGTAATTTTGCAGTTCATCATCCCCATAACAGCACCCACGTTGGAATCACGACAGAGGCAAGTATGGTGTATTAGTGTGTTTATTGTGATACATTTGTGTTAATAGTGCATAGGATGGGTTGTGCTGTACATGAATCTTGCAATCCCAAGTTCCTAGATGAATAGAAAGTCCAGGTAGACAGGATCCCCAGTATCGGGGCCACAGTTGTCTGACACATTGTTCCAACTTATACTCCCCATGCAATGTGTGGGAGTAGTGTTGCCATCAACAGGGTGAACAGTCTGTGCACAAAGGCGAAAATCCAGAACAGGTTCAGGCTTCCTGGGAGTTGCGCTTGGCCATCAGCCTCTCACTTTCCCCTCCTCGGACGACCCCTCTTCTTGGGGGGGGCCCTCAAGTGCAGGCTGCTGCGGTGCAGGGGACTCTCCGCCAGAGTCCTCCTCCCTCCCTGTGGCAGTTGCAGTTTGTTCGGTACCAGATGTTGTTGGCACACAGGGAGGTGTGGACTGGTTGCTGTTCATCTGGCGGAGGCATTGTAAAATGTCCCTGTGCACCGCCGTCATCTCATGCAGTACATCCCACTTGGACTCCACGCGGTCATGTGGAGTCCACGTGACATGTGGGAGTCCACACGTGACATGTGTGACTCCACGTGGGACATGTGGGAGTCCAAGCGGGCATGATGGGCAGCCTGCTGCTGTTTGATGTCTCTGAGGAGCCCCACTACCTGGCTGAGCTCTCCGGTGCTGGACTGGTACGCATCAGCTATGCGTACCAGTTGTGGGTCTTCATGCACACCAGCAACGTCTGCAAGCAGCGACCTCTGTCTCCCACCCCTCCCACCACCCCTGCTGACATGTGCAGTGTGTGCAGTTGCACGCACAGATAACCCTGGTCCACCTTGGGGTTGGTGGTGGTGGTGGTGTCCATGGCCCCAGGTTGGTCCAGGGTCACTGCGCTGGTGTTGTTCCTTATTCTGTCCATGTCGGCAGGGATGGTATTCGTGGTGACAGTCGTTGTAGGGGTGGGTGCAGGGAGTGCAGCTGGTGGACCTGCTGGTGCTGCAGCTGGTGGTCCTGCTGGTGCTGCATGTTGACTTGCACCGGATGTGCCAGGTTGTTCATCGTCCGAGGAGGACAGAGGCTGTACGACGCCAGTGAGCTCGGCATCCTCTTGAGCCTGGGACTGGGACTCCTCAGCGTCTGCTGCTGTGTCCCCATCATCACCTGTTTTTGGGAGACACAAACAATGTATGTCATGTTTCTGCAGGCATCAGTGGTTGACACACCTGACAGTTGTGACTGTGCCTCTGGGTGCGGGCCTGTACATTGCATTGTCCTAAGTCGTCACA
Organism: Calotriton arnoldi; assembly: GCA_963921515.1. Taxonomy (NCBI): domain Eukaryota; kingdom Metazoa; phylum Chordata; class Amphibia; order Caudata; family Salamandridae; genus Calotriton; species Calotriton arnoldi. Next base: position 1,597,561 of record CAWUFW010000577.1, on the reverse strand, counting down.
GTCAGGGGTTGATATTGGTGTGGCACATTGTCCTGCATTATTTGGGCATTTCTATGTATTCTCTGGGGTGTGAACATGGTCTGCATTGATTGTGTTTGGTTGACAGCCAGACCTCCTTCCCACCCACCCACCCACCCAGTCAGTTATCCCACCATGGAACGTGCTTGCATTGCAGGGAGTGTAAGTTGTCTCTCAGGATGTCAGTCAGTGGTGTCCTGCTGTTTGTTGGTGCACAGTTGGCAGCAGGGCCTTGTGCTCCCCACAGCAGTAGCCAGTGTCAGCCATCTTGTGAGTCCTTCTCCACTCCCTGTGATGTGAGCATGGTTCAGGGTGGTGTTGATGGGACAGTTGTGGGGGGAGCAATATGTGTGACTACGACTCCCATGATGCTATTGGCTACACTGACTTGGCCAGCATACACAGAATTCCTTCCTTTGAGTGGTCTTCACTGTGTGTTGGTGTTGTTGTGGTGGCTACATGTGTGGATGTGTGTTAGTTCTATTTGTGCCACTGCCTAGCTGTAGTTGTGGTTGTGTTTGTACATGTGTTGGCACAGTTGGATGTGACTTTTTTGATGGCATGTGTTGTGTTTATCTGACTGACATACACATTTTGGGATGATTCTGTTCTAGTTGCTGTGTAATTGCTATGTGTGCATGGTTTGACTCTCCCCTTGACAGTGATGTGTGTGTTTTGTGGCAGTTTATTGTGTACATTTGTTGTGTACTCACCAGGCTCTGGGATGTTCTCTAGTCCATATACGCTCACTGGCGGAAGGATGGCCCGCACCTTCTCCTCCCAGGGCCTGAGGTATATTGGCTTGGCAGGAGGGCCACTGCCGGTCTGTTGGCTGTTGCTGTAGTCTATCTTCAGCAGGTCCCGTACCCTCCTGCGCACGTCATACCACCTGTTCTGGATGTCGGTCTTTGTGCGCCGACATGGTGATTGGGCGTTCACCCTGTTGATGATCCTCTCCCACATCTTGGTTTTCTGCGACATGGGGGTCTGTTGGACCAGAGTGCCAAACAGCTGTGGCTCCACCCTGAGGATCTCGTCTACCAGGACTTCCAATTCACAATCTAGGAACTTGGGATTCTTCTTGGGGAGCATGGTGATGGGTGGTGATGGTGAGTGATGTGTGTGTTGGTGTGCAGGTGAGGGTGTGTGAGTGTGTGTTTTGCTGGGTGTATGTGAGGTAGGTATTTGTTGGTGTGCTGATGGTGTGTGGCTTGTGTGAGGGATGAGCTGTGGGTGTGTGGTTGCTTTCTCTTGGGTGCTGGCAGTGAAATGGCATTTGCAAAGGCTCATGGTAGTGATTTGTGTCCTTTATATAGGTGGAGTTGTGGGTGTGTCTTTGTTCTCTGTCCCCACCCCCCCAGTATTTATTGGCTTGGTAATTGCTTGTTTGGCCTTTTTTTGGTTGATTTTTCCTTTGTGCTGTTTGTGTATGTTGGAAACGCTCTTGTGACCGAGTCGGACCCTGCATTGGTCTCGTACGGTGTTTTCCGTTTCGTTCACGCTGTGTTTGTGCAGTTTTGTATGCTGCGTACGCGTCGGTCGCGGTGTATTGTGTTGCTTCGGCTCGGTTTTGTATGCGTGTCGGTCGTACGGCTTGTCCTCCGTCCGACTCGGTCGTGTTTTTCGCGCCTTTGCATCGTACTTTGCGGGTTGGAGTTGGCGGGTACGATTCGGTCGGATTTGTTCCGGGTGCGTGTCGGTCGGTTGGATTCGCGTGTTTTTCCGGCCGGATTGCTATTTTCCGAGCGGCTCGGTCGGTCGGCTTGGTTTCCTGACGTGTCGGTCGGATTTATCGCGGCTTGCATCGTACTTGGCGTGTCGGGCGCCACTGGTACGTGTCGGTCGGTATTTTTTCCGGATCCGAGTCGGTCGGTGCTTTTTCCGGCCCGAATCGGAATCGACCCCATAGTGTAAACGACAAGGATTTCTCAGCGTCCTTTACTAATGTTTCTAAAATCGATAGGCTTAGGATTTATGTTATGAAATTGAAAATACACAAGTAGCGCGTATTAGCAACCTGGTCTTAATAAGATCACTAATCCTAACATGAGGAAGAGCCATTATTACCGCTAATTAAATAAAGCGTCTAAAAAGCCAGCGTACTAGTGGCGAGACTAACGGAGTGCATCTGACTTACCTATCCGTCGGTACCCCGTCGTAGTACAGAGGTTGCGACCGGAGGTAACGAACTGATGCTGCACTCTGCTTTAAATAACGAGATAAGGTGCTGAAATTGCCGTCTTAGTCTCGCCCACCTGCGAAAGGACCCTAGTTGTCCGCATGAAATGCCTGAACTGATTTCCATGTTAAACTGTTGCGCGCACGCGCGCGGGGGGGTCTACTGATCTCTACTTCAATATAGACTGAACAAAGAGTGTATCGCGCATGCCCAGCCCTTATACACTATAACGCATATGCAGGGGCAGTTTCATTTCGCATATTATATAGTGTAGAGCATGTTGAGATACTTGGCTGTGCGTGACATATGATATTAAGAACGATTTGATCTTCTTATTCCATGGAGATCATGTGTTTACTCAACATGGCCATAGTTGTTGGTTAAATGTGAGCATTGTATTACAACCCCTACAACTTGTTGGCGCGTATGTGCATGTCTCGTGTCTTAATAGATGGTTATTAAAATGTACCCTACATATAGAATTATGGGTTGGTGTATTTCAGTGATTCAAACTATAACAAGAGCCACGGAATGTCATCGTTTAAACCCACGGTGTCACTATGAAGCCTATGTACCCATCGTTGTTCACGGTTCAGCAGAAATTTAGAAAGATCTGTAATGTGAGTGGGAATCCACGGTTGTTCAAGGACCGTCCACTTTATGTCATCTTCAGAATGGTTAAGATCCAGGAAGTGGTTGGTCATTTTAGTCGATCTTTTTTTACAGCGAATGGTACTTTTGTGCTCCAGGATCCGTGTTTTCACCTTGCGCGTCGTCATTCCCACGTAGCGCAAGTGGCACGGGCACGTGATCAAGTATATCAACTTGTCGCTATTACAGTTCGTGTGTCTTTCCAAAGTCCAAGGTCTGCTTGTGCCAATATCAATCTCGGTAGTGTGTTTTGTTTGGGGACATGCAGCACACGATCCGCATGCTGTTCATGCTGTTGAATGTAGAGCGCAAAGTACACATTTGACTTTTAAGTTTCACGGTGTTGAAGTTGTGAAATCAGATGTCAGAGGGGGTAACCGTGAACTTAAACTCAGACAAAGGGAAGCACGATGGATCACGCAATTACGGGCTGTTGAGAAAGGACTCAATATCGATAATGAATGACAATTTTTTTTGGGTATATGATGTTTCTAGCCTACCCTGTAATATGTGACATTTGACTGCATTTTTCTATCTGCCTTTTTTCCTTATTTCAATCTGTTAGCCTTATACCTAATGTATCTTTTTGTTATTAGCAATGTACCTGAATGTAGGATCACATGCACTGGCTTACTATCCCTTTCTTACTTTGTTTAGCCTTACTATACTTATGCATGTACACACACTAGCCCTTTTCTTCGCTTTGCCTCCATTTCTTTATGATTTCTTTTGTGTCCATTATAGTGGTTTGGACTTATCAGTTTAATCTTTGCATGTTCTGCTGTATGTTTAATTCGCCTTCACTGTACTCAAGAACGTGTATGGTTTACAGGTGTCCTTTATAGGATCAGTACACCTATAATCATGACTTATGCCCCTACGTTAGCTGTGGTAACACTCACTTAGCGATCCCTTTTACAATTCAGCGTGACAACATAATCTTTGTACCCTAATGAGCTGATTACCATTTTATACTTCGTATGCTCTGTAACTTCTGGTCTGGTGTGACACAACCTTGGAACCTCGTCACAAGGGTGTGTGTGAAGTGGACCATCATGGAGCAGATTTGACTCCAACACGGTGGCCTCATTGATGTTCTTATTTTGGTACTGGATCAGTTACTCATTTTTTACTCAAAACGGCCCGTTTTGTGTTGGACTCCACTTTACACATAGTGGTTCCTTATTAAAATTCGTCGTTTTACTCACATTACTACGTGACACCAATACGGCCCGGACACGTCTTTTGATTTGTCCTCTTCAGTTAACAGTGGGTTTGTATAGGTTAGCATAACTGTGAAGAGGATTTATTTCGAATTTATATCAATTTAAGATGGCGGCCGTTACTCAGCTCCAATACAAGTTGATACGTGAACACTTTCAATTCTACTAGTCCGTGTCTTATTTTACTGTATCAGGCTTTTTAAGGACACTCCAATATGGCGCCGATGCGAGATGCCGAGAATTTACGAGGAGTACGCTCCTCGGAAGTTTGCTGTGCTATATGGTATGCCGTTCTTATTTTACGGGTGGTTTCTGCTAGTCATTACGGGCTTCTACTTACTATGATTATATGCATTGATGGGACGCGATATCTCGCACCCTCTGAACCCTTGCACATACTACTTACGATTATTCACCCAGTCTTATCTTTCGTGTTATGTGTATGCCATTGCTACTTACTCGTTAATACCAGTATACAGCTCGGATACTGTTTAATTTTAGCATAAGGTCACACGCATTGATGGGGCGCGGTATCCCGCACCCTTTGATTCTTCTCTTATACTGCCCACAATTATACATTTAGTTTAATTTTCTTTGTGCAATGTTTATGCCATAGTTACAGGCTCATCAATACACTTAAGGGCTGGAGGAGTTTTAAGGACCTGCGTAGGCTAACTCCCCATCAAATTAATGTCACACAAGAAAAAGCCACGGGTCCGGATTGGAAGGAGGTTAAATAACTGTGTGAATATGCTCTACCATACACCACGGGGGATTTCCCTTTTCAGGACGGTTCCCCTCACACACCAGAGGTGTCATGCTTCATCATGGGGGTGCCTCCTCACGCAAAAGACCTAGTCTTTGCGTGGGCTACAACCCCCTCTCTACGAGGGAGGAGCTCAGGGATGTTTTTATTGAGTTAGGCAGGGTGTACTAAACCCCTATGTGAGCTTGGCGTGCGTGTAAAAAAGAGAGAAAGTGCAGTGCTGTGATGTGAAAATTTAAAACTGGCTACTGGGTTAGTTATATTGTAACTTTATTCAGCTACCCGGTGTCAGGATTAAAAACAGTGAGGAGCTGGTAACGCAAATGCCAACATTCGAGACAAATGTGTAGATCACTAGACCAACATGTTTCGGCCAGAAAGACCTAAATAGTGTCGCGGCCTTCTTCAGGGTCAGTTAGTTCAGCTACTGCAAGGGTTAAGTGCAAATACGTGAAAAAGACATTAAAAACACGTAATTAAATCAAAAGTATGATACTGAACCAGTAATATTGACTGTTCAGTAAATACTGCATACAACCACAATGGGTTGCGCAATTCACTACGTCTGTCCCGGCATATTAGCCATGTGATACGTGCACCAAAACCACAAAGTCATGGATTAATGCCAACGAGCACGTCCAGGGGCAGGAACTTGTGTGACATAGTTACAGGCTCGCCAATATTTATTTTTCGGATACTATTCCTTCTTTCCTGCTCCTGCTTTGTGGCACCCGGTCCCGGAGGACCACAACACCCAGCTTGCCTCACGCTCGAGGCGCACAGCTGCTACCAATACCAACAGCGCCTGGAGGCGCTACAAAACTCTGCCAGACTCCCGCAGCGCGCGTTCCTTCTTTCCTGCTCCTGCTTTGTGGCGCCCGGTCCCGGAGGACCACAACACCCAGCTTGCCTCACGCTCGAGGCGCACAGCTGCTACCAATACCAACAGCGCCTGGAGGCGCTACAAAAACTCTGCCAGACTCCCGCAACGCGGGACGCGCGCGCGGACCAAGCCCGGACTAAGGGCGGGCCCGTCTATGCCCGACAGGAAGAGGCAGGGCAGGGCCACTCCCCTTTCATCTTATTTTCCGGACACACAACGTGGAGCCTTGTGGAACTGATACAGGTACTGAGCTTAGGTTTGGTGTATCCTCCCTCTTTTTTTCTCTTACGGTCCTCGTCTCTCCTATTGGGAAATTCACCTGCGGACTAGAGACGCTTTGTGAGCTATATATTTGTAATAATATATATTCGTAATCCTTTTGTCCCTTTTTGTCCATCAAAAGATTGCCCCTTAGGGACTTATCCACAGGCTTGTCTCTAGAAAGTATTGTTCTTATCCATCTACTGCAGGACTAACAATGTGCAAATGAAGACAATGGAGAGCACAGGAGGGGGGATTGGGTTGACTGGGGGAGTGGGTAAGGGGAAAAAGGCAAAAAAAGCCCCTAAGAACGCTGCTAATAACTGCGTAATGGATAGGATTGATACCCTCATCTCAGAATGCGAAGGCATACTGGGAGTTGAGACGCCTATCCCTACTGCTGACACTAACCCCTTACCTGAAAAGATCCCCCTCCATTGCGCAAAACCATCGTACCCTCAATGTTCCAGAATCCCACACGTGTTAAGGCTACAGGTGGTAGTGAGAATACCCAATTAGGTCTCTTGTCGGAGCAGAATCAAGATGATTCTTCCCTCCTTCCTAATTCTCCAGTTCATGACGCTGCAGGCTATTCTGAGCCCCCTATTGTTTGTTCGAATAGATTTGCACCGTTGGCTGAGGTGCCCGATTGTCCTGGGGAAGTAATGTCCCGACCTCCAATCTTGAGCTTTAGTGAGAGTCCCGAAACTCGTCCTCCGCCGCCCCAGGCCCTCTTCCAGATTGTCATTTCGCTCAGGGTGGAGTTAGGGACGATGAAGCTGATGATTGAAGAGCTTGTGGCCATGGTCAAATTGTTGGCCGCAAAATATCCAACACACATTCCAGCAGCTAGCTTGCCGCCCAACGTACACTCACATCGGACAACTAAAACTGCCCACCGAGAAGGAGTAGCAATAAGCAATGGTCTGTCTCCTACTCCTATAGTCCCATCACGACAGGCTTTCTCGACTCCCACCTCCAGACATATAGACCTGCCCCAAGCCAACCCGTCTAACACTCAGCAAAATCAACCTTTCTCCCTAACCTCTATAAATTGCAGAAGATCTAATAATATATTGGCAACAACAAACATGAGTATCAAAGATCACTCCCAAGCGAACACGCAACCCTGGCTCCATCCCGCACAAATGCGGACAGTCTTCATGGTCAACGTCCCCAAGCTTAATTGTCCGGGGGGCTTTGAAAATGAAGACTCTCTGAAAAACAAGTCCATTCATTGGATACGCCATGTCAGGGGATGCCGTTCACTGATAAGGGAGGATATAGTCGGGGCACGGAGATGTACGTCCAATAATCAATCTTTGGATTTTATCGAACTTACCCTGACTAAGCCTGATTTGGCTGAAAACCTTTTGGCACTGGAGTATCGGACTTGTCCCCCAGACCCCTCAGCTATTCTTTTTAGGCGTTTTCCAACAATTGCTGCTGCTAGGGCACAGGATAGGGTACTAAAGCTGTCTACAGGAGGGGGGTCCTCTCTTGAGGCTGTTGATTGACTACACCACGACTCCCATCCATCTCAAGATTTGCAACCTATCCCTCTAGCCAATACTCAAAGCGGCCAGAACATTATAAATTCATACAATGATCACGAGCAACTACAAATTGGGTTAGGACTCACTGATCACAGTAACTTTTCTGCTTATAACACGATGAGTCAAGAAGTTGCAGCACTGATTGACACCCACATATTATCCTCTCCCATAATCCCTCCGATTCAACAAACTACTCTACATGTTGAGGCCCCCCTCTCCCAGTTCAAAATTATTTCCTGGAACGTAGCAGGGCTTAATCGTAAATTATTATTACCCGACTGGAACGATATGATTGAGGGTTACGATATTTGTATCTTCCAAGAAACATGGAGCCTAGTTCCACTCCATAAGTCGGGTTATACTTGTTTCTTTACACCAGCTACCACTTCTGGGAGAGGGCGGCCCTCGGGAGGTCTTATTATCTGGGTGAACATTGCCATGGGATGTACAAGTATTCAACATCGTTGTGTGAGTAGCGATATAATGAGACTCACAATTAAGGGAAGCAGAGGAGGTGGAACTATTGAGTTGTTCAATGTTTATATAAGGGGAACACCTGGGGGCAAATCTTCACCATTCTAGCGTCTTTGGAGCAGGAGTTAACGGCCTGCTTGTCTGATTCATATGTTATGGTTGCAGGAGACCTTAATTGTACCTTTGAGCCCCTAAGCTCTGAAGACATGTTAGGGGTAGAGGACGATGATATAAGGTGGGGCGTTCCTCCCTTAAGTTTACCTCCTATGAAAAGATGGTCTCAAGCAGCTATTCAGCTTAATGCACTCACATTAGAGTTCGGTCTGAGGGCCGCGAATGGCAGAACTCTGTCAGATGCTAAAGGGGCCAATACATATAATAGAGTTAGTTGCCCCTCTCGTATTGATTATATTCTAATAGACGTTAGACTTTGGAGAACCATGATTGACATGGAAGTGGCGTTCACTACCGATAGTGACCACAACCCACTTTGTCTGACCATGAAGTCCCCATGGCTCCCCCTCCCTACCGCTCACAATGTAGGTTCCCTTATGGCAACTAGAGAAGTGGTCCCCTCCAATAGTAGAAGGCACCTCAAATGGTCTAAAGTTATAGTCCAAGAATCCAAAATGGCTGGTATCAGGCACGCTTTGAGCGAGAACACTCTTGAATTACAGAAGGCATATAACGAAACAGATGGGATGGAGAAGGTCCCAGAATTATATGTAAGAACGATGGAGCAGATAGGGTCTTTCTTCTTAATAGCACCAAATCGTAGGAAACCAATTGTGCGCCAAAAAAGCTGTCAGACATGGTTTACGAGGGACTGTAGAGAAAGAAAAAAGGCCCTAGCTTCTGCAATCAAAAGCAAAAATCGTTCCCTGATCCAAATTTCTAGGAAGGAATATAAGGCAGCCTTGCTTTACGCTAAGCTGAAGTGGGATGAGTCCCATTGGCAGGACCTCAAGGCTGCGAGTATAGCTAGGGATCCCAACTCCTTCTGGAACCTTGTCACACGGGCGGATAGAAAAAACCCTGACCTAATCCCCAATCATATTACAAGCCAAGATTGGTATGAACATTTTGAGAAACTTTATTCTGGGACAGATGTAATTGTTAATGAAGGGCCGTATGACCAATTAAGTACCCGTCTTATTTTAAATGTCGGCGATCTTTTCACTATAGACGAGGTAGAAGCGGCCATAAACAGAATAGTCCCAGAAAAAGCCCCGGGACCAGATGGTCTTCCGGGGGATCTTTTTCTTGCAGATCCGCATACTTGGGCAAGCTTTATTAGGTTTTTAATTAACTCTATTGCCAAAGGTTGCCCAGTGCCTGAATCATGGAAGGGTGCTGAGGTGGTTCCAATTTTTAAAAAAGGTGCTAGGGAGGACACTGGCAACTACCGCACAATCAGTTTGATTGATGCTATTCAAAAAGTAGTTGGCAGGGTCTTGTTGCAGAGAATTCAAGGTTGGGTGGAGGACGAGAACATCCTCTCCCAATATCAGGCGGGATTCAGGGTCAACACAGGGACGGTGGACCAGGCATTTAGACTGCTTCTCCTTTATTGGAAGGTAGTCGTAATTGGCAAGGGCAGCCTTTATCTCGCTTTTATCGACCTAAAGACTGCCTTTGACCTGGTCCCCCGTGATCGGTTGTGGCCAATATTGGGTGAAATGGGGATCCCCCCCCTGGTCCTCAACTTGTTGATCCGCTTACATGATGGTAATTATGCTCAAGTGAGATGGGGCTCCCAGGGACAGAAAACAGATAGGAGTTCGCCAGGGCTGTGTTATGGCCCCCACCCTGTTCTCTTTATACGTGAATGGGGTGGTTAGTTTCCTCCAGGAGGTTCCTGCAGACGCCCCGGCCCTGGCAGGAGACAGGGTGCCTACTCTCCTGTTTGCAGACGATACCCTGCTGATTCCTAAGACTCCGGCAGGGCTACAGAAACTTCTGGATAGATTTCAATTTTTCTGTAAGTCTAGGGGGCTGGTCATTAATTCTACTAAGACCAAGCTCATGACATTTAACCCCTATAGACCATTTAGAGACAATCTTACCCTTGATGGAATTCGCCTGGAGAGAGTGCACACATTTGATTACCTTGGCATCCGACTCTCGGCAAAAATGCACTGGAGCCCCCATATTAACAAAATGCTTTTGAATCATAAACGTGTGGCCGGGGCACTTGGTAGAGAACATTGATCGTCCAAGAGCAGACCAGTGGCCCCGGCTCTCACGATTTATGCTGCAAAGGCAGTTAGTTCGGCCCTTTATGGTGCCGAACTATGGGGCTTTGACAATATAGAAGAAATTTGTAGGTCTGAACACATTTTTTTTTTAGGAACCTAGTGATGCTTCCCCGCTACGTTCCACTAAAACCCCTGATGAGTGATATGGGTAGACACTCATTTAGAGATATTGCTAGGATGCGGCCACTGCTCTTTTGGGCCCGCCTACGGCGGACTGCCGAACTCTCTAGCTCGCCACCGCGCTCACAGAGGTTATAAATCTAGACGGCAATCAAAGAGTTAGCTGGATAAATAACGTTAGGAAATCACTCTGCGACCTGGGCTTAGAGGATTGTTGGGTAAGCCAGAATCCCCCTTGCAAGGTTGAGCTTAAAAATCTCTACTGGGCCTGGGTTGACCAGCAGGAGCTCTCTAATCCCAAAACAGGAAGGCTCACAGAAGATTTTTATGCACATAAGCAGCACATACGCCTGGAACCTTACTTGGATTTTATTCAGACACCAAGAGACAGGGCACTCTACATACAGTTTAGGGTAGGCTCACTTCCGGTTCGGGAACTAACTGTTAAGTGGAGCCCCCCTTACCAAACAACTGCGGGTTGTCCCTGTTGTGAGGCACCAAAAGAGAGTGTGGCCCACCTCATGTTCGCATGCCCGGCGTATAAACTGGCAAGACGCAGATGGCTAAAACCCATCTGCAAAATACTGGGCACTTCGTATTCCCGGGCTGCTTTGCGCATTTTGAAATCCGATGCAAGGACTCTTTTTGCCTGTGGCGTGGCTAAATATTTGAGTTGCGTTTGGATAGTAAGGCATAAAGCCATATGCAGGGCGGCCTAATGAATTTTTATGGTCTTTTTACCTAATTCATTACTTCTAGCAAGAGCAGCACAAATTCCAAATGCATTGTCATTTTAAACAAATTTTTATTAAATGTCATATTTTAGTATTTTAATGTTAAGGAACGAATCAAACTATTTTTAATCTGGAACCAAGGATCTGCTTGATAAGACCGACATTGTTAATAATATGTAATGTGACAACTCGTTATGCTTTTAAAGATCTCTATATTTTTTATCTTTTCTGCTTTTAAGATAACTTGTATTTTTATCATTGGTTTGTAAGAATGTTGATGCTTTTATGATACATGTTATCGAAATAAAGCTATTTTGACTATTGATATATCATTTGTTTCGATGGCATGATTGCCTCCATACTGTAGGCTGCTGTGTTGTGATTTTCTTTTTTACATTGCACCATGGTGATACACTTGAAGGATATCTAGAATAGATGTGCGGTATCTCTCACGGGTGGACCTTTTTATTGTTCGTTTGTTTACCCATTTACATTCTTTAGCTGACTTACGTAGATGTCACACGTTTTCCACTACTCGTGTGTAGATATCAATTGCCATTGGCATACCACACAATATGTTTCTATGGTGATTTACTGAATGCAGACTGCTATTACGTGATTTATGAATTATTACTGCAAAGAGCATGATGGAAGTTTTTAATATCCGGTTGACTCACATTTAATTTTGCTACAATTATCATTAGGAACTCTCATGAATATTGACAGGGAATTGCGAATAATTTTGGAGCATTTGTACACATTGCTTTGGAGACTGACCATTGATATGAGTGAGTATGGTTCTTACTCTTGAAAATAGGAGATGCTGTTGGTGTTTTTTCTTACTGTGTTGATTATATTATATTATGGTTCTGTAGATATCACGACGGTGATTGTGCTTTCCTCTGTATCTTGGTATAGGTCTTGTTTCTGGATTACGGCATACAATACTGGATTTGTATTGGGTTACGTACCCTTCGGATGTAGTATATTCCATGATTTTTACCAAGCTTCATACCAAGTTTGGTAAGCTGATGCGAATCTTTCTTGCATGGTTTGGGAACGTACGGGTTGTTTTTTTCCTATTCCTCTTTTTTTATCTATTAATACTGTCTCCTAGATATTATTGGTCACTTTTTTTTTCCTTTTTCTCTTTTTTTTTCTTTAGTCTTTTGACACCTGGTGCACTATGGTGTGGTTTTCACTAGGTAAACGTTCTCTTTCTCACGGGTTGGCATGCAGATTGATTGCTAGCACATCCTTCTGCTCACATGTGCTATTATTACTTTTGTTTTCAACTCCTTGATGGTGACACAAGCAATGGGTCTCTGCCTACCGGTTTTGCTCACTTACTCAAAATGTAACCTTTGTCTATTTGTGAGTATAACAATTTAGTATACTTCAGAGTTATAATATGGGCTTTTCATGTTTAAAATTTCTAGCCCTGAAGAAGTCTGTGTAGTATACTCCACATAGACGAAACACGTGTTGGCTAGGAGTCAAATTCCTGTTGGACACTTGTACATGGAAATAAAGAACAGAAGAAGAATTCTGTGGAGATTAACTTGTGTGGACTGTTCTGATTATTATGGACAATTTCTGCTCAGGATATTAACGTTCTGTTTTATTATATGTGTGGGCCCGTGTCTACGCAGCTTGTAACGGCGGGTGGCCGCTATCTATATCCTTGAGCATTTTGACGTGATTTCTGTTACTTCACACAACTCAGCGCAATTTATACCCTTCCATCCATTTTTTGCTCTTTTGTACTTAAATGTATTGTCTAACGCAATAGCAGCTGGGGGCACGGTACCGGACTCTTGACGTGGGGCTGAAATTGTAACAATCTACAAAAAGGGCGATGCAAGTGAACCATCAAATATAGGCCTATTAGCCTTATTGACAATGCCCATTTTTTTCCCCGCAAAACAGATTTTGGAGTGACTCCTTGATTGGGTGTATACAAATGAAATCTTGTCCCCTCTTCAGGCTGGTTTTAGAGCTAAGGTCAGTACGGTAGACCAGATTTTTAGGTTTGCTATTTTATACTATGTAAGGAGACGCGGGATTCCAACATGGCGGGCAGCTTGGACCGCATCTTACCCGCAGAGAACGTTCCAGCTCTCTCAGAGTCGGACTTGAAAGGGCCGCTCCTCCCCTGGGAGGGCCCTTCCAGCAGGCGTCAGGACCAGGAAGTGGAAAAGGATGAGGGGAGCGAGACGGCGAGCAACGGGACACTGGCGGAGGCGGACAGCGGAATACCAGAGAAGACGGCAGAGTCCGAAGATGACAGGACGGAGGAGAACAGAGACGGACGACCGTGTTTATCCCGACACAGCCTCGAGACGCCAACGGAGGAGACGAGCACCCCTACCGCCCACGCCACGACCCAGGAGACGGGTCGTGGTTCAAGGCAAGTACCGAAAACCTCCCGGGGCTTCTGGCTGAGCTGGTGGGGCACCGGGCAGTAGCAGCACTCGGAGAGGTGTATTGGTGGAGGATAGTGCACAGAGAAACACATGTGGTAGCGAAGGGTGAAAAAAAAGACAAAACCCTCACGACCGGTGTGATAGCCACTGCCTCCCACACTGCACAGACACCCCTCTTTGCCTGGTGAAGGTGGCACTCTTGTAGAAAGTGTGATAAAGTGACCCATTTTTCTAAAACCCTGTTTCTTTGTTTTTTTTTCCTTCTTATATTTATTATTTTTTCTCCATAACTCGAGACCCCTGGGACATCCTGGAAGAAGGGACACTTCCTGAAGAAAAGGGAGACCGGTCACCTACAGCCAAGTCCCTGGAGAGACTGAATGGACCTGATTGCCTTTTGTTCCCTGTTTCTTTCCCTTTTTATTATACCCAATAAAACACCTAACCCAACCCACTACAGTGTGTCCTGTAGGTCCCTCCACTACTCCAGTGGTGTCGGAAGTGGGATCAATGTCTATTGTGTTGCACCATGACACAGCCCGTGCCCATAGAGGGAATCATTTCTCAGTTAGCGGAGGGACAGAGACACTTACAGTTAATAATGGAACAACAAGCGCGGACTGCCCAAAGAGATAGAGAAGCCTTACAAGAGGCTATAAAAGGACAAGCCGAGCTCATTTCCACTAACCAACAGATACAGGATACCGCCATTTTGAGACTAACCGACGCCATAGTTAGCTCAAAGGTCAGGCCCAATGTCCCAGGAACCGTCCTTCAAAAATATCAGGAAGGGGACGACCCGACTATTTTTTTATTAACTTTGAGCGGGTAGCCACTACAGCTGCCTGGCCCCAGGAGAGATAGGGACAATATATAGCTCCGTTATTGTCAGGGGAACTACAGGCTGCTTATCAGGCCGCGAATCCAGCTGGGACCACTGCCTACGAAGATATAAAAAAAGCGATATTAGAGAGGTTAAGGTGTGACCCAGAATACTACCGGGCTAAGTTTAGGAAGGAGAGGTGGGTTACAGGAGATAATCCCAGGGCCCTCTATTATAGGATCCGAGACCTAGGGAGTAGATGGTTATCTCCTCACACTGCCAGTATGGAGGAGGTAACAGAGAAGATCTACTTAGAGCAGTTTCTTGAGGCCTTACCAGTGAGCACACGCTCTTGGGTCAAACAACATCCCAATCTAACACCCATAACAGCGGTTGAACTTGCTTGTGCTTTCCATCGCTCCCCCGACTTTAGGGCCACTCCTACACGCCCTGCTCTTAACCCCCCAAGAAGACCTGTTCGTGCAGAGAAACCGCAGACAACTCCCTGTCCTTTCCCCTTTAGGCCCCCTCCTATACCTAGTAACCAAGGCCCACAATGTTATCATTGTTCTGAGTGGGGACATATAGCCAGACACTGCCCACGCAAAACACCAGCAGCCGAGCCCATGGAGGTGGGGTATACTAGGAGCCACACATACACCACAGGACTATCCACAGGTCAATATAGAAGACAGGTGTACGTCAATGGAAAGAGACAACAGGCTCTGTTAGATACGGGATGTCGGTTCTCTGTTATAAACCGCTCTCTGATTCCTGCCTCACAAATAAAGGAGGGCGAGCATGTGTGTGTAACTTGTGTACATGGGGATTCAAAAGTCTACCCGGTAGCTGAGGTCCTCCTAGATGTAGAAAATGACCCCCACTTAAGGAAAGTAGGAGTGGTACCGTCCTTGTCAGAAGCAATAATCATTGGCACCGATCACCCTCACTTCGAACAATACTTGGAGGGCACCAAAGGTACCACCATAGCTTGGTTGCAGGAGGCCCCCTTCAGTAGAAGCGAGTTAGACAGAATGGAAAGAGACGGTAAACAGAAAAAAACCAGACGGGAGAAAAGACGAAAGAAAAGGGCCTTCACCCATTTGCAGTCAACTCATCCTGCTTTTGTCTTTTATACCCCTGAAGGAGGCGAGAAACCTGCTCAGAAAAGCTTTCGGGCCGCTCAAAGAGAGGATAATACCCTCCGGTACGCCTGGGAAACAGTACAGGACCAAGAACCCGATCAGGTAGGCCCCTATTTTCTTGTTAAGAGGGGTTTGTTGTACCGTGCAACAAAAGGAGGAATAGGTCAGAGCATGCAGTTATTGGTACCCATCCCATACAGGGAACAGGTGTTGCAGTGCGCCCACAATCAGATGGGGGGGGGAGACACTATGGAAAGGATAACACTCTCAAATATTTAACAGAAAAGTTTTATTGGCCCGGGGTGTATAAAGATGTGGCCCGACATTGTGCCTCCTGCGTACAGTGTCAGACAAGAACCCAGCACATATAAAGAAAGCTCCCTTGATCCCTCTCCCTATAATTGACGTTCCCTTTAAGAGGGTTGGCATGGACCTGGTAGGTCCGCTTACTCCCTCTGCACGAGGTCACCGCTACATATTAGTCTTAGTAGACTATGCAAGTCGTTACCCGGAAGCCTTCCCTCTAATGAGCATGACAGCCACCAACGTAGCCCAAGCCATGATCTCCTTCTTCTCGAGAGTCGGTTTCCCAACGGAAATCGTAACAGACCAAGGTACTCCCTTTATGTCCCGCCTCATGTCACACATATGTAAGGTGTTGGGGATCCACCAGATTAGAACCTCGGTATATCATCCCCAGACGGATGGCCTGGTGGAGCGATACAACAAAACCATTAAAACCATGTTACGCAAGATCATTTCAGAGACAGGAAAGGATTGGGACAGACTCCTACCTGTGGTCCTCTTTGCGATTAGATCGCACGAACAGCGCTCCAACGGTTTTTCTCCCTTTGAGTTGGTGTTTGGGAGGAAACCGAGATCGTTTTTAGACATGGCAGTGGAACAATGGGAAAATGAGGAGGAGGAGGGGAAACCGGTATTTGAACATGTAGAAAACCTGAAAAGTTCTCTGTCCCACTTGTGGACTTTAGTACATGAGCATATGGAAAAGGCCCAAGAAAACCAAAAAAAATACTATGATTGTGGAAGCTGCTGGAGGGAATTCAAGAAGGGGGATAAAGTACTTATATTAGTCCCTTCTACAGAGAACAAGTTATTAACCCAGTGGCAAGGGCCCTATGTTATAGAAAGGAAAGTTACACCTGTTACTTACAGCGTTCTCCTGCCCCTGCGGTCGGGGGAACAACAGATCTACCATGTTAATCTTTTGAAGAAGTGGGAGGAACCATCCCCCCCTGAGAAAGATCAGGTGTCCGTGTTACATGTTAACACAACCACCCCCATAGACATACCTTTGCTTTCCCACCAAGAATCCGAAAATGAGAGGGTCAAAATAGGAACCGTAATAGACACCTCCCAGAAACGACAACTCCTCCATCTGTTGGATAAATACCCGGGTCTCCACAAAGCCTGGTCTAACCCCTCTGGTACAACACGACATTGTTTCCTTGAAAGATCACATAGTAAAACTAAAACCATACCGTATACCCGCCGCCCGTAGGGAGGCCGTGGAAAAGGAAGTTGCAGCAATGTTACAACTCAACATCATCGAACCATCCCAAAGCGATTGGTGTTCCCCAGTGGTCATAGTACCGAAGCCAGATGGAAGTCTGCGTTTCTGTATTGACTTCAGACAGGTCAATAAAATCACTAAATTTGATACGTACCCCATGCCCAGAGTGGATGAACTGGTGGAACAGTTGGGGAAAGCTAAGTACATGTCTACCCTCGACCTCACAAAGGGGTATTGGCAGATCCCTTTGACACCCCAAGCTAGAGAAAAGACAACGTTCTCCACCCCTTCTGGTTTATACCATTTTAAGGTCCTCCCCTTCGGCCTCCATGGGGCCCCAGCAACATTTCAGAGACTCATGGACAAAATCCTTAAGCCCCATAAAAACTATGCGGCAGCGTATCTGGACGATATTGTTATTTTCAGTCCTACATGGGAAGAGCACCTCATACACCTGTCTTCTATCTTCGCGGCAATACAAGAAGCGGGCTTAACCATTAATCCCAAGAAATCACTGCTGGTCACAAATAAGATCCAGTACTTAGGCTTTACCATACAAGAAGGACTCATACACCCACAAATGGATAAGATCGAAGCCATCAAAAACATCCCCGTTCCGAAAACCAAAAAGGATATACGTTCCCTTTTTAGGGTTCATCGGATACTACCGCAGATTCATTCCCCACTTCTCCACAATAGCAAGCCCCCTCACAGACCTCATTACCGGGAAACATCCCTCACGCACAGCACAGTGGAGCCACAACCACGAAAACAGTTTCAAAACCTTAAAGGACTGCATTTGTAAAGGACCGCTTCTACATTGCACAGACTTCACAAAAACCTTTGTGCTACAAACGGATGCATCAGGACAGGGCCTGGGGGCTGTTTTATGTCAACCTGACCAGCAAGGGGCCTTGAGACCCCTTTTGTATATCAGCCGAAAGCTGTTTCCTAGAGAACACCATTATTCAACAATAGAAAAAGAGTGTCTAGCAATTAAATGGGTGATAGAAGCTCTACAATATTACCTCTTAGGACGTAACTTCATTGTTCTTACTGACCATGCTCCTCTTACCTGGTTGGCACATAACAAAGACACCAACTCTCGCATTCTGCGCTAGTTCCTAGCATTACAACCCTTCTCGTTTCAGACCATCCATGTCCCTGGAAAAACCCAGATTGGTGCTGATTACCTCTCCAGACATCCATCACCCGAATGGCCACCACGGCCATTCCTAGGGGGAGAGCTATGTAAGGAGACGCGGGATTCCAACATGGCGGGCAGCTTTGACCGCATCTTACCTGCAGAGAACGTTCCAGCTCTCTCGGAGTCGGACTTGAAAGGGCCGCTCCTCCGCTGGGAGAGCCCTTCAAGCAGGCGGCAGGACAAGGAAGTGGAAAAGGACGAGGGGAGCGAGACGGCGAGCAACGGGACACCGGCGGAGGCGGACAGCGGAATACCAGAGGAGAAGACGGCGGAGTCCGAAGACGACAGGACGGAGGAGAACAGAGACGGACGACCGTGTTTATCCGGACACAGCCTCGAGACGCCAACGGAGGAGACGAGCACTCCTACCACCCACGCCACGACCCAGGAGATGGGTCGTGGTTCAAGGCAAGTACCGAAAACCTCCCGGGGCTTCTGGCTGAGCTGGTGGGGCACCGGGCAGCAGCAGCACTCGGAGAGGTGTATTGGTGGAGGATAGTGCACAGAGAAACACATGTGGTAGCGAAGGGTGTTTCTTTGTTTTTTTTTCCTTCTTTTATTTATTATTTTTTCTCCACAACTCGAGACCCCTGGGACATCCTGGAAGAAGGGACACTTCCTGAAGAAAAGGGAGACCGGTCACCTACAGCCAAGTCCCTGGAGAGACTGAATGGACCTAATTGCCTTTTGTTCCCTGTTTCTTTCCCTTTTTATTATACCCAATAAAACACCTAACCCAACCCACTACAGTGTGTCCTGTAGGTCCCTCCACTACTACATACTGGAAATACATTTTATTACAAAACCAAAAACTTTATGTGGCTTTTATTGATTTTAGAGCAGCGTTCGATCTCATCCCACGTCCAAAACTATGGCAAGTCCTGATGAAAATGGGGGCCCCTGGTAATTTAGTATAATTAATCAATAAATTACATGCAAACAATTATGCTCAAGTGCGTTGGGGTCCTAATGGAGAATTAACAGATCGTATCCCCATTGAGACAGGAGTTCGCCAGGGCTGTGTCTTGGCACCTACTTTGTTCTCCTTATACATTAATGATGTTGTAGAAATTCTAGAGCAATGTAGAAATGACTCACCAGTCCTGAATGCTAGGAAGATACCAATTCTTCTCTTTGCGGATGACTCCCTCCTGATCGCCAAAACACCCATGGGACTCCACATTTTAATTGATACATTTTTAAGCTTTTGTAACTCTAGAGGCTTAGAGCTGAATGAAAGTAAAACAAAGTACTTGGTGTTCGAGAAGACTAAAAAGAAAAACTTCTCTGTCTGTGCAGGTAGAGAGGTTCTTTAAAGAGTACACAATTTTGACTATCTGGGCGTCAGACTTATGGACAACTATAGGTGGACAAGTCAAATGAACAAAAGCATACTAACAATAGAACACAGTTCCAATGCCATCTTAAGGTTCTATAATCAAACAACATCACATGTAATTTCATCCGCCCTGGAAGTTTATTGAGCTACAGCTCAGGGCTCAGCACTCTATGGGGCTGAGATCTGGGGTTACGCTGACTCTCACTTGCTGACAACTGCGGAAAATAATTTCATTAGGAAATTGCTTTCTCTGCCATCTAGTTCACCTCTCATCCTCATGTACTTCGATGTGGGTCTGAAAAGAGTCGCCGATCTGGTCGCTTTAAAAACCATAGTATATTGGGTTCGACTTTGGATGGACCACACCAGAACTCGGAGTTTACAGAGACTCACTGATAGATCAATTAAAATTCCCAGGAGCTAGGAATATCCCATGGGTTAAATTTGTTTCAGGCTGGCTGGGTAAACTTGGCATGCAGAGCTATTGGGGCGATCCAACTGCCATTCGTAAAAATGACCTCAAGGTGATAAAAGCTCGATACTGGGCCTACATAAATGAGAGATATATAACTAATAGACCAAGTGGGTCTCTGACTACCCTGTTTTCAGATTTTAAGTCTTCCCCAGTATTCAAGAAGTTTTTAGTTCTAATATACCCGCTGTTAGAAATGGGATTTCTGGTTGGCTAGGGCTTGCGCCTAAGCCAGGCAGAAACCATCACTCTAGTCAGGGCAAGGGAGTTACACGCTGAAGATAACCCCTGCTCACCCCCTTGGTAGCTTGGCACGAGCAGTCAGGCTTATCCCAAAGGCAATGTGTAAAGTGTTTGCGCAACACACACAGCAGCAACACACTAGGCACACCACAAAAGAAACTCCACACAAGGTTATATATAAAAATAGCCTTTGTATTATCCAAAACTCATTAGAATAGTAATCACACAATATACACTGTGCCAACTGGCACTAGGCAATATTTACAGGGGATTATATACACATGACAGGGCCAATTGGGTCACTGTCAGAACCATCACAAAGCACAAATAGTAAATGTAGAACACAACCAGTAACTACTGGCAAAACACTGTACTCCGCATTATATCCTGCAACATAAATCGTATTATGCAATCAGCATCACATTAGGCGTAAAACACATTATGCGCCAACCTCATAAGCATAAACATATTATGCAATAAACCTCACCAGCATAAACACATTATGCAATAACCTCATAAGCAGAAATCACATTAGACCATAACCTCATAAGCATAAATCACATTAGAGGCATAAATCAGGGTGCATAAATCACATTTATCATACGCACCACATAAATCACAGGGCCTGGCACCCTAACAACCTAACACTCACCCCCTGGCCAACTGGCCTTCTCTCTGGGGCTCAAATGCCCTATGTCCAAAATGTCAGGGCTGGCTGCCACTGCAGCAGAATCAAAGTGCGCAATTGCGCTGGCACCACTGTGCCTCCTGGGTCCCCACTGGGACTCCTCAAAGGGATCTGGCCTAAACGATGCAGCTGCCGCTAATTGCGGTGCAGCTGTGCAGGTCACTGTGGGCACGGGCACTCACTGTGCCCTCCGGGTCCACACTGGGACTTTACCAACAAATATGCCCAATCGTTGCAGCTGCCCGCTACGGCGGCGCAAAGGAGAAAAATAAATACAGGCACGGGCACCTCGGTGCCCTCTGGACCCCCACTGGGGCCCTAAGAACCAATTATGCCAATCGTTGCAGCTGCCCGCTACGGCGGCGCAGCTGTGGAACAAACCAGGCCCTTGGCACTAATTGTGCCACTGAGACCCCACTGGGACCTCGAATACAACAGAATGCCCCCAAGATGGAGCGGCCCGCTCGGAAAATAGGCACCGGCAATGAGCCTCGAAAAGGGGCCATCCTTGCATAAAATAGAGCCCCCACTCACCGGGGCTTTGCAGGCTCTTCTCCGCTCTTCCTGTGCGGGCTCCTGGCAGCCTGAGGAGCCCGCGAGGCTCCCCCTGCACTCTGCCTTCACCCGGTGCCTCTCCGGGGACACGGGACTTCGCAGGGGAGCCCGCGAGGCTCCGGACGGTTTCTCCAGCGGGCGGGACTTCCTCTCCCTGCTCCGCCGGCCTCAGAGGCCCCGCCCACAATCAGGCAAGGCCGCCTGGCTTCCTGGTCGGGCCGGTGGCTCCTCTTTACGGTGGCAATGCGGGGTGGGCACCCGCTCGAGAATAATCATATAAGCCAGGTGGGCACCCGCCAACACAGTGGCAATGCGGGGTGGGCACCCGCCGTCAATTAAAAGCACAAAAGCGGGGTGGGCACCCGCTCGGCTGGCAAAATGCGGGGTGGGCTCCCGCTGCAGAAAAACGGCAAATGCGGGGGAATCCCCACGTTGGGATTCCCTCTAAAAGGGCTGCAGCTCCGCGCTGCGAAGCCCACGCTCTTCTTTTGCAGGAAGAGAAGCAGAGCGCTCTCAAGGCGCTATAGTCCAAAAAGTCCTTAGAGGTCCAGGGGGCATAGCTGGGCCCAGGGAGGCCAGCACACAGGGCCCTCCAGCAGGGAGGCAAGCCCTTGTGGCGGTTCCTCCTGGGCCCCCAGCAGCAGCAAGCCCCAGCAAGTTCAGGAACAGCCCCAAAAGCACAACATTTCATGGGGTCACAGCCCCTATTTTTATAGTACATTTTCCTTTGTCTGCAAAGCACAGGGCTTGGGGGAACCAGCCACAACTGGTTCAGGGGGGAATTGGAGCACTTTGTTTACCAGGCTCCTCTTCCCCTTTGTCAGGTGGGGGCTCGTCATCAGACACACCACAGGGGGGCGGAGCCAGCATTCACCCAAGCAGGCACAACCTATTCAGGGTCAGGGGACTACTCCTCCCACTACTCCAAATGCAGATGTCCCATTCAGCCTAGCGCTGACTCACCCTGCCCCTCCTGGAGCCACACACACCTCTCCAGCCCCTGTCACTCAAAAGCCAGACATGCAATTCACATGAGGCAGGCAGACACATAGCACACAGAAATGCCAACTTCTAAAAGTGGCATTTCTAAAATAGTTATAATAAATCTGTGCACACCATTGCGCAGCATTTATTATTACCATTCCAAATATACCAAACTTGACCACGCTGCGCCTCTCATATCAGGAATTACCACTGAAACACTTATCAGGGAATCCCCAATGCATTCCTATGGGAGGGCAGCCTCACAGTAGTGAGAAACCAAAATGGCTGTTTGTCACTACCAGGACATGTCACACACTTAAGGTACATGTCCTACCTTTTACCTACAATGCACCCTGCCCATAGGGCTAGCTAGGGCCTACCTTAGGGGTGACTGATATGTAGTCAAAGGGGGGTCACAGACCTGGCACACACTTTAGGTGACACGTCACAGCGGCAGTAACACTGCGCGCACAGGCCCTGCAATGGCAGAGGCCTGAGATAGGTTTGAAAGGCTACTTTGGTGGGTGGCGCAATCAGCGCTGCAAGCCCACCAGTAGCATTTAATTTACCAGCCCTGGGTACATGAGATACCACTTTACAAGGGACTGACAGGTAAATTAAATAGGCCAAAGAGGTGTAGACCAATCTTACCAGATTTAACACAGAGAGCACACGCACTTTACACTGGACAGCAGTGCTAAAGTACCCAGAGTCCTAAAACCACCAACACCATGTCAGAAAAAAGGCTAGGAGAAAGGCAAAAAGTTTAGGGATGACCCTGCAAAAAGGGCCAAGTCCAACACCCGCCCTTAATTAGGAGCCTGTATATATGCTTCCGACACGGATCTCTCCCTCTACGATCCTTCACATGCAAATGGTATTTAAATCAAGATCTTACCGTCTGTCCCGCATGTGGTTTGAACGAGGAAGATGAGCTATATATAATGTTCTTTCGTCCGGAGTATCGTAATCCACGTCATAAATGGATTGTGCCCATCTGCCGTGATATGGGAACAAATAGTCATTTGGCAGCTTTTAGGATTTTAAAAAGCGATACATCGATAAAAATAGTATTCACAGTCAGCAAATTCCTACAAGCTGTTTGGTTCAGGAGAACAACATTTTTAAAGCTATTTGTTTAAAGAAGTGCCAATACTGTGTTAACTAAATATGTTTATGCCTTTTTGTTTAGATTGTTCTTCGCACATCAGTATTTTCTGCACTATGCACAGTTACTTTATGGTTTTACCGTACTGTTTTAGTGTTTTTAATGAGGATGGCACCCGATGAATTGATTGTGGTGGATTGTTGATGGCAAATTTCTAGAACGCTGCTTAGGTCAAGAAAAAACCTTTTACGGCCTATTGCTTTTAGTTATGTTTCCATTGTTTTTTACGAATTATGTATTTTAACTATCTAGTCTTTGCACACTACATCTGGTTGCACTATGCGCGGTCACTTTATGGACCTATCGCTCTGTTGTATACCGCCCTTGGAGGTATATTGTTCATGAAATTACATGAGGTGGTTATGAAGTTTTCATTTTTATCTTAAAGAAATGATGATGAACTAGAATTGTTTTATTGCAGAAACCTGAAACGATCATCGTTGTCTTTTTTAAACATATTCCTTTAAATGTGATTGATTGTATTATGTGCTTGTGTTATTGTATTTTGGTTTGTGTACACTTTGATGGTTATTCATAACCGAATAAAGTATTTCTACTACTACTACAAAATCTTTTAAGCCTCCCAGTAAACAAAACACAAAACTTGCCTGAAAGTGGTCAAGTACAGACTATTCGCACACTCACAAACATTCTGCATAAGCATCTTCAGTGTTACCTTTCCCAACGCTTAATTTCAGTCATCATCATAACATACTCCCCTCTTGGTCTCAGCAAATCATTACAAAACAGAAAAGAATATTGAAGGTTAGAGGGTGGCTTGTGCTTTTAATACTTTTTCAGAGTTTTAGCTAGGGTGACAACCTCACCTCACCCCACACCATTACATTGTTTCTACTCCTGGTCTTTTGTGTGATGGCCAAATGCTTTCTGGGTGCTGTAATCTTGCTTTGCTTCCATTGAGCTAATTAGACTAACACACCTGAAATCAGTGATTTGTGAGTGAAAAGTTAATGACCAGAAACCATGTCCGTAAAGACTGGGATTGAGGTAGTCACTCTAGTTTTGTGCCTTGCAACCAGATTCCCAGCCCACAGATTTTATGTCCGCGTGCTCCAAAAATGGAACATAATCACTTCAATTACACCTCACAGGAAAGCCACAGATTTGCAGTTCTCTTGGCCTCAGATAGTCGTCTGATGGACCCAAGTCCCATTTAGGGTGTGGTGTTGTCACTGTTTAGCCACCTGGATATTGAATCCCAATTTGGTGCTCCATCCTCAAGCAAGCATGGTTCTTGTAGATGGTACTGGTTAATGGCATGACCCTGGTGCCTGGGTTGTTTAATGGGACTGCTCACCAATGTGCGGAGATTCTGCTTCACCTTGTCGAACACACATTCAAGGGCTCACAGCATATAAAAACTCTACATATCTGTCACCATGTGTCTGCTCTCTTCCACTACTGTGCACCCTTTCTCTCTGGTTGGCAGTTGCAATACACAGCTCCAGACAGTTGGGTAAAGGAGGCACTCATGTCCTGTAAAGTTTATAACCTGCTGGACTCCAGCACCACACTTAAATACTGTCTCGTACAAACAGGTGCTTTATTCTCTAAATATCACTGGTGTGGACCACGTGCGGTCACTGGAACTATTTTGGGCTGCTACCGCAACGCACTATAATATATGGAGCTCATTGTCAACAGATTAATGTCAGCAGTTTGTGATGTGGGATTGAACACAGCTAAGATGTCTTGGCAATAACCTTACAAGTTTCCTTATTTGTGTTTGATATAATGCCCCTGCACTCTTGTGTACAGCACAGAGTTTTACCTCCCTTACTTTTTGGCTCATCAGCCAAAAATGACTGGCCTCTATGATTTGCAGGGTAATGACTACATCCCAGACCCGGATGCATTCTTCTCCTTACGTAAATTCACAGTGTCATTGCATTAATATAATGGACCAGGCTCCGGTAAATGTATTTATTTATGGCATATGAGAGGAAGTGGAAAAGGCTCCTCAGTATCTGTAAATGAAACGATGCCCAGTGTTACAACATGCACTACTCTGTTGTTCTTGGCTGTCTTCTCTGTGCTACTCCTCATCAGCACATTTGTGTTACAGGGTCCTTCATCTGCCTTGAGCTCTGCAGGTGTGGGCTACCCCTCTCTCTGCCCCTGATTTTGGTGATGAAGTAGTGGCTGGCTCTTCAAGGATCGCTTCACCCTCTTCTATAAACTTCTCGGGTACAGTGTAGTGGCATTGAAGTAGACCTTCAGTTATCCTCGTCAGTTACTGGCTCACGCTGTTCTGGCCATATTCATCAAGTGTTACACACTCTCTGGCTTTTGCGGGTGGGTCGTGGTTCCGTTAGGGCTGGGTTCTCCAAAGTCGGTCCTTGAGGGCCAGATCCATGCCAGATTTTTAACATATCCCCATTTAGATAAATGTAGTTATCTTAAAAATCTGGCATGGATCCGGCCCTCCAGGACCGACTTTAGAGAACCCTGCTTTAGGGAGACTTGGTCTTGAGTTTGTGAAGAACCTGTGACCCAACAGTACCACTCCACACAGTACCCCTCAAGACTTCTTAAAACAGATCTCCAGCTTTTAATGTGTAATCGTTTGCTCACAAAACAGTATGCTCTGTTTGAATGTATATATCACATGCATCCACCCCTCTAGGCTTAGTAGCAGTACTGCGGACTGCAAAGTTCTGTAGTAACCCGACATACCTTACAACATTCAGCTGTTATATTAGAATAAGATAACACTGATCTGTTAATTTAGATAAAATAACAATACTAACGGGTAGAGGCTCTCAATGGAAAGTAATAATGTCCTATAACTGTGCAGAGAATAGTTATCTGCACATACTAATGGCAAGTTTTGAGCTATGCAAGTGATAATTGAAACAAAATAATGATCACAGTATACCCATACAGTATAATGACTGACCATTTGATTCTGTATTGTTCTGTCATGTTGTGTTTTCAAATCAGGAAGGTAAGAAGAGAGGGGCCCCTCGACCAAAGGGACAGGGCTCCGTATAAGACTAAAAAGTCAAACAAAATCTCCCTTCGGGACCTCAGTTAACCACATCTAGTTGCTCTAGATGTAATGTGTAAAGATTTTGTATTAAAGATCTGAATAATTGGGCAATTTTGTGACATTTGAGTTGATTAGTTTTGGGGTAGTTACTGGACTATGTATGAAATCATGGCGGTGAATGTCTGAATTAATGTTTGTAGAAAAACTGTTATGATTAATGGAGGTCACAAAGGGAGATTTATTTGACTTTTTAGCCTTATGTTTTCGAATCATACATTTCAGATACATTTGGCATAGAGCCACTTGGACATCTCCAGACATCCTACTGCTATAAACAACACATACAAGTACATGTGGGTGACACACGATAGACGTGTTGCACATACAAAGGCCTTAACACGTTTCAACCAGTAATGCACCTTTCCAGTAAACTAATACGTGCTCTTCAGTGGTCAAGAAACCATTTTCGGTTGAACTTGTGCTCTATAAATACTATGACTACGACTGCATTTGGGTTTCATCAAACTTCTACCCAGATTGCATGTTATCAGACAGTCTGTTAGTCTAGCTTGTCAATTAAATGGCTGCCTCACCGTCTAGCCGGTTCATAGCCACATCCCAGAAATAGATGCATTTTTCCAACTCTTTTTGCACCATAGATGACGTGTACAAAGCTTCTGAGCAACTGTAGATGAAAGAGGGCCCACTGGTACAACAAATGCTGCTTCCTCGTCTTAGTTGTCTTTTCCCTGTGCCTCCTGAAAATCTGGTTCCTTCTGCATGGGTCTCTCATGTGCCTTAAGCTCTGCTGGCACAAGCTCGTCTTCTGTCCCTGGTGTCCAGGATGAGGCAGTGGCTGACTTTTCAAGTATCATTTCACCCTCTCGCAGCAGCTTCTTGGGCGTAGTGATCTCAGACTCACTTTCGCAGTGTAGTGCCACTGAAGCAGTGCCTGCGACATCCTCTTCAGTGACTGGCTCAAGCTGTTGTGGCAGCGGATAATATGCACTCTTGGGCTTTTGTGGGTACGGTTCCTGCTTAGGATTGAATACTGCAAAAATGTTGGAACTAAAGAGGTTTCTCACAGCTGGTAAAAAGTGAATACTGGCAGTAAATCTCATCTCATTCCCCTCGCACCAGGAAAATACCTTGCCGAAATTCCAACGATTCATGTCTTGAAACTCCATTGCAAACTTCAGTAGCTGCATTCTTAGTCCAGTTTTTTTTTATTTACTCCCAGTGCTTTAAATGGGCTGGTACTGTCCGATACTGAGTATCTGCACAACTTTAATTTGAAAGGGAGAGTACTTGTACTGCTCAGCACTGCTACAATACATTTAACATTTGATGGGAGAGTACCGTCAATTCTCAGGATCAAACAGGTGCTCTAAATAGCGAGTACCTGCACTTCTATATTTTCATTTAAAGCACTGTTTACACATGTATTATGTAGTGTCTTGATACTTTGAGTGCAAGGAGAGGGGAGAGGATGTGGTCTAACGGCTAGGGCGGTCAACCTCAAATCTGGGGAACCAGGTCCGAGTCTCAGCAATGACGCTTAACATCCTGTGATTCTGGGAAAATCACTTAATCTCCCCGTTCCTAACAAAAATGAATGTGTCCTTGTGTAACGCAACTGGTGCTCATGTAAAGCGCTCTGATACCTGATTCTTTCGGGTCAAGTTCGCGCTATATAAAACTCTGGGGGAAAAAAGGACCTTTGCGGTCCTGGGCAGACTCTAAACCGGAATTATGTAACTGCTGGGAGGTGTTAAGGTGTGGTTATAAAAGTCATGATGCAATGCATGCAGGGTGTGATCGTATGTGGAGGAATAAAGACGTCTGTTATAGAGGTCCGTGTGTGGCGTTTTCAGTTGCATGCTTCCGGGCTGGGGAAGAAACTACAACTGGTGTAGAGGAGGGGATATGTACCCTAAAGAAACAAGGCTGCTCCCCCTGAGAGTTTGCAACGGTACAGCAAACTGCTCATGTGTGCCACGTGCACCCAGAATTGATGAAAAAGCAGTCTGCGGGTGATGGATGTGGAGTCAAAGCCCCACTCCAGCCCATACACAGCCATCGAAGAACTTGAAGGTCTTGCAGAATAGCATATTCGAAAAGCCCTCTACAAATAACCCGCTGGTAAGGCTAAAAGAAGAGATACTGTGCTGTGCCATAACACAGAGCCATCATCCAGACGAAACAAACTCTAAAGGCAGTCACAACCAGGTACGAAAGCAGAAACTTACCTACCGGCACAAGCGAGCGAAGTGATATACGACCTCAAAATCGGACGAGACGACCAGGCTTAAGCAACAGGGATGTTGCGTGGAGAGGATGCCAGTCCTTCTTTGTGCGAAGAACGCTGCCTAAACAGCACGTGTTCTCCATGAGAAAAGAAGGAAGCTCAAAATATTATGCAGCTACATTCTTGAAACCACCACCTCCGTTTGACATAGAGAAAAAACAGAACATCGATGCCAGGTGGGCTGCATGGATCGAAATGTTTGACAACTTCATAGATGCTCTAGAAGAAGAAGAAGACGAGAATAAAATCATGAAATATTTTTAAAAACTTGCCGGTGATGGAGTGAAAGAAAGAAAGTCTCACAAACTGATGCAATATCGTACCAAAAGATAAAAGAAGCATTGGAAGCCAATTTCAATCCAATGACGAATGTCGACATTGAAAGGTACATCTTCAACCAAGCACGACAACAGGTTGGTGAAAAGATGGATGAGTTTGTTGAGAGACTTGATGCATTTATCAAACACTGTAAGTTCTGTGACTTTTATGATGAAGAATCCAAGCGCCTCAGTGTCATTGATGGTTGTCTTTCAGATTCCTTTAGGAGACGCATCTTGAGAAAGACGCTCAGTTTAGAGAGAATGCTAATGGCTGCAAGGGCCGAAGAACAAGCAGTAAAAGCTGCTAATATGGTAGCAGGAACGGTGTGTAATGAATCAGCGTTGCTCATGAAAAGCAAGCATAAACACAAAATAGATGCACACAAGTTGACATTGCAGAAGAAGAAAAAGTTATGCTTCCGATGTGGGTTTTCATTTCTCCATGAATGTAAATGTTTAGCCATAGGACAGATATGCAAAGGCTGCGGCAAAGAAAACCACTTCATAACAGTCTTCAAAGCAAAATAGAAACCGAATGCGTCGCACCGAGAAGAGAAAATGGACTCCTCAAGGTTCAGAAGCATTCTCGCCACGCCCACAAGGCCAAAAGGCAATATCAGTTTTGACAAGTAGAAACCAAGCAAAGTCGATCGTCATCAAGTTCATCATATAAAGGCTCTTCAACGTCATTATCAAGTGCTGGGGAAGGAGATGGATGTTCGTTGATGGTATCGACTAAGGAAACGACATGCACATGTAGGATTAGCTGCTTGCAAAAAAGATCAAGTCAAAGAAGAATCACCAAATGGAGCGACAAAATTTATTTGGACACTGACCCAAAATTACATTAAAGGTGAACAGTTGACCCATAACCTTAATAATATACAGTGGTGTATCGATTAATATCATGCAAGTAGAAAAGTTTAATAGCTTATCTTCTGTGCCATGCCTTACATCGTCAAACTCGAAGGTATACATGTGGGCTGCTCTTAAACTGCTACAGAGTCAAGGGTCATTTACAGCAACCATGAGGCGCAATACGACATCAGTGCAAGCGCCGATTCATGTTCTTCAGGGAACTTCATCGAGTGCATTGTTAGCTTTGCCACTGCGGCTGAAATGGGGCTAATAACTCTCAACTACAACATCCCTGCTCTGTCTGAAATCGGGAGTCAGTTCCCGTCATTGTTTCATGGCCTAGGAAAACTTAAGAAAATGAAAGTGCAACTTCAATAATGACATTTGCCCAGTTGCCCAACGACACTGCAGTCGCTTTTCACTTGCAAGAAGCCGCTGAGAAAGAACTCGAAACACTGTTGAAGCATGACATCGTTGAACGTTCCACTGGTCCTACACCATGGGTTTCTCCCATAGTTGTGGTGCCAAAAAAGGACAGTGGAGGTGCAGTGAGCATTTGTGTTAATATGTGCCAGGCCAACAAAGCAATCAAGAGAGAAAGCCATCCTAGTCCCCACCTAGCGGTCATGGTCATGCAGCTGAACAGAGCCAAAGTATTCTCCCATCTTGACCTGATTAAAGGATACCATCAACTCGTGCTGGAAGAGAACTGTAGGACTTTACAACTTTTTCTGCTCATGTTGGTTTGTTCAGATACAATCTGAGTTTTGGAATAACTTCGGCTGCGGAGATATTGCAGAATGGTATTCGCCGAGTAATTCAACCTGATATACATGCTTTCAATTTCAGTGATGACATACTGGTATTTGGGACAACACAAAAGGAGCATGACTAGGCTCTGACACAAGTGTACCAATTGCCTGCTGATGCAGGTCTCACTCTGAATGCAGCAAAGTGTGAGTTTCACTAAGCCCAACTTAAATACTTTGGGCACATATTCTCTGATGGGGGAATGACCCCTGACACTGATAAAGTGCAAGCATTGTCATCTACTTGCCCCCGAGAAGATGTAACCATGCTGCGAGTCATGGCCAGGTATTGCTCAAGATACATTTGTGACTTTGCTATCGTGAGTGCCCCATTGAGAGACTTTACAAAGCAAAATGTCCCATTCCAGTGGTCTTCTGAATGTGACCACAGTTTAGGAGAACTAAAACATGCGATTGAAAATGCAACAGAAACTGCCTATTTTGACCCCAAGTTACACACTGAGATCACAGTAGATGCAAGCCAGGTGGGGTTGGGGGCAATTCTTGCTCAACACAATGGCCATCCAAATGCTCAGAGACACATTGTGGCCTATGCCAGCAGAAGTCTTTCTGAAACAGAACGTGCCTATTCTCAGCCGGAAAAGGAGGGTTTGGCTGTAGTGTGGGCCTGCAAACATTGTCATATGTTTTTATATGGAAATCGTTTCACTGTCATCACAGACCACCAGGCGTTGCTCACTATCTTTGGAAAACCAAAAGCTAAGATGCCCCCTCCCATTCAAGAGGTGGGGGTTGCGACTGCAAGAGTATGACTATGCGATTGTAAACAAGCTGGAGAAAGATCAAAACCCAGCAGATTACTTTTCACGAGTGCTGCTATATCGCCACAGTTCGACATCCAAAGCAGCTGAAGAATATATCAACTTTATTGTGAGGTCCAGTACGGCAGCAGCTTTATCCATTGAACAGATTATTGCTGCAACCAACGCAGATAAAGACATGCTCATCCTCATAGACCTCATTACAATGCAAACTTGGAAGAAAAGTATTCAACCTTTTGCTGATGATGTTGAAGTCCAAAAATTAAAAAATGTACAGAATGAGCTATCCGTCCCCCGAGAAAGTATCATATTGAGAGGCTTGAGACTCGTCATGCCTGAAAGCCTGAGACAGCAAGTCATTGAGCTGGCCTATGAAGGACATCGTGGCATTATCGCCACCAAAAGAGCTTAAGAGTCTGAGTGTGGTTCCCTCGCCAGGATGAACGAATTGAGAAAGAGCTGAAAGCGTGCCACCTCTGTAACTCTTCATCCCCCAAGGTGACACAACATCCATCGACAATTTCTGACCTTCCTGTGCATGCCTGGGAGAGAGTTGCAGTTGACTTCTTTGGGCCTTTAGGAAATGGGCATCATTCCATGGTAGTCATTGATAAATATTTATGTTTTCTGTTGGTGGAAGACATGTCATCGACAACGCATGTCAAAGTTTTTGAGCGGCTTGTTGACACCTTTTCAGCATAGGGAATCCCTGCTACTCTCAGATCTGATAATGGCCCGCCTTTCAACAGCAAAGAATTCAAGGAGTTTCTTGTTTGGCTCAATGTCAAGCATCAAAAGAGTACACCTCTCTGGCCCCAAGCCAATGAAAGTGTTGAACGATTCATGAGCATTCTAAAGAGGGTAATTCAACGAGCATTGATGGAAAGAATTACTCTTAAGCAAGTCCTGTGTCAAGCCCTTCGTACCTACCGACCAACTCCTCATTCAACAACTGGGGAGAGTCCTGCCACCTTGCTATTTGGGAGAGCCATCAGGACCAAATTACCACAATGGACATTTGACTGATCGATGAATGTTGGTAAGGTTTGTGTCACAGACACTTCTCGAAAGTGCAAAATGAAAACATATGCCGATCAGCACCGACGCGCCTAGGAAACAGTCATCGACAAAGGGGACTTGTTACTGGTCAAACAGAAAAGGAAGAGGAAAACTGACACTCCGTTTGCTGTCGACCCTTTGAGGCTTGTAACGTGCAAAGGACACATGGTGACAGTGCATCATTATTATTAGAATTTGTAGGGTGCAACGAATCATCCCCAAGGGGATATCTTGGCGCCTGAGTAGCAGACAACATATGAAAGAGCGGTTCTTAAAACATCCAGGTTTTGAGCAGTTTCTTGAACTGTGCCAGATTGGGGCAGGCTCGGATCTCATCTGGCAGTCTGTTCCAGTGGACGGGGGCTAGGTGAGAAAAAGCACGCCCGCCCATTTTGGCTTTCTTGATTCTCCGCGTGCAGAGCAATTTCCGGTTGCTCGATCTCAGCTGACGCACGGGGGTGTACAGATCTAGTTTCTTCTTAAGGTAGGTGGGACCCGTCCCCTGAAGAGATTTAAACACTGTACACAAGAGCTTAAAGACTGGAAAGTCCATCACCCAGGACTCATCACACTTTAAGCACCTACTTTGATGGTCGTCATCTCCTGATGTCATGAGTGAGGCGACTTTGCCTAAATGTCCGGATCAAGCACCTGAGTGTAAGTCAACTACCTCATACCACCTGGTCTGGCAGACCAGTGCGAGCACCTCGACGAATCATTGAGGAACTGTGATGCTAATGCTGTATGTACTTTTTATTTAACAAAGGGGGCGATGTAGTGTCTTGATACAGTGAGTGCTAAGACCCTTGCTGTCCTGGGCTGACTCTAAAAAGGAATTACGTAATCTGCCGGGAGGTGTTTAAGTGTGGTTATAAAAGTCAAAGCGCAATGCGTGCACGGTGTGGTTGTATGTGGAGGAATAAAGACGTCTGTTATAGAGCTCAGTGTGTGGCGTGCTCATTTGAATGCTCCCGGGCCGGGGAAGACGCTACATATTACACTTTCAATCCAGCCTGTACATGGACTCTTCAGTGCATCTGTGGTAAAGCAGGGTATACAAATCCTTGTACGAATAAATGCTAACAAGCCCACTAAGCATACATACAATTCTTCCTGCATGGAGTTTTCTGTCTGTATTTCAGTGTTACGCTAAGTGCCACTGTTGGTACTGTTGGGACTGGAATGACCCCTGCATGGTGAACTCCAGGTACCAATTCCCTCAGCGACCTGACTGCATGTGAATCTGGTATCCTTAATTTTGTGTTGCCCCATCTAACATGTTAATCTAATATGTTAATCTAGCATGTTTGCTGTAGCCTAAGCTGGTCCTTGGTAAAATCAAAGTTCAGAACATGTTGTGTGACCCCGATGAGTGCACCAAGCAAGCTCTGTTTACTAATATGAGACCACTGTGCAAGTCTGGGGTTGCTGGAATTAAATTAAGTGTATGTGGGTGCAGCCTACCAACCCCACTCATGTAAAGTTGCACTTAGATGTAACCACCAGATTCTGGTGCTGATATTCTGTGTGTGTCAAGTACATGTAAGCATGGTGTATGGATTGCACATAAGTGGTGCACTACTTTGTGTGGTGAGAGTATGATTGTTGGAACCAAAGGATCCATTTTGGATTGCCCATGGTTTAGCATGGCACAAGATGTAGGAAGGATACAGCTTCCCCAATAGTTGGAGTGTATTGCCTGCATTCCTGAAGCAGGATGGGGGAGACTGGGGCACTGAAATGAGGAAGGATGGAAACAGATCTAACCTTAGAAGTTCTTTGAGGAACTTTTAGGAAGGCATTGCTGATTATTCCTGAGCACTGACATTTGGTGGATGGTAGAGGAGAGGGGTAGAGAAAGCAGATTCTGTTGTTAAAGGTGAGGAAGTGTCTAGATTAGGCATGTCCTTATGTCTTTCTCTGATTGCTACTTCACTTTAGGAAGGCTATGGCAGCCAAGTGCAGATTCTTCACACTTTATTGTGCCTTTGTTTTGTATACTTCTGCTTGTGTAAGCCTCACCACTACCAGAGAGCCATCATCTTGCACAAAGGCTGTGTCTGCATTATAGCTAGAAAAGTACATTTGCAATGGAACCACCCCTAACTATTTCCAGAACCTTAGATGGAGGATCCACATCCCAGTCTGGAAGATCAGCATAAAGGTGTGATGCAAACCATCCCAGTTGGTTCCAGTTTCAGGTTCTTCCTTACCAAGGAAGGGAGCTTCTTCACAATCAGGGCACATTGCCTGAAGTCTGCACAACATGCTGGGAAGCTGAAGGTCTTACTAGTGCCTACCTGTTCAGAAAGGGAAGAAGAGTGCCTGGCCCTGCATGAGGAGACTTTCCAAGAGGAGAAGCCTAGCTATGTTCCTGTCATATGGATAACTCAGGAGAGCAGACTTCCATCAAAAGATAAGCAGGTGCGACCTAAGTTGTGCATAGCCACCTGGTCCCCCTTACGTTTCATGTGGCAAATTGTGCGAAGAAACTACAAGCCAAAACAACAGCATACTGTGTGATACCAGTGCAGCATGGTCGGATGGACTTCTGCTGCTGCTGCACGGCGTGATGCATATTATGTGATAACCATTGTCATCGCAGAAGCAGAGGACTTGGTCCCTTTCCCGGAGGCCGCAACTACAGAAGAAGAGCAGCCACGGACCAGGCATAGCATTGCAGTTCATTCCAGCAGCATGAGCGAAAAGCGAGATGGCTGCTCTCGGTCCTGTGCCACTGACACAGATGCTGACGGTGCAAGCTGGATGAGTGCACCATCCATCGCCGCACCAAGCCACGCCCTTGTGAACAGGTACCAACGGGCCTGAGAGTAGAAGACTGAAGGACTGTATCTTGGACCCATAAAGGTAAGCCTACTGTTATGAAAGTTAATGTTGCCAGGTTCGTGGTCTGAAAGAATTGACCTGTGAGTTGCCTAACATGGTGGTCGTTTTGTGAACTAACACTTGTGCGTGATTGTTGCATCTTATCTTTTACCTCCACTGGACACTGTAGATATTGGGGACCCCATAGAAACTGGGAGAGGACATTATAGGCAGTGTCTAAAGTCGGTAGATGGGATCATAGAACTGCGTAGCTGAATCACCATTAATGACTTTATTTAGGTAGCAATATATTTTGCTGTAATATTGAAAATACTTTTTATTAGGACAAGCGCTGAACTGGACATTGACTTATTTCAACTGTTGATTGACTGTTGAGTTCGGAGTCTCTGCACCCAAGAGATACTTGGGACTGATCACTCTCGCTGCCCAAGAGTCAAGTGCAGAAGAGATTTACTTGGTCCAGTTTGTAGAGCTATATTATGATGGATCCCAGGACTCCAGAGGCAAACGACTCCAACAAACACGGTTGTGGTCCAGTAGCTCCTGGCTGGGATTCGGGCCTCTGAATAGGGTCAGATAGTTTCTGTCTTTTTAGTTCAATTCCTGCCCTTGTCCCAGTTGCATGAAATAGTTTTTGCAACCAAACCCTGCTTTCATAGTGGATGTATGCATTTGGTATTTACTAGTGTAAACTTAGCTAGGGAGCTACAGAGCACTGTACATTAGCTAGGGGGTGGGAGACAAATACGATTGTGTACATTAGGTGAGAATTACATGACATTTCGCATTCTGTTAGAGAGAGGGAGATTAAATTATTTGGACACAATCCCTTGATGTTAAGTCAAGTGCTAAGGCCAGGATTCAAATCTCGTTCCCAAGGTTCCAAAGTTGGCAGCTCTAGCCATTAAGCCATGTCTCATCTTAGGAAGTGTGCTTGGTTCAAACCACTGCACCATTTACTTCAGGACATTATTCAAAGAATTGCCTTCATGTGGACACCAGACAAAGTCCTGTTTAAGGCAAATATGGTAACCTTTGGGCACTCACTTTTTGTCATTTAGCCAAATGGGCTACTGTGCTCTAGTAGGAGAAAGGGAATCGACTCCATCATTGTTTTTTTGTTCACTTTATTAACTCTACATACCACTCACTGGCCTAGGTGATGCACTCCTATTTGCTATCATGAACAAGTCAATTTTCCTCTTTGTAATAGCTAAGATATGATTCAGTGACAGTGCTTCATTTTATTTGGTATTTACAAGAAACAAACAGTGATGGAGTTGGTTGTTTAGCCAAGGTCTTATAAATTAGGGGATATGTGTGTATATGCTTTATTCAATGCAGACTAGCTTAGAACGCATATATTTTAAGAGACTTATTTTCATTTCAGTTCTTTGAAGTAGAACTGCTAACAGCTCAATGTAAATGGTTTTTTTGTTTTCAGTTGGAGAGGAAACAATAAGTTCCATTGGACGTGGTATATGTATCTTGCTGGGGATTTCTGTAGAGGATACACAGAAAGATGTGGACTACATGTAAGTAGCTGCATACACACTACCCACACTTAACAACAATCACCTTCTTTGTTTAAGTAATATCTGTTTGTTACTTTTCTTGTTTCAGCATACAGGAAAATACTAACTTGACAGAATGAATGCTTAATTAATTTAATTGTACATGAGACAATATATGTGTGCCAGTCGTTGGTTGCCTGGGGTGCAAAAATGCCTCAATATGATCTTATTGACGGATGACCTCGAGGTCGCTTGATGGTGGTGACAAGCGTGTTCAATGACATTGTTACGTTTTTTTCATATCAACCTACAAAAGGTTTGAATCCAGAACATTGACTACCCCTATATTGTCAAGGTAAGTATATGTAGGTAATCAGAGTTGCTATTCTTAACTTCACATCTTAATATCTTGATGATATAGATATAGTGGAGTAGATAATAGTAAATCTATCAGCAATTAAATATCCCCACCGTGGCAATATATTGGTAGTTAGTATTCTGGATTCAATATGATTGTGTGTTGATATGAAAAAGTCAGTATTTTGAAGTCCTATTCTCATGAGAGTGTCTTGAGAGAAGTTGAATGCTAGAAGAGCATTGTAGTTTTGCCTAGTCAGTAGGTCTAACCTGTCTCAAAAGGACACCCAACATTTGCTCCTAGCTGAACTCTAACCCTCCCAGTTGAACACAGTAACGTGTTGCTAAAGAAATTGAAGCTTATGTTTAATAGCTGTTCATAACTGATTTGGGTCTTTCCACAAACAAAACCAAATCCTATGCTATGGTGTGTGGACCACCATGTAGTAGGCTAACTCCCTTCCAGACTGGTGGCACCCCGCTTAAATGTTTTCCACGTTTGCCTACCTGGGGAGCCATTTGACTGTAAGAGTTCTTGAGTCCATCTGAAGGGTATAAGGATTATACAATTTGAGCAAGCCGTAGCATCCTTTTTTAAATTTGCCTCTAAGCTGGGTTCCCTGCCTTTAGATGTGGCGCTTGCTATTTACAAAGCTAGATCTGTAGCAAGAGCTACCTATGGTGCTGGGATATGGGGGTATATGGACCAACACACATTGCAGGTTGGTGGGAATACATTTTTGCTCAGACTCTTGTCCCTTCCCCCAGTGTCCCTTCTGTAATAATGCACAAGGAATTGGGACTAGATTATTTGAGAGATGCTGTAAGATTGGCACCTATACTGCTTTGACTGCCAATCTGGTCCAGGCCAGAAGCAGAACTGACACAAGCTGTGATATCAGACTGTTTAAGCTTATCAGGGGCTCATAAGATTAAATGGCTCATGTATGTCAAAAATGAACTTTGTGCTTTAGAGAGGGTAGAGTTATTCACACAACCTTTGTCTATTGATCAGCGAACAAGATCATTGGTAAAAAGGGAATATCTTCTCCAGATTATTGACAAAAAAGGAGGGAGGGAGAACAGAGTAAGGGTATGGTAAGGGCATATTTCCCTTTTATGTACTGCACAACTTATTGAGCCATATTTGGTAAAGGTTTTCAGACATCACAGATTTCTTCTACTAAGGTTCAGACTTGGCCTGGCCAATTTTCTGGTCTCCAATCCCTCAAATGTATTTATTGAAAAAAACCTGGCACTATGCCCATGTACTTCAAGCATGCCACAATCCCAGCTGTATATATTTTTCTTCTGTGAGCTATATAGAAAACAAAGACTTTTGTATATTAAATCCTCTTTTGAAGACCTTAAATATTGGGAAATGTAATGAGGCCTTAAAGTATCTTCAATTGCCCCAGAGTGATTATGTTTGTGTAGCAGTGTATAGATTTATT
The DNA here is from genome assembly GCA_963921515.1 of Calotriton arnoldi. Lineage (NCBI taxonomy): Eukaryota > Metazoa > Chordata > Amphibia > Caudata > Salamandridae > Calotriton > Calotriton arnoldi. Next base: position 1,558,533 of record CAWUFW010000577.1, on the reverse strand, counting down.
TCCGCTGCTATAAAACAAAGGAAAGGAGTTTGGAAGTGATTATGGTGCAATGGATGTACTTTTTTCTGCAGGCAAGTGTTTTAAAAACTTTACTGTGCCTTTTAATTGTATTTGTTAAAGTATTTTATTGGTAATTTTATCTGGATTTTATTGATGAATTATTGTACATTGTCTGATTGTTTTGTGTATTTAAAGATGAATTTTATCTTATTTTAGTATATTTGTATGCTTTTATGGTTATTAATAACGGAATAATGCTCTTTTGATGATGTTTAATAGCTTCTAATAATAGGAAATAGAATGAGAGGAATGGCAGTCATCAGTATTTTGTGCAAGTGTGAATATAATAAACTGTATCATAAATTTAATTAGAACTATGAAATGTAGGACATCATCCACATTATAACATATCCAGACACAGGTTAACACGGCACGCTCCCTTACATCACACACCAATTAAACTCCCATAGTATCTTCCTTTACTTATGACTATTCGTTCACTTGTGGCGCAAAAAGATTCGCAAATGAACACTAACTTTGGGTCTTAAGATGTGGACACTCAAAAGGCTCAGGTGGCTAATTTTGAAAAGGTCTGATCTATTCACCTCATATTTGGATTATCTGTGTTGTTGACTCACTCATAATTAGAACTGTTTGAAAAGTGGAAATAGCTAAAATATCCTTTTGATTAGATTTTAGTGTGGAGGATGTGTTCTGGGCTAGAATTTGTGATCTAGAACAGTCCATCTGAGTAGCCAAACAGTGTGTGAACCAACTAAGCCATCATGGCGCTTTGTTTTAAATAAAGTGTTATTACTGCAACTTCTAAGCTGTGAACTGTTTGCTGATCTCCTTTACCTCTTAAACTGATAAATAAAATGGTTTGATGTGAGCCCCCATTCTCTTTCAAAAAAGATTTTGAATTCCTTCAAGGGTGAAAACGACAGTCCTGTCCAAAATAATAATCCTCTGCAGATCTCCTGTGGTTCCTCTTTCAAAGTACATCATTTTACAGAATACTTACTCCCGCTGAATAGCTGATGTGTTGCATGCTGGTTGTTACATATGGCCCGAATCAATAGGGTATTTGTGAGCCTAAGATATTTGCAATTCGATGTTCTTGTATCTGAATTTATGAGTACACATTCTTGTCAGTAATTCTTAAAAATGGAACTTTGGTCTCTTAAATGGATTATTTTGACTTAAAACTCTGAGGTGCAGCAGAAATGTTCCATGCAAGCAAATCTGATCACAGAGGCGAACTGTGGGCGTTCAAATGCAAGACTGTTTTCTGAAACAAGTGAACAACGATAAACTTGTCAGTATGTTAATACTCACAAACATTTGTGAAACATAGTACTATCCTGGCAACAGCCAGAGATTTATTCTTATATAAAGGGCATGAGTAAATTTGTTTCCAAGGAAAGCTGCATTATTAAGATTCTTTATTTTAGCGGGGGACAAAAGCCTTTGTTGCCAGAGTGACCCCCAACTTAAGTATCACATACAATATTTAAAAATGGAATCTTTATAACATTTCGCACACCAGCGTTGGGCATTTTTCGAGGGCTTGCCGTTATTACCTCAGTAGATGCCCGTCAGTGCAGTTCTGGGAATAGGAGCATCATTTATCACTCCTTATGCCACATTTATCAGCATTTTCAAAAAATAATATATAATGAACAAAACATTGCTAAAGAAAATGGTGCACTCTGCCAGATAGGGAACCTTAAATAAGGACCACTGGTGGAGAAGGAGCCATTTCAATAATGTGTGCCGCAGGAAGAGTCAAACCTCTAAAGCAGGAAGACCAAGCAGACAGCAAATGTTTTGGATCCTGGTCAGGGCGTACAACAATAAGCCCAGATAAAGGGCATTATTATACACCAGCGTAGAAAGAATATAGGTGGCAACAGCCGGCGCATGCTGCTCCTGCATGAAGCTATTTCGTAATGGCTTAGACTGACGTATGTTGACACACAGATGAAGAAGTAAACATTTTTAATTATACTATCAAAAACCTGTAAACAAATAAAGTAATTTACAGGGCTCTTCTCAACGATTACTTTTAATTTTTCAACAAATCACCAAAAATATGTTTACACCATAAGTGAGTTTTTGAAAAATGTGGAGAGGACGGAGAGGAAGTGAGGGAAAGGAAATGAGGTCATGAAGGGAGAAGTGACCAATTAATATCTGGAATGTACATGCTTGTTAGCTGACCAAAAGAGGTATACAGAGCTGTCTCTACCAAATGTTTATAAACATCATTTTATTTCAAAGGCTGGAGGGCTGCTAGCACTGTCACTTTTGATACAAGTGAGAGTGCTGTGGTGCACAAATAGCTGGATTCTTGTATGGAAATCTCAGGTCATGTGGTGGTTTGAATGCAGCTATCACTGCTGAATAGTAAGCATCAGGTCATGATCAGGGAACCTGCTGTCAATCTTCTGCAATGATTTATTCTCTCATTCCTCTTTTACAATAGCTACATCTCCTGTCTGGCCATGGTTTTTAAGAACAACAGACTTTAGTAACACAGGTTTGCGATACATGTTGAATTGTTTTTTGATTACAGAAACAAGTCTGAAACCATCTTCTTAACTTTGAGGTGCAATCCCCTACAATAGTGGAGGAAAGAGAACTGTCTTTGCCTTCATGGGAGTAAGACAAAATATTTTCGCTTTTCTTTTTTTGACTTCTTAGTTTTAATTGACTCCTTTTGAGATGGTGGGATCTTATAGCCCTCCCCCATAATTTTTTAGGAAGGTCAAGTCCAAATAAACACAGTGGTACTTGTCGTACATTACCACCCATCTTAAATATCCATTGTCATACCACGTATTCCGACCCACCGCGTGATTATGCTTGTATAGTCCCCCTGTCTTTTCAAGGACTCAGTTTCGTACTACGCTTTACCTTTCAAATGCGACAAAAATACTTTGAAACCTTTTGTAAATAAGTATTTGGGTAGTGTGTTTTATAGAAACTTCTACAGTCCGCTCATAGCATTTACATATGTCATGAAATGCAAAGAAATGAGTAGAAATCCTGGCATGGAAGCGGTTAAACCTAAAGTGAACTAAATGTGAATTTTGGATGCATCAGCACTTGGAATAATTGAACGTTTGTTTACCAACAGCCATAATGTTAAACATTGTGTGTAAAGTGACAAGCTGTAAATGGTATAAGGTCACAGTGCATGTTTACTCCTACAACTCTTTGTTAGCCAAACCATATAAGTAGATCAGCTACTGCAAATAATGTTATGAAAACCAAATTCAAGCTGATGGATTTTGGAAAACAAAAGCTGCAAAATAGAATGATTGTGGTCAAACTCTTCATAATAACTAAAAACTCCTAGAAATGTTAAAGGTTTTAAACAAATCTCTAGAAATCCTTGGCTTCAGAACTGAAACAGTGTGATGATGTGACATCTTATTTTTAGTGTTCTATAATTGTTTTTAGTGTACATATTTATGGTGACCATTTAATGTTTCTGTACTGATATGCATTAGTCTTTTAAAGTTGATTTCATTATGATTGATTGGTCCTGGCAACTGGAAAGCTCATTGAAATGTCTCACAGCCTAACACTTAAGCAAATACCCAATAAATAAATAAAATGCCTAGTGTATCTAAAGTACTTGATTTACATAGTGTTTAAATATGTATTCTTTGTAAGTATTCACACATTTTCACTGGTTCTGTATCTCAGTGCATTTTTTCTCCGGAATCAGTGATTGACTCTCTGTTGGTTACCTGTGACGGCGGCTCCTCTGAAGGCTTGGAGATCTCTGCCAGGCAGGTGGAGATCTCTAAAAACAGCGGGCAAGATCCCACTTGGGAATTAAAGGTTATTCCCCCCACTCCTCTGGCTGACGGTGAGCTGTCCGCCCTACTCTAAATCAGGATCTTAGCAGTTCAAATCAGACATTTTAGGAGCTGTAAAAGATATTCTTCATAGTAACCTTTTTCGCTGGTTCAGATGTTTCTGCTAGGCAGCCCATATGGGCAGTGCTTTTGTGTATGACATGACATCAAAACAGTACCCCTAGAAACCACCTGATAGACACATAGTCTTCATTTCATAGCACTCTCATGGGAGTAGCATGATACCCACCTGCAACTGTGCTCCATCGTCTTGTCAGGGAAAAGAAGTACTGTCTAAATAATGCAAAGAAACTCAGGGCAGGAATTCTGAGCACTCAGGGACCAACAATGGAACCAGTAAGAGGTATTCATGTCCCCGTCATCTTTTTCCAGTAGTTCCTCAAAACATACACATGCTCTGTGTGAGAAAATGTACCAGGATTTGGGGATACCATCATATCCTGGTACCAGCGACATTGCCCCGACATATCAACCCAACAGTCTCTCCTTAATGGACGAAGAGACATTGTTGCATGATGAAATAAAAATAGGAACAGAAGAACCACTGTCTGTGTATAAGTGGCAAGTTATTTACCTATGGAAGTACTTATAATTTGTAGTTGCTATCATGGTTTCATAGTAAGGCCGCGAGTTTAGCTAAAGAACTTTCATATGTACTGGACACATCAAGTCGCTTTCTCATTTGACTCACATTGAATAAATAGCATGTAAATATTCATGTGTATTAATTTTCATAATGTACGAATGACTTCACCAAACCAATATCCCACACTGCCATTTGTTCCTCCTTCTAGTGATTTGCATTGCAGCGCTTAACAGTTAGTTGAAGTTAAATCGTAATATTGCTAGTAACACTTTTCAGTTGATAAAAAATTAGACAACCAGGTAATCTGAAGGGAATGTTAATATTCATAATGTTGCCTATGTTATCTAAGTGATGATACATTTTAATTTTGGGCAGTATCTCCAACAAATATGTAGCAGAGAATCTACTTATACCAGACGTTGGCTATCAAGGTTGAATCGATAGTATATGCTAACCAAAGTCAGATACCATCCATAGAAGCGGTGGAATAAGGCTTCTTTGTGTTCGGTACACATTGAGTAACATGAATATCTCTTTCAAATATCCTGCCACGCTACATTACCTTCCTACTATCTTCCAGTTTTTCAACACAACTATGTTTCACCAAGCATTTTGTTGCTCAAAATTTTATATTGATGGAAGATATAATTTTGTGAAGCCTTTCTCATGCATGTATCTATTGTTGTTTATATACACAACCCTGGCTTCATAGTTTTGGAGCATTATACATTACAGGGGGTGTCGGGAGTCATAAAATGGATTCTACATCCGTGAATTGCACAAAGACAGTACATTTCCCAATTCCATTACGCTGCCCACATATTTACTGTTATCTAGGTACAGGAAGATTGATTTGCCATATTCTCAGGATTGGAACCTAGGTTTCTTTTCTTTAAAATTCTTTTTTTTAGATTTTGCCACAAAAAAGAAGCAGAAATAATATATATGACAACATTTTCAAATAAAAATACATCAGTATGCATATGCAGAGCACGGAGGAGTATTTATGAAGAAGAATGAAAAAGAAAAAACAGGGGGAAAAAAAAAAAAAAGGGGGGGAGAACAAAAAAAGAGAAAAGTGGAAGAGGAAAGACAAAGAAAAAAGAAGAGGAAAGCACGAGGAAGAAGAGAAAGAAAGAGAAGAAAATATATAGAATCGTTAATCCCAATGAAGGCAGGACCAAACCCTGCGCAGTTTTAATAGGGATCGGGGACCTCTAGCTTTTGCCAATGCAGTTTCCATTTCGAAGATCTCCCTCATCAGAGACCAAAATTCGTTAATACTGGGAGGTGTGGCATGTATCCAAGAGCGGGCTATGCATAGACGAGCACAAGAAGCAATAATAGAAGCTAAAGGTTTCATAAGACTCCCAGATTCGGGAAATAGTCCCAACAACAGCTCTTTCCCTAAAATCGGGATATCATAGCCGATCCAGGTTGACAGGGCCAGAGCGATGTTGGACCAAAAATCCTTCAGCCGAGGGCAAATGAAAAACATATGGTGTAAATCAGCAGCGTATTCCTGACATTTAGGGCAGCAGGTCTTAGCCGCGGTTGAGTTATTAGCCCATTTGGAAATTCGCTCGGGAGTGTAATAGAGCATAAAGATAATTCTATGTTGTTGTAGTTTTAGATTAACAGACGTTACAGCTGAGTCAATAGTCTGAAGAGATTCTTGTATTTCCTCCCTAGAAATATCAGAGGCAAAAACCCGACTGAGTTTGGCAGCAATTTGTACACCATCATCGCCCACCGCCCCGATAAGTTTTTGGTAAATTTTACCAATAGCTCCTCGCCCTCTGGTGCCGACAAGTATAGGCAGGATCTCGGATGGGCTAGACAGCTCGGATAGTCCCCGACCTCGAATGAAATAGTCCCTAACTTGCAGGTATTTAAAAAAATAAGTTTGTGAGAGGTCGAATTCTTCTTTTAATGATGAAAAAGTTCGAAAACCCTGATCGTCATACAGCTGGCCCATCCGTGTTATACCCTTAAACTGCCATTCTTTCCCGATATGATCATGGAATGTATTAGGAAACAGAGGATTCCCCCAGAGCACCGTATATTGATGCAAGTCGGCTATTGCGTAGGTTTTACAGATTTCACGCCAAATTTTAGTAATATCTCTGACTACCTTAAAGCGAACTCGCTTAAAATAGTTAGGATCAGACGTTTGGTATAATAGAAACCCAGTGTTTGGCCCGCACGCCAACTGGTATAGAAACCAGTTGGGGTTTGTATCAGTTCCTCTGAGTAGATTCTGTATCCGTCCAATGAATGCTGCCCAAAAGTAAAGCTTAAAATCGGGGAGATTGAATCCACCCTGTATGTATGAAAGTTTTAGAAGTCGGATAGCTCTTGTAGCCCGTCGATATCCCCAGATAAAGCTACCCAAAACACTATCTAGACGTTTAAAAAAAGAAGATGGTATAATTAGTGGGATAGTACGAAAAAGATATAGAAATTTGGGTAGAATATTCATTTTAACCACATTACACCGCCCATAGATACTGAGAGGAAGACGATGCCAGCTCCGTAGCTTCTCCGCCACTTTCTTGAGTAATGTATCATAGTTGAGTGAAATGATTTCGTTAACTTGGCTACTGAGACATACCCCCAAATAAATAGCTGTATTTGCAACTCCAAGAGTTGCTGGGGAGGGGACTAATTGAAACTTTAGGATCGTCTGGGTTTTGTACAAATTTAGCTTGTAGCCGGAGAAAAAGCCGAATCGCTGTGCTTCATACATGATTGCAGCCATAGCTTTAACAGGGTCGGCTGAGAAAATCGCGATATCATCCGCGTAAGTGGTTAACTTTAAATTGGTCCCATTCAAAATAACTGGATCAATATTGCCATTGATCAGTAGATGTTGGATGAAAGGCTCGATATAAATAGCAAATAATAAAGGGGAAAAAGGACAACCCTGCCAGGTCCCCCTTTGAACTGGAAATGAAAGAGAAGAGAGCCCATTAAGTTTGATTGTAGCTGTTGGGTGATTATATATTTTCTGTATCGCCGAGATGAACCTTTGACCGAGGCCCATACAAGACATAAATATCCATAGTGTTTCCCATGTCACCCGGTCAAAAGCCTTCTCTGCGTCTAACATCAGCATACCCATCTGCTGACCCAACTGACCAGAGATATCGAATGCGGCTATTGCGGTGTTGATGTGAGCGGAGGTGTCTCTTCCGGGAACAAAGCCGTGTTGTTGCTCTGAGACTATTAGGTGAATTACTGGAGCTAGACGAGCCGCGAGAATTTTAGAAAAGAGCTTAGCATCGGTGTTAATCAACGCTATTGGTCGGTATGAACTCATATCGTCGATAGGCTTCCCCGTTTTTAGGAAAATGACGATATTAGAAGTATTCCAGGAGAGAGGGACCTCTTCTCCCTGAAAGATAGAATTGCATACCTTGAGGAAGATAGGGACCAGTAAATCTTTAAAGATTAAAAAAAATTCCAATGGAATCTTGTCCTCGCCGGCTGCCTTACAGGCCGGCAAAGCCTTTATAGCTTCCTCGATTTCGCGTGCATCGATGTCTGCGTCAAGTGACTTAGATACCATTGGACACAAAGTTAACAACTGGCATTCCTGCGCGTATTCCAAAATGATCTGTTCTCCAGAACTGTCTGAGCCACTATATAAGTTAGCGTAGAATAACCCAAATTGTCCGACTACGTGCGCGGATCTAATATATATCAGGCCATCCACCCCCTTAATCGTTTTTACATGGGTTTTAGCATTTTGATCTGCGATTTGATTAGCTAGTAACCGACCGACTCTTTCACCGTACTCATACTATTTAGTCCGAAACTTGTGATAGTTCTTAGCGACTTTGGGCCAGATGTAGGTGGCCAAATACCGATCGGTAACGCTGAAATTAACAGAATTTCAGCGTTTGCAATCGGTATTTGGCTGCGAGCAATGTAGGTGAGTTGAAACCTACTAGCAAAATAAGGAATCGCAAAATTGCGATTCCTTATTTTGCTCTTGCATTTAAGGAATCGGAAATTGCGATTCCTTAAATGCAATGTAAGTAGCACAAAAGTCAGTGCACTTTAGCCTTAAGGAATTGCTAATTACCACCAACTTCAAGTTGGTGGTAATTTGCGATTTCCTTTAAAAAAGCACTTTTTTGTTTTTTTAAAGTGCCATGTGGCACACATACATGCCCTTAGGGCATGTATGTGCGCCACATGTGCACACATGCACATTTCAGGTGTACAACAGGGTGTCCTTTTGACACCCTGGCACCCTTGAAATAGCTCCCGCTATTAGCCATTCTTTAATAGCGAATCGCTAATAGTGAATATCTTCCCATTCATTCCTATGGGCCTCCTAGCCCATAGGAATGAATGGGTAGGTATTCCTCATTAGCTAATCTCTATTTGCGATTCGCTATTAAGGAATGTTAAGGAATCGCTAATATTTTAGCGATTCCCACCTAAATTCCATTTTGCGATTCCTTAATAGCGATTCGCTAAAAATCGCTATTAAGGAATCGCAAATGTAGGATTACCTACATAAGGCCCCAAGTCTTTTAACGTCTTTTGAGCTTGGCCCGTGATTCTACAATCTTTTGGTATAGCGAGTGTTCGGTCGCGCTCTTTATAACAATAGCCACAGCGTGCTGACGCTCCAAATCCAAGCACCGTTTTTGCTCCTGGTCCCACTTTCGAGAACCGAGCCTATTTTGCCTTATGATAAATTGGAGTGTGATTCCTCTGACATAAGCCTTTAAACAGTCCCAGACAGTTGCGATTGACGCCGAACCCATATTAGAGTCGATATACTCCCTGAGTGCACTACGCATCACCTCTATGTAATCTGAATTGTTCAGAAGATGTCTGGGAAAAGTGAAATCCCTAGTTGGTGCTTGTGTGCTTAATTGTATCTGTGCTATTAGCATGACAGGATTGTGATCGGAGGTGACTTTAGGACTGTTAGTCCTGTCAGCTCTAGGGTGGTCTTGCCCTGTTTTGTCCCTTTTGCGCCTCATTTTTGCCACCGTATTTTTACTGGACCTAGGTCTCCGGGCGCCTTACCACTGCCAACCAGTGCTGAGGTGCAGGTGCTCTCTCACCCAAGATGGCTGCCACAGGCCCCTGCTACTGCAGAGTGGCCTTGCACACATACACATACTAGTAGCCAGGGTCAGGCTGGGACATAGGGATACAGTATCCATCCCGTCCCGCCTCTGGGCCACATAGCCAGACATGGTGGAAGGTTCCAGAACCTTCCGGGCTGTGGGAGGAGTTATGTTTTGCCGCCTTTAGGAGGGTCACCTGACCTAGGGGTATAAGAAGTTTGGAGGGAAATCTTTTAGTCAGTTGGGGCACCACTGATCCTGGGAGAACCTCTGCCGGAGTACAGGCTTTAGGGCCTAGGGGGGAGACCTACACTACTGCTACTGACAGGGCTAAGGCACTGCTGTAATAAGTTAGCTGAGGAACGCCCACCACCCACTGACCTTGCCCAGGGTGAGGGGACCCAGGGAACCATCTTCAGCGTGCTGGGAAGTACCATCCAGCACCCCAAGAACCACCAACTCATTCCCTCCCCCATAAGGAGAAACCCCCAAGAAGCAACCAACCAAGAACTGCCGCAAGTAACCTGCAATTACAAGGCCTGACAGACCAGCAAGGCCAGAAACCTGAACTGCCAAACTGGGGATCACCAGGTAAAGCGCCGTGCCCTGAAGCGCTAGACCTTCACCCCCATCCACTCCTAGCTGCTGCTGGGCTGCCCAAAGCCCTTCTGTGTCAGCCCCCTGCCAGCCTGCTGCCAGCGCGCCCCGCGCTGTACCTCCATGTGGGAGGAATTGCCCCCGAGCCACTGACCTCGTGGCTGGAATCTGTCCGGGCGGCCGCCGCCGCGTGTGGAGAGCTGTGGAGGCGAGCGTGGCCTCTCCGAGGCCTTGGTGGTGAGGTGCGCCGTCCGCGCCCTCACCGAAGCCAGAGAAGCTGCCCCAAATGTCACCGCCGGGCCCGGGAGCCCCGCCGAAGAAGTTGCGGCCTAGAAATCACCGCCGCGGCCCAGGAGAAGGATCGAGGCCTCAGCCCCCACCGACGCCGTCGCTACGCGACCGGGGACGCCAAACGCGCCATCGGCCGCGCCCCCGGGAAAGGCCGCGCTGTGATTGGGCGCCGGCTCCGACGCGCCCCCAACGCCGACGGAGGCCGGAGAAGAACGCCGCGTAGGCAGAGGGAGGCGGGAAGCCGGCCGGAGAGGACTGCCGGCTCCCGCTCCCTTCCCCGCATTACCCCGCTGATCACGGGGGCCGGAGGAGAGTGATACCGGCCCCCCAACGTCCTGCTATTCCGGCCGGAAGGCCGCAGAACCCAGTCCGGGCCCAGCCCTGCCAAACACGGGCCGGCCCGGGAGGAAACCAGTCGCTGCGAGGAGCGACCAACGAAACGTGCACAGGTGAGCCCAGGAGGCCCCTAGGGCCCTAGAAACGCCCCTGGGGGCCGGGGGCCAACAGTGACTCGCTCTTTGAAAAGGGGGAAGCCCCCAGTAATTATACTCACGAGGCGAGGCCCCGGAGAGAAGTGGGCCTAGCCTGATTTAACCCCTAAGCAGCCCCTGAGAACAAAGAAGCCCTAATTGACAGGGAAGCCCCAGAGAGAAGGACATGTTGAGGGGTTCCCTAAAGCTGTTCACTAGCCTAATTGTTACGCCTGCTTTAATCACTGTTTAGGCCTAATGCAGATCAGCGCTAATGAAATGTCTTTGCCTAGTGTAAAGGTGCTTAACTGAATTGAGCTGAAGTGTACACCGCCAAGAGTTAAAGTGTTTTATGTTGCAGGTGTACCGGAGTTGCAACGCCCACTGTATTGAATGTGGGTGCGCCTAGATTAACGCAGGCCCTGTTTGAAATGTAATGTAAAATGCCTATTTACAAGTGATTGAATATTCATGAGGTGAACTGCATGCTTTAGGCCCATGTTTTATTCCTGCACCCTGTGATCATTATTGGTGCTACGTTTAGGAGATGATTCCTGCGGCCTTTTAGTGGCCTACAATGTTGATGAGCTATGGTGCTTTAATGAGATGACGCACTAATTAAGTATTTCAAGAAGTTGAAATGTTGCCCTGAATTAATGTGCCTCATCTGATGCTGCATTGAGTTATATAAAAGAACTTGTTTTTAATATACATGCCTGGTGTGGTGTCACGTTATTGCGTCCGCATTACTGAGTCCAAGTGAGTGTGTGCTGCACAACTGCCTTACACATTGCCTTCGGGTGCTTTCCCGCCTCGCGCCATGCTACCGTGCCGGACTCGGTAACCCCGTTTCCAACAAGGACAAACTGCCACCAATGCGTTTTCCAAAATAGAATATTTGGCAAAAATCATATCAATTCTAGAATAATGCTTATGGGGAGATGAAAAAAAGGTGTAGCCTGGGGCATTGGGGAATAGCCTCCTCCAAGAATCTTCCAACTGATGCAAATGTAGGAGCTCATGTATGGCAGTTCTGGTTTTACACATTCTAGCACGAGCAGATATATTAGTGGTGTCAAACCTCCTAACCATTATGCAATTGAAATCGCCCATCACTATCTTATCACCAGACCATTCCAACAGCTCTGAGCTCACTTGATAAATAACATCTGGGCAGTCTGTATTGGGGCCATAAACCATACATATTGTAAACATATGCCCATAGATCAGAATTTGTGAAATTGCCCACCTCCCCCTAATATCTGCAAGTGAGAGAACGACAGTAGCCTGACACAGTCTAGATTTTAACAAAGCCACCCCGCGAATAGATACTGTTTGTGATGTACATACCATAAGGTCATATCCCAAGTGTTTAAAAAGTGCTTTGTCCTTATAAGCAATATGCGTCTCTGCCAACCCTAGTATATGAGGCTTAAAAGTGCGTAACTCTTCCATTACTAATCGTCGTTTCCCCGCTTGGTTCAAACCTGCTACATTCCAACACATACACTTAAGTTCAGGCATTGTGAAATATTCAGAATCCGGATCGTATTATAAGTACTTGATATAACTAACTCCTCTATATGTTGCTCTGCATAAATAATAGTATTTGACATTTCAAAACTGTGGCTTTTGCCCCCCCTTCCCCCAGGCAACCATCCCTACCTGACCCTTGGCCCACCCCGCTCCCAGTTCCTAAAGAAAGGAATCACCCCTTTCCCTGCTGTCGCATGGTGACAGCATTGCGGAGACGCCCTCCCTAAACCACCCCCCCCCGAACCCCGGCGACCCCCACTGTCCCCAACCCTGTACATCGATCATACCATTTAGCATTGTATCTAAAAGAAAAAAAAAACATACGTGTTAGCAAATAAGTAAGAAGGAGGCCAAACTGGAAAAGAGAAACAAAAGGAAAAAGAATAGAGAGAGGAAGTCTCTTAGGAATGTCCGTTATAGTATCCATTATATAAAAAAGAAAAAAAGTTCTATTTCCACAGGAACATCCTCTCTTAAGGTTACTGCAGTAGACTTAAGACTGTAAATACTATTTGCCAGCCGATTGCCATTTGCTCAAAGCTTGTGAAAAAATAATATTGTCTGCCATCCTTAACTACTTTTAGACGTGCGGGCTCTTGCAAGAACACCTGCGACGAAGCCTTTCTCATGCATGTATCTATTGCTGTTTATATACACAACCCTGGCTTCATAGTTTTGGAGCATTATACATTACAGGGGGTGTCGGGAGTCACAAAATGGATTCTACATCCGTGAATTGCACAAAGACAGTACATTTCCCAATTCCATTACGCTGCCCACATATTTACTGTTATCTAGGTACAGGAAGATTGATTTGCCAAATTCTCAGGATTGGAACCTAGGTTTCAAAGTCAGCAGCTTAGACACTGGACCATATCTTCCCCGACCATTTCGTTTTCAAAGCCTGTGAATGGTCAGTTTTCAGCTGCTTTGATAAGTTTATGCAAGGGTTAATTATATCGTGGCCAATATATAATGCATTCCTTCTCTTAACTTAAAGTGAATCACACATTTTTTTAAATTGCACTTTCCCACAGGAGAGAGAAGAGTTGTTTCAGTTTTCTTAGGTGAGGTAATTTGTCTCACACTTACCTTATGGCCTTACTTGGGTTTGCAGTAACATAAGGAGGTCTAGGTCTGTGCTCCACTTTGAAAATAAAGAATAATAATTTGACTGACTTGAAGTTTTCATACACCACTAATGGTTACCCAAATTGCTTTATTCAGTTTATATAGGTCTGTCAAATAGGATCATAACCTGGAATATAGTTTAATAGTAATACCAGAACGACATAGACCCTCTGGGGAGATGTGCTTGTTTATATATTTTTAAAAATCGTAGCATGTTCGACCTATTACAAGCACCCACAAACCTGGAGGGCATTTTCCATGGTTAAGTGAGATTAATCGTAGCACCTGGATTTCATTACAAGACCGGAGGCAACCATTAAGCAATTATTTTTTTTGCTGCCCAAACATGCAGCCCTTTAAAGAATGTTAATACATCATAAAACATAAAAATGTTCTTAAACACTATAAATATGCAGTGCACAATCCCATCTTCCTCTTTTATTCCCTGTTCCTGACAACAAGCTAAGTATTTACTCCTTCTCATGGCTTTATTACTCTGTCTGTTTTTCTATTATTCAAGTACTCTACTTTGTTCCTTTGATAACACATTGTGTAAATTTATTGTAGAGTTTACTAATTAACTAACAATATTTTTCCTATCAGGATATTTAAGCCCGTCCAATTTATGGTGGGGCCAGGTAAGCGTTTTTGTCTTAAGCTTCCTTTATGCCACTTGCTTATAAAAGTTTTCAAAAATGTAAATTCCTTACGCTGTTATTACCACCAGATCAAGCCCCGTGCCACCGTTGCCGCTTGTATCTGTGTTTAAAGTCGGGGCCGGGCTCCCGAGTCCGACAGCCTAATTTATCTTGTAAATTGTAGCGTTGTCAACACGCGTTAAATAAAATAAAAAAGAGAACGGATGAAATCACGATAGCTTGATTCAAACGTGACGCGTCTCCTGGCAGCTATCTAGGAGACGCGAGGAAAGGCTCCTTCCTGCTCGGGCCCGCTTCCATAGTGACTCGAGGCAAAGCAACGTGACGAGGAGGTCTCCTCCTATTCAGGCCTGTTACTATGGTGACAGCTCCCTCACTACGAGCTCGTAACGGTGCCTTTTTCGGGACGGACGCCTCCTCGGCAAGGAAAGTGCCTTTTCTACAATTTTAATCAAAAGTATTGTCCCAACACCATCTAGTGGCCGTTCCTATGAGCGCTAATCTCATTCCTTGCATTAACAAACTGACTGTACTTTTTAGCAATTGAATTGCCATCATATCAATCCTGACTATATTCTAAGAAAAATAAGTTTGGGAAACAATATCCCTTCTTCTACCCTGCGCTATAAACCGTGAGTAAGCCTTGAAAAGGGCTATTTTATTAATATTAATTTTAATCTAAGTCTGTCTATTTAAATCAATGGATAATAACAACCCACAGCAACCTTCTAAGGAAGTGCTTATGGGGGAGAGTATTAAGAAATTTCTTGAGGAAGAACTTAGGTCTTCCGTTAAAGAGGCGGTGGATGCTATGCTAACCAAGAGGAAGAGGGTGTCCCTCGTCGAGGAGATTTACTTTTCTCTCTCAGACGACGAGTCCCCTACTATCTCGGAACCCCTTAAAAGGGGGAAAGTTTCCCATAAGAGGAAACACTTAGAGGAAGCATCTACCCGTGCCAATGATTTTGGTAGCCCTCGCGCTACAATAGATAATGGTGCTCATTGCAGCACAAAAGATAAAGCCCACCCTGTCGGGGCTCAGAGAAAGGTTGCCCGTTGGGGCATGAAAGAAAGAAGTAACCTTCATGGTACAAAGGTTATTGAAGACAACTTTAACTCACCATCTGAGATTTTAGATTACGAAGAGATGGATATGGATGAATTTATTTTCGATCCACAAGATAGCTATGATACCTTTGAGAACCTAGACCAAGACTTGGAGCAACCCTCTACTTCCACAACTATTAAAGACCCCCTTGGCAGGGAAATGTTCAATCCCACGTCCATTTGGCACCCACGCAGCGTAGAATGGTGGCCCATGGACCACGTGAATAAATACTTAAGTCAGTGGGTGAGGAAATCTCTGGACAGAGAAACTCGTAACCTCTTGCGCAATGAATGTCGAAGACCTTCCACTGAGGATAAGGTGTGTAACACCCCCAACCTAGACCCTGAATTGATAACCTTCCTGTTTAAGTTTGGGAAGGACCCTAGGAAAGGGATAGAAAAATGTCTAATACAGTGCCAAAACAAACTCCTCGATGTTCTTGGCCCACTAACACGGATTCTGGATATGACAGAAGAAGCAAGGGCAAGAGATATGACAGTCAATATTGACCTACTGAGAGGCTGGTCCCAACGGGCCATTTGTTTATTAGCCAATGCCAATGCTAGCCTGATTACTGAACGACGAAAGGCAGTCCTCTTGAGAATGAATCCCAAACTGCCAGATTTGCCCTCTAGGGAGGGTATGGGTGATACCAAAGGACTCCTCTTTGGAGACAACTTTGTAAAATCGCTGGGGAAGTATGTTTCCACCTTTACCGCTTTTAGTAAAGCCCAGTCTTACATGCGCAGAGTCTTTGGGGCACGCCCACTTTTTGGAAGGGCTGACAGGAGGGGACTGGCTGTCAGCCGCGCTTCCTACAGGTCCCAGTTCTTTCCAAAAGACCAGAGAGGCCCCACTCCCTATAACAGAGGTTATCGCCAAATCTCCAATTTTTACCCCCAGAGAGGGAGAAGCTCAAGGTTCTGTTGCGGCAGACCCAGATCTTCAAATCAAAGCTACCAAGGTAAGCTCAACTTCCTATTCCCATACAAAGGTAGGAGGGCGATTGAGACATTTGGTCAGAGATTACACAAGATCCTTGGGTACTCGAAACGATTGTGGGCTTCAAAATAGATTTTTGGAAACACTCATTTCAACACAAAAGACCCAGAGAGATGACTTTAGACGCAGAGAATTCAAAACTAATAGACCTAGAGATTTCCCAGAAGTTGGACAAAGCCTTATTAAAGATACCTACCACAGAAATTACAAAGGGGTTTTATAAGTTAAATTTTCCTAGTCAAAAAGAAGGACAAGGGATGGCGTCCTGTCATAAACCTAAAGTATCTAAACAAGTTTTTAACTTACAGACATTTCAAGATGTCAGGGATCCATCTCTTGAGATATATTTTACAAGCCAGGGACTGGTTGGTAAAATTAGACCTCAAAGATGCCTATTTTACAATACACATCGACAAGGACAGCCAGAAGTACCTTCGTTTCACTTGGAAAGGAACTCTTTATCAGTTCCTCTGCCTACCCTTCAGCCTGTCCTCAGCCCCTTGGTGCTTTACCAAGGTCCTTCGTCTGGTAGTAAGCTACCTCAGAGAGAGAGGAGTTTATCTAATTATTTACCTAGACGACATACTTATTATGTCTCAGGACAAAACAGAGATTCAGAAACACTTGTCCTGGGCATTAGACCTCCTAGGAAAATTAGGATTTATAATAAATATGGAGAAGTCTATCATGATACCAACCCAGGAGATAGAATTCCTTGGATTTCAGGTAAATACAATTCTATCCCATTTAATTCTCCCCCACAAAAAAGTAACCAAAATAAAGAAACAAGTGTCTGCCATCCTATCAAACGACTCAATACTTTTAAAAGATCTAGCGAGAGTCCTGGGACTTCTGTCATCTTCCATCCAAGCGATTTGCCCCGGCCCCCTCACTACAGGAGCCTTCAGAGACTAAAAGCCTTGGGTTTAAGAAAGGGTTTATGATACGAGGACTCAATTCCCCTATCAGAAGATGCCCGAGAAGATCTACTTTGGTGGCTAAGGAACGCCATTTTCGGGAATGTTCCAGACTTTACCCTGGAATCAGATGTGAGCAACCGCGGCTGGGGAGCCCGCCTAGACAAACTAGAAACCGGGGGGAAGATGGTCATTGAAGTAAAAATCCCTACACATAAATTGCCTAGAGATGTTAGCGGGTTTAAATGCCCTATGAGTTTCAAATAGTTACTGAATAACTCAAACACCTTAATCCGTTTGGACAGTTTCTCAGCAGTCTCATACATAAACCGTCTGGGGGTGCGAAATCCAAAACTCTTTCGGATATAGCAAAACAGATCTGGTATTTTTGTCGGGAACAAAAGATCACTCTCAGAGCAGAATTTATACCGGAAACTCAAAATATCAGGGCAGACTGGAATTCTCGTTTTCTCCACGATTCCAGCGACTGGAATTTGAATCCAGAAGCCTTTGCATTAATTCAAAAGGTATGGGGTCCAGTCCAGTTAGACCTTTTTGCGAGCAGACTGACTTCCCAAGTACAAGCGTACTTCAGTTGGAGACCAGATCCCAACGCAACAGCGGTGGATGCCTTCCTTCACTTTTGGGGGAAAAACAAGGGTTATGCATTTCCCCCGTTCTCCATGATACACAGAGTTTATGGAAGGTGAGTCATGCAGCATCATTCTAGTAACTCCATTCTGGAGATCTCAAGTTTGGTTTCCCGGGGTAATGGAACTTGCAGTGGATTTCCCACGCCTGATCCCAACATCCTTGGGCCTTCTCCAAGAACCAGACGGAGAAGAACATCCTTTGATCATAGAAGGGAAGATGATCCTTCTTGTCTGGAAGATTTCAGGGGATTCAGACCTTTCGGGAGAGGCTAAAAGCTTACTGGAAGGATGATGGGCACCAGGAACTAGGAAAAGATAGGGCGTTTGGAGAAAATGGTATAGTTGGTGCATGGAAAGGGATCTGGATCCTGTGGAAAGCTCTATACAACAGATAGCCAACTATCTAGCACAACTTTTTGATTCAGGTCTCTCTTATAGAACTATCAATTGTTATAGATCTGCAATCTCATCAGGTCATGCCTTGATTAATAATCTTGCAATAGGTAGTAACCCTCTAATTAAAAGAGTAATGAAAGGAGTTAGATTGAGAAGACCTCCTAAAGCACGTTACAAATCCTTATAGGATGTCAACTTAATTTTTAAACTCATCACGACCTGGCCTAATAATGCCTTGCTCTCAAGCAAATTTCCATGAAACTTGCGACCTTACTCTGCTTAATCTCCTTTAGAAGAGTTTCAGACATTAAAGCGTTAGAATTTTCTAATAGATTCTACTCTTCAGAAGGTGTTCATTTCGATATTTGTAAAAGAACCAAAACTATGTCAGAGTCTATATTCTATCCCTTTTTCCATGAATGTGAGAAATTATGCGTGGTTAATTGTATGAAGTTATATGAGAGCAAGATTTCAGAATTCAGATCTCACGACACTGACCAACTTCTCTTATCATATGTTAGACCATATAGACCAGTTTCTACAGCTACTTTAGCCAGATGGGTTCGAATGGTTATGTATGAAGCAGGTGTAGATCTCTCTAGGTTTGGGGCACACTCCTCAAGATGCGCCATGGCTAGTAAAGTATTCTTGGCAGGGGGATCCCTGCCCAAAGTACTTAAAACAGAAGACTGGTCAAATGCAAGCATGTTCTCAAAATTCTACTTGAGACCAGTGGAGCATGTTAGCAAAGTAGCCTTAGATGGCTTTAATCATGCATAATGGTAGCCTCCGGTCTAGTAATGAAATGACGATTCTCCAATTAATATGCAGAGAGAATCTTGATTTCATTAAAGACAGTTGGGGAGACAGGGGAGAGGATGTAGCCTGACGGCTAGAGCGGTCGACCTCGAAGCTGGGAAACCGGGTTCGAGTATCGGCATCAACGCTCAACATCCTGTGATTCTGGTCAAATCACTTGATCTCCCCATGCCTAACAAAAATGAATGTGTCCATCTGTAACGAAACTGGAGCTCATGTAAAGCGCTCTGATACCTTCGGGTCTAGTTCGCGCTGCATAAAACTCTTTAAAAAAAAAAAAAAGACGGAGGCTAACATTATCCCCCCCTCCTCACCCTGAGGAGTAAAAGGTTTAATGCTAATACTTTCTTGAGTTAATGAAATGCCTATTGAAGATGTGTTTCTTGCTTTAGTGTTTTGCTGTTTTTCAAAATACCTTTTCTATACAGTTTTTCCTTTGATTTTTCTAGATAACAATGCTTAAGAGCAAGCGGAAAGCCACGAGGTGTCTAATCCTTGGTGTCATCGCAGCCTAAGAGGAAGATGGGATTGTGCACTGCATATTTATAGTGTTTTACGAACATTCTTATGTTTTATGATGTATTAACATTCTTTAAAGGGCTGCATGTTTGGGCAGCTAATAAAAGTAATTGCATAATATTAGCCTCCGTCTGTCTTTAATGAAATCAAGATTCTCTCTGCATATTAATTGGAGAATCGTCATTCTCCATGTCACTTTTCAATACCACCAGTCGTAATCATTATAATTAGGCTATACAGTTAGTTAATAAAACGTCACTAGTGACATTGGGGATCAAGATAGCCATAAATAGACTGTCTCTGCGATGGCTTCACTACTTTTGTTTGTGAGTTGTGCGATGATAATACTTACTAATAAGTATAATTTTGATTATCATCTGTACAATTATCAACACTAAAGGACCAAAAATGCTTAGTGGATTTGCCAAGGTTTTCAGCCGAATATAAGGTGCTTCCAGGTGCAGTGCTATCTGTACCATTTCTGAGGTCCAGAAGTAATATAGGATGGGTATTCAACCATGCTCTTGTAAGAAGCGTTATGGGGCGACTTACATTCCTAACCTGGGGTGGAATTCGCGGCAGGCGCTAGGCCTGATGCAGTGCTATTTGAAGCCTAGTTCATGCAATTCTCTCCTTAATTTGTGAACAATATTTATGTAATCTAGGACATAAGTATTGTACATAGCACAATTATTGTGAGTAACTGTGTCATACATTCATCTCTTACCCCCACATCAATTGCATACATTGTTGTTCCTTTTACTAAATGTGTTTTTCTGGGTGGGGCTAAAGCACAATTTTTATACGGTGAAAAGAATTTTCCTTCCTGTATTTGGTAGCCATCTAGATATCGATATGGCGTTTACTTGAGCCTGCAAGTGTTTGTTTGATAAATGGAACTCACATAGTGTCCTCTGTCAGACATAGGACATTGTTGTGTCCACTGATGCTACTATTTGGGTATTAAGTAAAATGTCCAACGTTTTTTCCAAGTATATGTTGGCTTGTAAAGAGCCAGCTCCCCAGTATTAGCTGTCTGGATTTTGATTTGATGAATTATTGCTACAAACTATGCCTTATTTGATATATCTGTAGAGTGAAGGGAGATGTTGTCTTAAATTGTCAGCTGGCTCTTGATGCATTGCCATGTTACGCCTCAAATCATACATGCAAAATTCACCTAGTATCCTTGTAAGTAAGTTGTGCCTGCTAATTATTAAGCTTCAGAGATGAGAAGGTTTGCCCCAGACAGGACCTTGTGGTGAGGTACTGGGAGGATTCCATGCCTCCCTTATAACCAACCAGACTTTAACCAGATCTTGAATTATTTGTGCCCTAATTTCTTTAAGGAGTTCAAGGCTATAGTGGTTGGTATGAAATCCTGTGTGCTTAGCTGGAAAGTGAAAGACCTAGCAGCAGAGAAAAGAAGTGGGCTGCATTTGTCAAGGACAAGAAAACTGAATTTTGTCAGCATTTTGCACCCATAATTAGTTTTGAAATTCCTGCTTCCTATTCTCATCCGTAAATCACGATCCTGATAGTTTAATTATGGTGTTAAAAGTGTTCTTAATGTTCTAGATAAATTGTGAGGTTAGCTGTTCAACCTTAGAGAAGGAAACTCTTTTGATATACAGGAGTGTGTGTTGAGGTAGAAAAGTGAACATTGGATGAAATGGACATTATTATGAAGTTTATTTAGCCAATAGTTTGAACCAAGATAATTATTTCCTGCCTTTTTATCTAATAGCTTTTATAAATCAAAAACAGTAAACAACTTTTTCAATTTTTTGATGTTTAGAGATCAGGAAGGCGCAAAATAAATACTTGAGCATTCCCAGGTGAGTCGCAGGACCTATATAGAATATTTGTAAACCACACAATGCCTTTGGACATTTGTTCCAAATATTTTGACCGTCGTCAATAAGTGTCTTGCCACAGATTGCAGATTTTGTTTCATTGTTAAGGCTGCTGTGACTTTACATATTCATTTTGTACAGGACGTACATGTGACTTCTCCCCCACAGCCCCTCAATGCCTAGTACTTTGTGACTCTCGTATTACTGGGCCATTTTGCATCAGGTAAGCATCAATCCAAGGCCTAGAGGGTCAATTTGTATTTAGCACGGGGAGGTCCCCCATATATCTAGTATAGCCACACTACAGGTAAATATTTTCTTATCTCCAGGACAACAGAGAGCTTAGAGCCGCCTTATTCCAGATGGGTTGGATCTCACCACACCCCAAAATAGTGTGGAAGAAGGCACACTACATCTAATGAGCTGTGTGAACCTCGTACTGTATTGGTTTGCAACTTCTGTAGGGTGAGTCAAAGCCTCTTCCCAGTTTTAATTTCCATCCTCATCTTCCTTCGCTTTTGTTTCACACCTCCAACGATATTTGAATTGTCTCCCAATTTATCGTTCCAGAGAGTGCACTATTTGGGCTTTAGGAGGATGGCCTAAGAGCTGTAGATTATGGGTTGGGCTGCCTCCTGGTCACACTGGACTGGTCAGTAGCCTTTAATACTGTGCACCAATAGTTTTTGGGTGCTATTACAAAGGCAGCATACACTAGCTTTAGTATATCCAAGGATAACAAGATACTGCCCACACTGGCTTCCTTTAACTTCCACTTTTAATAATCCGGGAGGCTTTGAAAGATAATTCTCTCCAGAAAGGGTATTATTTACTCCAATAAAGACGAATATTTGGGCATTCTATGAACACGTGTACACGCCAGCAACTTAAATTTGGCATTTGGGACAAATAATTATTTTTATGCTAAATTTGCATCTTTAATATGGAGTGGTGTAAAATCTCCAAATTCTATATAAATGTTGACTTTGGAATTTAGCAGTTGACAACACAGTAACAAGAAGTATCACTCAATAAATGTATTGAGTGATACTTTTTCTCAGGAGTAAGAGTATCATTTCCTTTTCCTGCCATCTCTTTATTGTCTCCTCAACTATGGCTCATTGTCCCCCGGTGCCATATAAACCCAATATAGAGACAGAATGATTAAAGTTTACTTTTTGTGTGAGTCATACTATAAGGAAGTGATAATTAGCAAGATTATATTTCCTAGTGATGCATTTAAATTGTGAATTTTTGAGTAGCGGTATGGGGTAGTTTGATTTGTATGATTTGCTGACATTCTGCAAATGACCTGAATATGCCATCTTGATTAATGAGACTACCATGTGCATCAAGAAACTCGAAAAATCAGCTTGCACTTTGGTGTGATGTTAAATCTTTTTGGGAATCTAAGATATTCCAAGTTGACATATTCCATTCCAAATATTAAACAGAAAGTAGGTACCTTTCGATAAATCTTTATAAATTATTTCAGTAATCAAAATCTTTAAAGACGGTCCATATTTAGGGAATTATTTTAATAGAAAGGGTTTACTAGATGTCATTGGTCTTGCGCATTTGCTAATACCCACTGCGTCAGTTACCATTTTGACATATTCAGTTTCGGATCGACATCTGTCAAACAATTCCTGGACAATGATGTCTGTCTTTTACACTCCAGCCGACTATAATGTCGCCAGACATAATTTCCTGAATCTATTCTCTGTCAAAAACTACAAGTTCAGCAAGTGTAGGATAAGAAATCCGGCCTGAATCTCCCAGTGTAATCACAGAAAGAACTAAAGAGATACAATTATATTTGCTCAGTCCCATCCACTTCAGAGCAATGTAGTAAAGATGCATCATTCAATACTTAAAGCATCAGGAAATCCACCATTTTTATTCATGTGTAACTTACACTGATCTTACTATTTCTTTAACGTGTAAAAAAAGCCTAAAAAACTAAATTCTTCTCACACGAGTATCAAACACCCTATGTTTTCTTGAAATTCGGATAAACATGCCTCAGTTGTTTAAATGACATAGGAATCCCCTGATTTCCTAATGATTGGTTCCATAGAATCCAATACATAAAATAATCACCCTTTGGCTCCTATATAACTGGAAAACATAACTTTACAATTTACTTTGACCCATATTACACACATATGCATCCTGGAACACCAGGGATTCAAACTTCTAAACAGTCCTCAATTCAAGTGCATCTGTGGTAGCCCGGTTTGCCAATCGATTTCCTTCCCTATCAATAACTTTATTGTTCCTCAAAATCGTTCACCACCTATGGGGGCCTCGATATTTTCTATTCTGCATACGTTCTCTATTTAAATATGTTCAGCAATGGTAAAATTAATATCCAACAATTATGGACAGCTGCATTCCAATACATATAAACATCACATTTTGGCCTGAGTTCAATAGAAAAACATAATTATAATTATTCAATTAACTATGACCAGTATTACGCGCACATATATATCTTGGTTCACCATGGATTCGAACACCCTAACAGTCCTCAGTTAGAGTTTAAGTTGATCCACCATAACGCGGTATGCCAATGTGGTTTGCTTCTCTATCAATAACTTTATTGCTGCTCAAGATCATTCAGCATCTATGGGGCCCAAGTTTTCCATTTAAATATGTTCACCGATATTAGAATTAATATCCCAAGATCACTGACAACTGCTCGCGTAGGAGCAGGAGCAGTCCTTTTATGTATGCAAGGATGTGGAATTCCTATAGCCCTGCACCCAGGGCATATTATTTGGTGTCAAGGGCAACAGGTTTTCATGTGTATTTTGTCCTTGGGAGAAGTAGGCCCAACCCTCTACAGCACAAACCCTTTGGCTGCCAGTTTACAGTACTACATTATGGATCAGGGAAAGGCATTGCATGCAGTTAAGGTAATATTTGTGTCCATGTGTTAATGCTGTTCAAACTTGTATTTATGGTTCATTAATGCAAAGCCTTTATTATTAAATAGTAAATGTTGTAAGCTCAGACTGCACTACTGACAGTGGTTCCAGTATAAAAATGTGTAAACACGTTTTCAATGTTTAGCAATATGAGGCTATGTATAATGCTCCCAGAATGCTCTCTGATTAGATGCAAATATTTGCGGAAGCTTGTAAGCAAGATTGATGATTATTTGCTTTGACAATAAAATGTTCACAAAAAATGCAACATTTCGCTAAACTTTTTGGATACCATTTCTTTGCAGCATCACTTAGTAAAATGTATGCTAGTATTTCACAAAAATATTCATAATGGAAAATCAGTGTAACCAGTTTTAATAAGATTATGGGAAACAAAAATAAACAAGCATTGGTAAAGCCAGCAGGTCGGAAATTGTTGGTCATCCTTTTGGTTTTGTCAATGCGTGACTTGTTTTGGCATGGTTTTCGTAAAACCTTATTAGTGTGGGAGCTTCCTGGCCCTCACCATTATAACAAACATTGGCAAAAGCAAAAATTGTTTGGGTCTCAAAAAGCACACATTGCCACAGTAGTTTCTGGCAATGAACAAAACTACTGTGTGTCGATATGCAACTTGTGGAAGAACAGAATGCTGTCACTCACAGTGAAGCTAGCCGATAGACGGAGAGTGAGAGACAGAATTTTAATAAACACAAAAGGTCATTGTTAATGCCAGACCTAATTAGGGGCCCAATTATTAAATAAAGTCTCAAAAGGGCACCCATGTCCTTGCATTATGTGTAGATATACAGCTTTCTTGAATTCACAAGACTTTACAGAAGTAGGCCAAGAAATAGTACTCCTAGAAACTATTTGTGACCTGCATTTTAGCACGAGCAAATATGCAGGTGTACATTTGCTCATGTGAAAAATCTGAGTGTTAACTAGTTCACTTTCCCTCCAACCATTTTTTCCCAACCCTGGTAGAAGTTTTATGTCTGCCATTGTCGGGAGTAAATTTCCATCCTTTCCCAGTATGGGAAAAGATTAGAGAAGAGTTGGTGAAAACCCTTAAAACATTCAAGTTAGTAGGTTTGCACAGACTCAGAAGGGCATTCCAACCCTGAAACTGTTGCTCTCCATTACCTTTAGCCCCAGTATGTAGATCTTTGGAAACATAAGGGAATTGCTAGTATTCAAACCCTACTATGGAAGGAGCCCTGGCATAATCAGAGAGGCTATTTCAGAGCTCTTATATAATGAGATTGCTGTCATAATTTGTCGCCGCATTACATGGCACGAAAGGGACAAGTGGATTTTGTTACAGGACAAGTGGATTTATTAAAGCAACCTGCCCCATGGACGGGTAGATATTTCACCAAATTCCACACCCCTGTGTATGGACTATGTTCATACTTATAATGGAGTTACCCGGTGTTATGTCAGTTATGGTTCCATATCACTCTTAAGCTTATTATAATAATAGCATGACATTCCCTATCAACATTTAAACCATGGTTTGTTTTAGTCGCAGTCTATGTGCTTTGTCTTTTGCTCTGCGGTGAGCTGGTATTTGATGTATACATATGGCACTAATCCCAAGCTTCTTCTCATAAGGATGTTCTTCTTGAAAGTTTGTACTAATAGGAGAGTTCTTGTCCTTGTTTTTTTATCACATTCATATCTTCCTTGAGTCTCTCTTTCAAAGGGCGAATGGTAGAACCCACATACTGTTTACCACATATACATAGAGCCTTATAGATACAAAATGTAGTATTGCAAGTGATGAATTGTCTAATTGTAAACTTTCTATTTTTATCAGAATTATGAAATTCTTTCGTTCTTAGCCATGATATATTTGCAGCAGACACAATTGTTACAACAGTAACATCCCTCGGGTTTCTCATTCAACCTTCCTGCTTACATTTTTTTTGAGTATTTCATGGTGTCACTAGGACTCATAATATTTTTCAATGTTCCCACCCCTCTGCACATCACCATGGGCTTGTCAGGCATGATCTTACTAAGATCCTTATCTAGTTTTAAAATAAATATTCCACTGTTTCCATAAAATATTGTAAATCTTCCCATTTTCAGCAAAAACCTTTGTAACAAATCTTAATTCATGTTTATTTCCTCTTGTAATCTCCTTTTCTTTGCATTTAAGTAGTCTCTTTTTCTCATAATACTCTGTACTTTCTTAGCTGACTCGAAAAGTATTTTAGTGGGAATACCCCGATCCTTTAATCTGTTTTTATAGTTTCAGATTCAACCTTGCGATAGTCCTCCTCTTCACTACAATTCATCTTATGTCTTGTCAACTCACCATAGAGAATAGTTTTCTTCTTATTTCGGTGGTGTCTTAAGGTGTTGCTAGAGGTTTCCTTTCTGAACATTAGACTGTATTAAGGATTACTTATTACATTGTGTTTTTTTGTAGTAAAATTGTAATGAATAGGGTTTTTATATAAAAATTGTGTAATAACAATATTGAAGGAATAATGTGTGAAATATAAATGAGACTCCCAAAACTGTATAAACCCAAATTCAGGGAACATAAGGATTTGTAGAAGCGAAAAATCGAGGTCTTTGCATTGAGTTGGTTTAGATCACTACTGAGAAACTCAAAAGTGTAGTCAATAACTTATAATCTGGGAGGTTCAGCCCCCCCTTTCATTATTCTCTGTATCGAAAGAATCATTCTTGTTTGTGAGACCAAATAAGGTTGAGATGTGATTTTTTGTTTAAAGAAAGAGTTAGGGATTCTCATTGATATTGCAGAGGTCAGCTAAACAAAAATAGAAATCTAAGTCAGGGAGACCTGTAGAAAAAGAACAAATATACGTAATTCACTAAACTCTTTAATCTCTGTCCCAAATATCTGTCTTACATGTGAGTACTGAAGTACCTGTAGAGTAAATAAATCAGGCTCCACCTTCTAGGCGGTAAGGTACTGAGGACACATGGCTATTTGGCGCCAGAATATTCTATGCTGTAATGGATGAAAAGATAACGTTCAACTTCATCAGACCTTAATCTTTATACTCAATATTCTGTTTTCGTACTTATGTGTTTTTCCTACATACCCTTATTACTTAAATGCCTTGAATCACAGGGGAGGAGAAGAACCGTCCAACCAGGAACTCTACACAGACTTCTGTTAATAGGCAGAATAAAACAAATGCATAGTACCAAGTTAACTCCTTCGTAGTTGGAGTATTATTCCTCCATAATACTGCTCAATACACATATTCCACGTTCCGACAATAATGATCAGCCATCAACCATTGCATCAGAATGTCAAACAATAAATAAGGAAAGAGAACCGCTTTCAAGTAATCGGGAGGTTGTCAATTACTCCCGTTTATCTCATTATTTTTGATCCCAATATTTGAATCAAAACAGTTTTCCGTCTGTTTGCAAAACGTCACCCTACCGCATGAGTCACGTCTTAGACTCGCCAACGGAGGAGACTGACAATGGTTCAAGGCCGGTTGTTCTCTCCCGCATGAGTTTCGGGCGTGAAACTCGCCAACGGAAAAGACTCGGAACGGAATGCTGCGGCCCTAAGAGAGTTTCCACTATGCAGCGTTTCCAAACAAAGAGCGAGGTAAGCCCTTCTGTTCAGACAGCAAAAAAAATATGAACAAGATGGTTCTACAAGCACCCTTACTGGACCGGACCTTGTGCTCTACTTACTGAAAATTAAGTATCCGAAATAATCGGCTGCGTCAGCTAACGCGGAAGTGAATATAACGGCCACCTGAACAATGCATGCATGTGTGCACGCCCCCATTTGGTTGCGTCATCCTGGGATTTGATGTCCTTTCAGAACCCTGATCAGCCAAACAGCGCTTAGCCTACTTCTCTCGTTTGGCTAAAGGTTTTTTGCATATTGTCAGTGTTCAAGCGTTCCGGGGCGCAAACTGCTGATGAGTTTTGACAGTACATCCCACTCCCAGGAGAACACTGACAGAGACAAGGCTTGCGAGGATTGCAGTGATGAAAGATGCTAATTAGTCTAGAAGCATGTACACCTGAAGCGGGTTCCCAGGAATTTTCCTCAAGTCCAAACCCTTTCCATACTACTACAACCAGAGCTTTCGTCGTTTCAGTTTTGAATCCACTATCCCTTTTACTTCATATTCCAGTTCCTCATTCACCCATATCGGTACAGGCCTATTTTTTACAGGAGTGCAAGAGGGCTTGAGTAATGACGCATGAAAAACGGGTTGTATATGCAAGTTGGAAGGCAATGCCAAATGCACCACGACTGGATTGATATGTTTGATTACTTTATAAGGGCCAATAAATTTGGGGTTAAATACACTGTATTTCTTGAAACAAATGTTTTTTGTGGACAACCATACTAAGTCCCCTTTTTTGTAAACTGGACCAGGTCGACGGTGTTTATCCGCTTGCTGCTTATAAGCAACTTTGGCTTTTCTTAGGAGTTCTTGTGTGTCTTTCAGAGTTCTTTGGATATGGGCTACCCTTTCCTGCACTTCAGGTACCTTGTGTGTTTCGGTAGGATGTATAAAAGGAATGAAACATGGATGAAACCCATACGTACAGTAATATGGGGAGGTGTGGGTTGAATTATTAGTGGCGCTACTATACGCAACTTCCGCCAACCAATAGACATTCCACTCATGCTGTTGTATTCCGCTTTAGGTGTCCGTATATAGGCTTTCCTGAAACATGTCCTTATATAGGCACAATTCGCATTGCCCTTATGTAGGCATAGAATCCCAGTCCTTATTTAGGCATTAGCCGTGCACTCCAAATACAGGCATGGTCACCGACATCCGCCCACCCTAACGTCACAACGAGTTCTTAGAAACCAGACCCTTAAGCTCTTGGGAGTTCCCCTAGCACAGGATTATTGATTTCTCCAAGAACTCATCTATTATGCATGAACCGCTATTCCTTAAGGGTTCATTCCTGACGTCTTCCTCTGTCCGACTTCACGTCAATGCTAACATTCCAAGGCACCTACCAGGTATAAATATACCTTCCCCTGCACAAGCAAGTTAGGAGGAGACCTCGACTTTAGAGGAGCCCGTATCCCGGCCTGACGCACTGAGAAGACGCTGTCATCCCTGCTCGCAGAGAATCCAGCTTCCAGTGTTCTGACTCCCTTCGCAGGGTGTTAGAGTTCCAGATCCGG
The DNA here is from genome assembly GCA_963921515.1 of Calotriton arnoldi. Lineage (NCBI taxonomy): Eukaryota > Metazoa > Chordata > Amphibia > Caudata > Salamandridae > Calotriton > Calotriton arnoldi. Next base: position 1,528,901 of record CAWUFW010000577.1, on the reverse strand, counting down.
AAAGAGATTCCCACCTCTCTCATTCTCAAGGTATGGAGCTGACTAGAACCTAGAGGGACTCTTGGCATACCAGACTCTTAGTATATCATACTAGAGAATACTTCACCTACTTCTTACCTTGCACCACACTAAGGTTAGGTACACTGGGGTAGAACTAGCTTAGAGAAGCATCGTATGAGTACTTGCATTTTTAGCTCATGTTATTTATTTACGTGAATATATGCTAAAAGATAATGCTAGCGCAGTATTATTTATTTCTACTGCTTACGCTGTACATTATATATCTTGCATATTGTCTTGTGATCATAACAGCTCATATCTCTTACACGAGAAACAAGACTGTTCAATAAATCCTTTTATTGAAACGCCCGTCTATTCTTTCTGTGTAACTCTGAGGAAACTAAGCATGCACGATTAGCTGAGTGAAACTGTTATCTATTGTTTCCACGATTCTGAGACGTGTTCCGATTCTAAAAGGGAAACAAAGTTGTCATGTTTATGCGGTTGCCAGAAACTACGCCCTTCTTGTTTTCAAGGAGTTTCTAGTGGCCTCTGAGCTAGCTGGCACAAAGTAATTAAGTTTAATATACTCGATAGGGACATACTAACCTCAGTCCTATGTCAAACCTATAGGGTATATTATTCCAATGCGCAGAGCCTATTAGGGAAATAGGAACTACACTACAATGCCTCTGTGTTTTTATTAACGTAATACCTTAGATATTGTTTTAACGTTTGGTTTAAACGTTCCGTCTGCCCATCAGTTTGTGGATGGAAACTAGTGGACAGAGCGGCTGAGATGTGTAAAGCTGAACACCACACCTTCCAAAATCGGGCTGTGAACTGCGGCCTCCGGTCAGACACTATCACTCTAGAGAGACCATGTAACCTAATGATGTTTACTAATAGTAACTGGGCTAATTGACTCGCTGTTGGAATTCGCTTACAGGCGATAAAATAGCCCATCTTAGTTAACTAATCTACAACAACTAATATGGTAGTACATCCCTGATCCCTGGGTAACCACACAATGAAATCTAAAGAGATGTTATCCCAGGATTTTTCTGGAGTTGGGAGTGGATGGAGCAGTCCTTGTTGTTTCGTTTTGTCGGTTTTCATCTGTTTACAGATCTTGCATTCTTTAACCCACCTAACCACATCCTTTCTTAGACTAGGCCACCAAAATTGACGTAGCATTCTGTCCCTTATTTTTTCGATTCCATTATGCCCTGCACTGGGTAATTCATGGCACCATAGAAACACGTGTTGTCTTAATTCTTTTGTAGGTATTAACACCTGTCTTCCATGAACAGGTATTCCTTGTCTCAATTGCCATTCTGAGTGTCTTTTCATTCACGTCTTCCATGGAAACGTTTGTATTCCCCGAGCCACCTTGCCTAAGAAGGTGTCTGACTGGACTACACAAAGTACATTTCGGCCTCTCGTAAGGTGTCTTGACGCGTTAAAAGGTCCGCTTTTTTATTCTCGCTTCCTGGTCTGTATGTTACTACAAAATTATATTCGGCAAAAAACAGCATCCATCTTAACTGATGTGGAGTTAAATGTCTAGCCGCTCTCATGAACTGTAGGTTGCGATGATAGGTGAAGACAGTGTCCATATGCTTGGCACCCATCAACCAGTGTCTCCATTCCAAAAAGGCATCTTTGATTGCCAATTATTCTTTTTCTGCTATGGTGTAGTTTCTTTCTGCATTGTTCAATTTTCTGGACATGTAGGCTACCGAGTGCATTTGACCTGTTGTTGCATGACGTGATAGCACAGCTCCTACAGCCACTTCTGATGCGTCAGATTCCACTATATATGGCTTTTCGGGATCCGGGTGTGCTAAAACAGGAGCAGTTATAAACGCTCGTTTGAGCGCTATAAATGCCTTTTGCGCCTCTTCTGTCCATTGGAATGTCTTCTTTCGTAGCAATTTTGTAATATTTATTTATGTCATTTGTAGAGCGCATGAATCACCCCGGTTGGGGTATCTCCGCGCTGAGGGGCCACCATTTTGGAAAACTGATTAATGAATCGCCTAAAGTTTGCAAATCCTAAAAAGCATTGGATATCCCGAACATTCTGAGGACAAGGCCATTCTTTTACTGCCAACACCTTCCTCTCTGCCATTTCTTGTCCGGATGGAGTACGCATGACTCCTAGGAACTCTAGTGTGGTGACATGGAATTCACATTTACTAATCTTACAGAACAGAAGGTGTCTTCGTAGTGTTTGTAAAACCGAACTCACATGTTGTACATGGATTTTCTCAGTTGGTGAATAAATAGGTATATCATCAATATATACTGCCACATATTTATCCAGATACTCTCTTAGTATGTTGTTGAGAAAGAATTGAAATGCTGCAGGGGCGTTACATAATCTGAAGGGCATCACCAAGTATTCGTACAGCCCATATCATGTCTTAAATGCTGTTTTCCATTTGTCTCCAACTCTCATACGTACTAAATGGTAGGCTCCCTTGAGATCAAACTTAGTGTAAATCACTGCTTTTTTATCTTGTTCCAATAATACGGGGATTAGGGGCAATGGGTACTGGTTCTCAATGGTGATTGCATTCAGGGCTCTAAAATCGATGCAAGCGCGTAGTTCTCCATTGGCTTTCGGTATAAAGAACAGAGGAGAAGCGGCAGGTTATTTAGAATAACGAATGAATACCAACGATAGGTACTTTTCTAGATACTGACATAGATGCTCGTTCTCTGGTTCAGTAAAGGCATATATTCGGCCAGTTGGGATGACTGCACCAGGGATTAAATTGATCTGGCAATCATATTGCTTATGCGGTGGTAGAACTTCTGCCATTTTATCACTGAATACGTCTGCGTACTCCTGATAATGTTCGGGTAAATGCACTTCTTTTTCTGCAGCGGTGGGGAAGCAGTGACTTAAAGCTAGTGCTTTAAATGGTTTTTCAGAAGAGATTATACAATGCAGTTTTGGGTGTTGAGAGGAAACATGGCGGCCGGCTGAAGTAAGCTGGTCGGGAGCACATCAAGGCAGTGCCACCTTGCATAGAATTTAGCGGCACCTGCCTCTGTTGGTTGCTCGGGGCTGTCCCCAACCATCCCTGCTTGTGCCTGAGCCTTAGAGGACCTGTCACTGCGGTCCCCTGTCGAATGGTGGTGCCGGGAACACCGCCCTGGCTCACGGCAGCAGGAGCGCTTCGGGAGCTCCGTGCAGCCCAGAGCGTACTGCGGCTACTAGGAAGTGACTCCGCCGGCCGGGCATAGTCAGCACAAGCTGTGTGCGTCGGGAGAGGGCAACGGACGCTCTGGAGAGTCTGGAGACAACGGCCAAAGGGGAGAAGGGGGCTGAAACGGGTAAGGAGTTAAAACATGCAGAGCATAGTCTCCATAGCATTCTGATGGATTCTAACAGCCAGCAGACAGGAACCCAGGTGGAAGACAAGGGTAAGCTACTGTTTGAGTCACAGAGGATCACCCGAGAGGGGTGCAGTCAATCTAAAGTAAAATATATAGGAAGAACAGAGGAGCAGTTGCGGTCAGGTAACCGGTATACCTTAAGACCCCATAATTGCCCCCCATGGGTGGGAGAGCAGGACAGCGGCATAGGTGGTAAAAAGTGCTCTCAGTTTCCAGTGAAACTGCAAGGTAAGCAGAAAAAGTCCAGAGGTAATACCTGTACAGTTAAAGAATCACGCCCAAAAAAAACCTCATTAAAGCAGGCAAACGTATCGCTGCCGAAGGAGAAACAAGGTTTTTCAGCCTTAAAGGCTCAAAGAATTACACCCTCACTTAGAACATACTTTAAAGTCAGGACTGACGCAAGGAAAAATTTTGAGGAAGGCATGAAAGACAGCAGGGTCACCCCAGAACAAAAATGTTTGGAGGGTAGGGTGAGAGCAATGTGCAAAATAAGGAGTGCAGACTCAGGAAATCTTGGTACCTCCTTAGTGCACCCTGCTGTCCCTACACAAAACAGGTTTTTGGCCCAGGCCGTGGAAGAACTAAATCTGAGGGCAGGAGGCGCCACTAGGGAGGGGCCCAGTAGTGTCGGTGGAACTCCAAGTTCAGAGGGTATTGGTATGGGAGCTAGTAGCCCTAAAGGTGTGGGATGTGGTGCAGGAAATGCTCAGCCATCTATCTCAGGAAACCAAAGAGCTGTTCTCTACCTCCAAAGCAAATCTAAAGGAGATACAGATAACATGTTCTAGCCTGGAGGGGAAGATAGAAGGTCTAACCCAGCATACACAGGAGCTGGAATGTGGAATGCAGGACCTACAGATAAAAGTTCAAGTGAATACTCAAGAGGTGGTACATTTAAAGCAGAGAGAAAAGGTATTAACAGAAAAACTTGAAAAGTTGAAAAATAATGCCAGGAGGAACAATATCAGAATTTTGGGAGTGGCAGAAGGGTTGGAAGGTTCCGATATTAAAGCTTTCGTGAAAAGTCTATTGAAAAGTTCCTTCCTGCAGGAAGCCCCACCGCCAAACCTGGAAATAGACATCCAGCGAGTACATAAAGACCCCATTAAGCTGCATCCAGGCTGTAAAAAACCACGAAATATTTGCGTTAATTTTTATCGTACTCCGTGAAAGAAAGCATTTTGAGGTTAGCCTTGAAGGAGAAAGCACTGCAAGCGCTGGGGTCCAACTACAGGATTAGGTCAGATATCTCTAAGGAAACAGCAGACAGGCAGTGGGAACTGAAAATAGAATAGAGGAGCTGAAGAAGCTGGGAGCATCTATACAAATGAGGTTCCCCGCCATTTTAAAAGTGATGTGGCGAAACAAGTTGCACAATTTTTTAGATCCAGAAGAAGTGGACAAATTTATAGTGGAGGTAAAGCTGCGGAATTCAGATAAATGATAGACAGAGGAGGGAAGATATAGGCACTCCCTAAAGATGAGCTCAGTAGGCAGTAGCAATGCCTAATAATATAAATGGGAGGGTTTCCACGGGAGGGTGCACATTTGATGGGGAGCATAGGGAAAAATTAAAAAAAGAAATTTGTCCTCAAGTCAAAAGGAAAACATATAAGGAAAGCACCTACCAGGAATATTAAGGTCACTTTAAATGAGGAGTGCAGAAGGAGATGGAGCAGAAAATATGAATAATAGGGAATCCTTAGCAATGTTATGTTGGAATGTAAATGGGTTATGAGTAAAAAAAAAAAGTCAGCGAGTAATCATACAGTATTTAAAAGACCATAATGCCCAAATAATCATGCTTCAGGAAATGCCACTCTTGAGACAACAATGCAAGGACCTCTTTTTAAAACAAAGATGGATAGAGGGTTGTGTTTCCACAGATCAAATGCACGCTACCAAAGGCATAGTCCTATTATTACGAGCAAAATCAGGGGTAGAGTTAGTTAAGTACAGAGCTGATGAGGTGGGACGTTGGATAATTACTGAAATAAAAGTACACCATACTCTATATACACTAGTAAGCTATTATGGCCCATACATAGACGATGTCACTCCGCTGACTCAACTCTTCTCTAATCTGGTAGATTTTGAAGCTCCCATTATTTTAGGTGGGGATTTTAATATCTTATTGGATAATAACCCTGATAGAGCCTCAGTACGGATCCAGATTACTTCCCCAAAGATGAGAATTTTAACATCCGTGATGTTTTCCATAGAGTAAAAAGGAACTGCAGGGATTATACCTTCCACAGTAAGAAGAATGAACACTACTCCAGATTAGACTACTTTTTTATGGACAGGAAAGAAGTGGTGAAAGTAGTGGGGATCGACCACCTTCCAATATATCTGTCATATCACGCAGCAATGCTTTTAAAAATTGAGATGAGGGACCTCTGTAGCATTAAGAGGTGGACGGTTAACAGAAGGATAGTGTCGCAGACAGAAATAATAGCAAAATGGCAGCACAGTACAGAGGAGTTTTTTTCCCTGGAATCTGTCTTCAGCTCCCTTGCACGTGGTATGGGATGCATATAAGGCATGGCTTAGGGGAACTGTCAAAACCTTATCTGAATTGGGCAAGAGAAGAGAAAGCGCAATTTACTAAGTTAGAGGAGGAGATAGTTAAAACTGAGGATTTGTAAAGGCTAATCTACTGTAGGAAGAGTAAAGGAAGGGTGGGTCAGAAAAACTTGAGGATCTGCAATTGAAGTGTAGAGGTAAGATAGAGGAGACAATGACGCAGCAATGGGTGGTTAGTAGAGCAAGGGATATTATGCACGGGGAATGCTGCGGGAAGTTATTAGCATGGAAGTAAAGGCTGGAAAGGAACCAAAACTTTGTCAGGAAGATCATTGATGGGGAGACAGGGCTGATGGTTGAAGAGAGCAATAAAATCAGAGCTGTATTTACCAAATTCGTTCAGGGGTTATATACAGAAGATTAATTGGTCAACGAGGAAGAAATAGAATGTTGGCTTCAAGAAAAACACCTCCCCAAATTGACTAGTGATCAATCCCAATATTTAGGTCAAGAAATTAATGGCAGTGAAATTTTGGATATAGTGAAAAATAAAAAAAACAAGGTAAGGCCGCAGGAACGGACGGGATCCCCAGTGAGCTATAATCCATAATGGTGGAGGTAATCACCCCCATATGGGTTAAGTTATTTAATTCTATATTGATAGAAGACTTGCCAATTCCTGCGTCATGGAATGAAGCAGTAATTTCCCTAATCTCGAAGCCAGGCAAGAACCCTGTACAGTGTCAATCTTACCATCCGATCTCGTTACTTAATAGTGACTATGAGATTTTGACCAGCATCCTTGCAGCCCATTTCAAAAAAGTGATGGGGCAATTGATACATCAGGACCAAAAGGATTTTCTACCGGGGGAGGAATATGAGAGAAATAATCATACCCTGATAGGTTCAATAGACCTAGCTAAACACAAGCGGTCTCTCTCACGATTGTGACCCTGGTTGCAGCTAAAGCATTTGATCGTGTTAATTGGAGATATTTTAGGATCACCTTAGAACACCTCGTGTTAGGAAAACATTTGATAAACTCAATGTTTAAGATTTATAGCGCTCCAACAGCCAGGATCCTGGTGAATGACAGTTTGTCATCCCCGGTAAGAATAGAAGGGGGGACGAGACAAGGCTGCCCTCTTTCTCCCATATTATTTGATCTCTATATTGAACCTTTTGCTCAAAGTCTAAGAATGAATGATGGGATCAAGCCTTTTGAAGTGGGTGCATATTCAAGGAAGATCTCCCTATATGCAGATGATTTAATGGTTTAAACCTCAGATGTAACATATGCTCTGCCACACCTTATGGCTGAATTTGGTACGTTTGCAGGATATGAAGCCAATGAAGAGAAAACAGAAATAATGACCTGGAATCAAAATGGTGGAGAGATAAGTGTTTAGGAAATGAGATATTTGGGGATTAAAATAACCAAAGACATAGGGAAAATCACAGCTGGTAATCTTGAGAGAATGGAAAAGGAGATATGAGGGTTATTAAAAAGATGGCAGAATCTTCCACTTTCTATATATGGGTGGATTAACCTATTGAAAATATCTGTCCTCCCCAATCTTACTTTTCACTTCGATAATATCCCATTGCACTTTGAGAAAAAGGCTCTCCTGAAACTGCAAGAGAAAATAACATCTTTTATTTGGGCTAGTAGAGGAATACGCCTCTCCTGGAAGAAATTTAGACAGAAAGCTGGCATAGGAGGCCTAGTACTCCCAGACTTACAACTTTAATGCTGGGCCTTTCAGCTAAAAAATAATAGAATGCTTCTTCTACGTCCTGAGGAGTCCCAACAGGAGTTATGTTTAGAACTATGTTGGTGGGCCTGCTAGAGGAAGGTTTTTCTTACAAGTATGGGGCACCAAAATATTTTAAAAAGGTCAGATTGAAATGCTTACAGGAGGCAGCAAGAACCTGGTATGAGATTAGATCAATTCTGGGCATAGCGTACTACAGCAGGTTGTCCCCTATAAGGGATTCCACAGGAACTCCAGAGTGTTTACTTGATAGTCTTGCAAAGCCTTTGAAATAGGGCGATTTTAACTGGTGGGGGCAGTTGGTGAACGATAGGCAAAGGTTAACCTGGAGTTTTTGAAATAATACGACGGATGGTGCTATATCTAGGTTTAAAATGTACCAAGTAAATGTGTGGTTCAAAAGTCAAAATTGGACAGAAGCCGCCTCTGGACAAATGGAAATGGACCTCCAGGACTTATCGGTTAGGTAGAAAGAAGTGGCGCATTGGTACCAGTATCTGCTGACGGCAGAGGAGGACAAGATGAAAGCACCATATTCCGCGTGGGATGGATACTTGCCTGAAGCGAAGCTGGCTGAGTTATGGCAAGCATCTTTTACTACACTTTATTCGGTGGTCAAACCTACTGCACTAAGAAAGAATCATTTCTTTACCCTGCTTAGAATTTACTGGACCCCAAAAAAGCTGGTAAAGATAAGGGGAAGTGGCGAGTCAAAATGTAAGCGGTGCAGCAGTGGTGAGGTAGATGATATGCATATGTTTGCCACGTGTCCAAGACTAGAAGAATTTTGGTCAGCAGTAGGTAAGACTATTTCTCACTCCCTGGGAATAAATATGGAGGTAAGCACCGCTTTAATAATGTTTGGGGTAATACAGCAGGATAAGGATATATTCAATCAGCAGGTAAAATCTATCTTATCTTTTACTTAATTTTACTAGCAAGAAGAGAAATATGTAAGCTTTGGACCCAAGCTTTGGCGCCTACGTGGCAGGCCTGGAAGAGATCTGTGTTTTTTTTTAAAGAACTGGACAGAAGCAGTAATAATGAGAATGGAAAAGGAAGGTTTTGGGATTTGTTAAAGATTTGTTAAAGATCTGATGATATTTCGGTCCAATGATTACACCCTCTCAATTCAGTAAGGCTGGGAGGGCTGTGAGCACTCATTATAACCCAGTCATTCTGATTGAATTAAAGCCGATATTGAGCACAAGGGAAGGGTGAGTTGGATTGGTGCTAATCGGTGGTGATATGAAGACAAAAAAAAAGAGATTATACAATGCGTCATACAATAAGCAGAGTTCAACCTCAGCGACTTCTCGGTCCAATTGATTTCTGGGTTGTGTTTTTGCAACCATGGTAACCCTAGGATTATCCCATACTGAGGGGCATGTATGATATTAAAGAACAATTTCTCCGAATGGATAGCCTCGTAAAGTACTTGAAGTTCCTCTGTTGCAAAACAGATTGGCCCTTACTCCAAATGTTTTCCGTCTACCACAAAAACCTCTTCAGGCATCTCATTTTCTATTAGCGTCACTCCCAATTTCTGCGCTTCTGTCTGATCCATAAAACACCCAGTGGCTCCAGAATATATCCTTGCTTGCACTGACTGCCACTCCGACTGAACACATATATTGGGAGTAATATAGAAGTGTTCTTGACTAGCTGCTTCTGTTTTAGTTAAGGAAGGGATGGATAATCCGCTTGAGGGTGTCCCTTCTTCTATACTCAAGCTGATCAGTTTTCCGCCGTCTTATCTGAAGCCATGGCTGCTACTTGTCCATATCCAGCACATTGGTTATTTTGGTTTGATTAAACAATCTTTTATGAAGTGACCCCTTTTTTCCGCAATATACGCATAGGCCTTTTTCACATCTAAAATCTCTTTCCTCAGGAGTTAAAGACGCCCGCACCGTACCTATTTCCACAGGTTCATGTACCGGTGTTGCACAGTAATCAACTTGTTTGGGGCGTTCAAAACGAGGAAGATGTCTTTCTCTCCTCTTACTCTCTCCTCTTCTCTCACTGATGCGATGATCCAAGTGCAATGTGAGATTGATGAGTTCTTCACACGATGTAGGTTGTGGATCGATTTGGATAATCGCGTCTTTTAGTTCGTCTTTCATCCCTTGGTAGAATATGGCGGCTTGTTTGGACTCGGGCCAATTGGTTTCTGCTACTAGTCTCCTAAAAGCATTCAAATAAACAAGCAGATCTTTATTTCCCTGTCGGAGCTCCAATAGTTCCTTATCTGCTGAAAAGGAAGCGGCTCGTCTGTTGAAAATCTTCTCAAATTCTATTTTAAAGGCATCCCAGTCGTACAATAAAGGAACATCCCTTCTCACCTAAGGCACCGCCCACTGCACAGCCTCAACAGCTAAATACGAGATTAAGAAAGCCACCCTAGCTTGATTTGTAGCAAACGCCTTTGCTCTACAGGAGAAATGTAAAAGTATCTAAGTGAGAAAAACTTGCACTTTGTGGGCGTCCCCTTGAAACCTCTCAGGTGGTGCTTCAGGTATCGGAGTGGGTATTTCTTCTAACAGTGTATTATTGGAAGTGTGTGCAATTCCCCCTGGATCGAATGGGTTTCTGTGCATACTGTTAGAATAAAAATGTCTTAGCTGTATTGTTTATATACTGTTCTGCAGTTAGCATTCGCGGCACCATTTTATGTTTGGCCGCCATTTTGAGTCATGATCGAAACTAATTCTCTCTCTGCCTCTGCGAGAAGCAGCTTTGGTAATTTTTGTTTTCTCCAAGGTTGGGCCTGGCTGTACTAATGAATACACTGTTCTTATTAGCGCATACCTTTCCCACTAGATAGAGGCCTGCTCCCACTAGTCCAGCGATGGGCACAGGCAGAACGACCTTGGCATAGAGATAGTGTGTGCCCGGTCTCCGGATCGAAACTTATCCTTCTGTACCTCCTTTGTGTAGCTGCCTCCATCTGGAAATTTCCAGTCTGGGTGTGCCTTCTTTGGTTCTGAATTGTACATAATGTATCACCATGTTTTCTGATGTCAGTCCCTCGCAAGCAATCCACAGAGACTGGGCAGACTGGGCTCCGCTTGAGTGTACCGGAATAAATACTTGGTTTGTATTCTCTACTGTCTGACCGACTCTTCATTTGTATGGAAGGCTGAGAGGTGGTCGCTAGTGAGCCGGGTGACCCTAATCGGGTCACTTCCTTCAGTTGGCGCCCGAACAGGGACTCCATCGGGTGACCCATCCCCTCCCGTGGATGGGTGGGGAGGTCGGGCCATAGTCGGGTCGGACGGACGGATCAGGGATCCCTGTACGAGGAGCATTGTTTGCTCGCAGCTGCCCCTTCTGTCCCGCCAGACGGTGCCTCGCCCAGTGGTTATCCCGGCTGGGTCCTGAAAGGCGAAACCCTTGGATCTGACCGTTTGGTCCGAAGAGTCGGCAGTGGAGAATAAATTCGTTTGACCTGTGTGCACCAGGTGAGTTTGTCTTGATTCTTGGTGAATAGGGCGCCGTCTTGAATAATCCTGGGTATGGTCTGAAAACCATTTCTTGACTTGCGTGAACTTGGTGGGTCTGCGGACCGTTTAGACACAGAGTGTCTGCGGACACTCTGCCAGGCAACATACTGAATTTGGCTTACTCTTGAAAATGCCTGGGGCTTGAGCCTGTCTATTTGGTGCAGTCTGAGGACTGACTCTTGGTTTTGGTGCAGTCTGAGGACTGTTTTTGGAACAAGCGCTTGAATTTGTTTGGGCTCCTTGTGAGCATGGTACTACTTCGGGTTGCCTTTGGTTCGGTCTGAGGACAGTCTTGAAAAAAACAAAGCACTTGCAATTGCTTTGCCAGGCAAAATAATGAATTTGGCTCCATTTTGAAAATGCCTGGAATGAGTCTCTTGTTGTCATTGTTGCTCTGCAGATGCTCGATTGGAAAAAGATCAGCCGGCGCCTCCAGAAGGCACTCTTAATATTGACGCGCTTGAAGAATGGTCTTGGCCCTATTATGTTTAGTACACTATGGCACAAATATATAAGGGGCAATGCCAAGTTGAAATGGCTGTTGATAGGCCCTTTTGAACAGAAAAAAAAAAGAAATAGTAATAATATATATATGTCTGTTTTTACATAGGACGAATGGTTTGAAAAAGGAAGAAGGAATGTACAAAAAGGGATGAATGCAAAATCAGAAAGTTATAGTGCATGATGGAAAAAAAAAAAGGGGGGGGCGGGTTGATGGCGCCCAGATTTCATCTATAGCTTTAGGCATTGTTCAATGACAAAAGCTGCTTGGAGTCTCAGATATAAATTGCATTCTAAAAGTGACATGCAGAAATTCGGTGCGTGACAAGGGAGAAAAAAAAAAAAAGAGAATGAATGAGGCCTGCTCAGATGCTTTCAGTCTAATGTAAAATGATGCTCAATTAATTAATTCATGATTGATTTGAGTGTGTTTAATTTAGGTTTGACCTCACTATAGAATGTACATTTAATTTAGTAAATGTGTTTTGAACTTTCAAGGTAGTATGTATTTGTGCTGAATAAGAACGCATTTTAAAGTGTAGGAGAAAAGCTGAAATACACAGCTCGTGATTTAGTCTGCTTTGGAAGGCTCACTGTTTGGCCTTGAGATATGAATGGAATTTCTCACTGTTTGTCTCTTCATGAAAAGGACGCATGCAGAAATACACCGTTTTTTTTCCCTTGAGTTCTGCAGCAGAAAGGAGGGGCTCATTGGGCAGCATCTGTGAGAAGACACAGAGGGGCAGAAAGAGATGAACAGTGAAGAAGGAACAAAAAAAAGGGGGTGGAAAATAGCTGAGGGAACGAGGGCAGATTTAGATGAAAGAAACAAAAAGGGAACAAAGTTTTATTCTTTGACTAACAAGCTTTGTACAGTTTTAATTTGTCCTATGCATTTATTTGAAATGAAATGAAATGAAATGGAAATGAAATGAAATGAAAATTGGTATTTGTAAAGCGCTAACTGCCACTCCGAAAGGAGCATCCTGGCGCTGGTATGGAAGTGAGCGGCTGCTCAGAAATTCTTAGATGAGAGAAAGGCAAAATTCATCTTAGGCTCCGAAAATCCAAGTCTTTAGTTCTTTCCTATATTGTGTTTCAGATTTATGCATTCTTAGATGCGGTGGCAATAGGTTCCAGGCTCTGGTGCCTAATGCTGTTAATGTTTTTCCTCCCCTAGTTTTGCATCTAAAGCTGGGAGGTTTGAGTAAATTCGCTGACGATGACCTGAGGGTTCTAGATGTACTGTAAGGGGTGAATCTTGATGCAAGATATTGAGGCCCCAGTTTGAGTGAGGCTCTGAAGGTGATGAGGAGGATCTTGAAGAGTATTCTCTTGTGTAATGGGAGCCAATGAAGGGTTTTCAGAGCTGTGGAGGCGGAGGACCTTCGTGGAAGTTTTAAAACCAACCGTGCTGCTGCGTGTTGGACTACTTGGAGTCTTTTTAATGTTTGTTTGTTGGCTCCTGCCAGAAGACTGTTGCAGTAGTCCAGTCGCGCCAGTATCAAGGCGACTGCTACTAATTTTCTTGCCGCAAGTGGGAGTAAATCGAAGAATTTTTTCAAAGATTTTATGAGGCTGAAACAGGTCCCTGCAACCTTCAGTGCATGTGGTTTGAAGCTGAGGGCGGAGTCGAACTGCATTCCTAGGTTTCTTGCCACCGTTACCATATTAGGTGGGGGTGACGTACCCTCTGGCCACCACTCCTCTGGCGAAAAAGAGACTTCTTTGCCTATTGGTAATATCTCAGTTTTTTCAGTATTGCACTTGAGGTGGTTATCCTTCATCCACTGGAGGACCTTGGAGAAGCATCTTTTAAAGTTGAGTTCAGTTTCCTTAGAGTTTTGATCTAGAGATAGGATCATTTGGGTATCGTCTGCATAGGACGTAACTTCGATCCCAAATGATGTTATTAGTGAAATGAGTGGGGTCATGTAGACATTAAATAACAGAGGGCTTAATGAGAGATTTTGCAATTATTAATTATTGATCTAGCTATATGTTGAACTCACCCTTGCATTATATTTCCTAAACACTTTCAGAGTCCTGACTGACTTTTATGCCTCACTTTCCATAGAAATAGGGTTTTCTTCCTTTATGGGGTACTTTGTGTGCAATATGCTTTGTGAGAGAATAGGGGAAGATCTATACAGCTGTTCTTTCCATTTCTGCTGCTTTTGCTCCTGCCATGTCGCTCAGGCTGTGTTGGCTATGGCACATCTTGCTTTTCTTTGTCTCCGCCACTGTGGCCATTATGACTGTTAGTACCCCTGACACACATATTGCCTCAGCGTCCTTTTTTGCTAACGCTTATACTTGCGGCACGGCCAGCAGTGATGATAATGTCTGTTACTTCTGTTGCTACTCCCACTGTGGTTTTTCATCCCCCGATATTAGTGAGTACTGGGACACGGGTATGTGGATTTGAGGATAGAGACTGGACGAAATTGGAGGAACGTGTGTGATCTGAGGTGGGAAATGAAGGAAAGAGGGAACTAGCTAATTAAGATGCTCAGTGGATTCGTGTGGTAGGTGTGTGGAATGTGATAGAAATTATGAGCCTTTTGTGCAACAGTTTGTCCTTAGGAATATGACTGCTATATTGCTTGGTTTCTAGGAGCAGTGTTTTCAACAATGCTGCGCCGCAGATTTTGTGTGATATTAACAGGGAAACTTATTTTGGTAGGCTGCATTGTCATTTATTTGGGTAATGTAAGATAACAGCTTGTCGCCAGGGGAAAGATGAGAGAGTGAAGGTGTTTCTAGATTATAGTGGGCAGGATTTGTGTATTAAAAGGGATTTGATTGTTTGTGCACCGATTCGTTTCTAATGTGTTTTCTGAAATAGCGACTTGGTTGTAGACATTTGAGAGTATTTGGTCTACATTGCCTCTTTCTGTTACATATTTAACATAGCACAATATTATGAGTGTTTCGGTGGGTTTTTCGGACGTATTAGCTGTAACACACGTTTTGCGCCCTGTTGCTTTGACTATTGGTCCTTTTTACCGTGGATTCTCCGTTTGTGTTAATGTCTAATTGTGGTAAGAATGTGATGGGTTTGGCATCCTACTATTACTGCTCTTCGGCAGGTGAATGTCTGATGATGGGTCTTAATGTAAGTAGTGAATAGTGTTTGTCCCCCCCCCCCTGAGTTTTGCAGATGCGCCATTCACTTTGTGGGCAACAGGCGATGCAGAGGTGGGATTGCTACAGATATCGCAGGTTTGGATCTAAGCAATAGGCAATGCTACTTTACCTCGTGTCCCTTACTGTTGGACACAATGGGTGGGGCGCGAGCCTTGGTGTGCATGATGCAGGATTTGGTTGAGAAAGGCGGTTGAGGAGACGACTGTTGAATTGTAATAGCCCCATTATTTCGATTGTGTTTACAATTTTGTGACTGAGTTGTGTGAAGTTAACGAAAATGTGGTTCTCCAACTTTCTGCTGCTCTAGTCATTGCTATGTTTCTGCTAATAGTTCCTCCTGCTGCTCAATATTTTGCTGTCACTGATACATTCTTTGGCAGTACTATTCATTTCAATAATAGGTCTTAGTCCGGATTCACATTGGATGGTAGGAGTCATAGGTTCTGCTGTGCTTCTTAGGACTATGCAGAAAGACAGAGCATCTATGGTTAAAAAAAAAAAGATTTTTTTTTGAAAGATTAGTTACTTGCTCATCGTTTCAGACAGAGGGCAAAGATGTAGGGACAGTACAGTTAAATAGTTATTGCATTTAGCTTTGAATGGCCATGAAGAATGCTTTTCAAAAGGTAAGTATTGTCGACAGGAGGTCACCTACTTAGGTCACCTACTGTCGAAGGGGGGTAGGAGATTAGCTCCTTGGCGAACTAACACATTAAAGAAGTGCATGAGGTGCATGAGCCTTTATCCTGAATGCCTGAAGCAGTCTTTTGTGCAACTAACACTTGGGCAACTAACAAACTGAGCTTTCTACGGCTCCTGTGCTTGGTACACAAATTGTTGCTTGCCGTTTTGTGTTGTAAGTACACGAGACGGCTTGTTGCGCGCTTTCTGTCTTTGAGGCTACTGCAAGAGCCCTCCAGAGCTGTCTAGGGGCGGTCATGACGGTGGCCGTCTCCATAAGACAATCGATTGGACTCG
This sequence comes from Calotriton arnoldi, assembly GCA_963921515.1. Classification (NCBI taxonomy): domain Eukaryota; kingdom Metazoa; phylum Chordata; class Amphibia; order Caudata; family Salamandridae; genus Calotriton; species Calotriton arnoldi. The sequence continues at coordinate 1,513,051 of CAWUFW010000577.1, read as the reverse complement.
TTTTAGCCACTGATTTCACAGATATGGTGACCCCGACCACGCCCTTGAATAAAAAAGAGACACAGCACCTTACCAGTGCACTTCTAACTGGCTACAAATCAGCATTGTTCGCAAAAATATCATGATTAAAGGATGTGCCACCTTGAAGTCAGCCATGTTACTGCCCCTCCCTTCTGCCAAATGATAGAATTGAAAAGGAGATGAAAGGACGGGTAGACTAGACAGATGTTCCCTTATCTGATCCTCAATGGGAACTATATGTCAATGGCTCTTGTTTAAATTCCCAGGTTGCACCACCACTATTACTCATGTTACCGCAACACTACATACAGTCGCAGAAACTTCATGAGTCCCTTATCAGTTAGCCCGAGTAACTGGGTTGTGAATTGTAAGTAAGTGTAGTGCCCACCGGAAAGTAACTGATGATGTGGGAAGGGATAATGTGTTTGCAGATCAGACAACTAAGGAAAATGATCAAAATGAAATGAAAAGAATGTTTGTAGCATGCCCTGCTGGGTGGGTACCCGAAGTCACAATGTTTAAGTTGAAGGTACGGCACAATTGAAGGGACGAGGGATGGTGAATTAATAGGCCAGGGAAGAAAAAAGAATGTTGCCAGGTGCATATGTATTTCCCGTGGTTATGATGAGACATTGCCCAGCCTGTGTACTGTATGGTCCGCATGACGCACAATCCTGGAAAGGGTACCCGTATGCCCTCGGTAATTTCGCACCACACATTTTTAGGTCTCGCCTGAGCCAGCGCATGCGCTGCTCTGGCGAGAGTTTTAGTAAGTGGGTTTTGGAAGTGCAAACAGTGGCTTTTGCTGGCGACCAGCTTGCGTTCACGCGAGCGTGCACGCGCGATCAGGCGCCATATGGCTTCCCTCGCCATCTGGACGCTCGCGATTACTTTCACGGCCGCGCGGCCGTGTCAGTTTCACGGCCGCGCGGCCAATGCTTGTTTAGTTTTCCTGCTCTATTTATGTACTTTGCTCGGCGCCTGGAACTGATGAACATTTCAGTAACGGTTCCTTGACGAGGAGGAGGTCTGAGGCTGCCACATTTTAAGTGTCCCTTTGAAAACACAGGCAGTTCACTGAAGACTATTGATTTGTTCTTTAATAACCCACAAGTCCTTCATTAGCTGTCAGACTAGTAATGCATTTAGTGACTTTTCCTCTAGTGCCCGGCACTGTCGCTCCTCGAAAGACCTTGCCTCGCTGCTCCATTTTATAACGAGGGTATGTTTTTATTCCTCTTAAAATCAATAGTTTTTTTTATTTATATAATCATGCGCTTTGAGAAGCCACTGTGGCTTTAGTAAAATAGATAATGCAGTGTGCTACAGCGCACTCTATTAAGAGCAGAATCGAAACTGCCCAGTTCATCAGACGTTTTTGCAGAGAGTCGAAAAGCGGGAAAGGTTTTTGACAAAGCTGTAATTAATCGTGTGTTTTTTTCCACTGGACAGGACTGTCTCTATTTTGCACGAAGAGAGAGATGTGCTGTACGTCGAAGGTCACAGGGTTGCCATTTTAGAAATATTGCTCAGTGCTGTTGTTGCCCTTTTCTATATGGATTTTGCTAGATTTAGAATGCAACAATAACATTATAAATAGAGTGATGAAGAATCGCGAAACTGCAACAGAAAAGCTATTTTACGATTCCAAAATACTTGTACAATTCCACAGTTATTAATCTGTGAAACTCAGAAATACGATCTCTGGATATCGACCTTTTAGTTCATCAATATATCCACACATATTCTCTTGTTGTGGTTGTTTATCTGCGCCTCTCACTGCCAGTACTTGGATTTCTCTTTTTTCTATTTCTTTCTGTATTTCTCCAGGCTTCCTTTTCCTGTTTTTCTTTTGCCTTCTATCCCTGCGTAGGGCTCAGTAGCTCCTATTATACCTGTCACTGTTAATATGAGTGTCCCTCTATCTCTTCTGAGCCTTGTCTCAATTAATTCCGCTTGAACCGCCTTCCATTTCTCCCCAGTATACTGTATATCTATTTTTTTGTCTGTCTGTCTTTATGCTTCTATGTCCATCTGTGATTGGCTGCTTCTATGTGGATTTCTTTGTCTTGAAAAAAACAGCGATCTTTTATTGTCATTTTTGTATTTACCGACATCTTTTAATTGTTTGGCATTATCGGCCATCATTTTGCTATTAAGTTTTATCCTCTGTAGGCCGGGAGTCAGCTTCTAATTGGCTGATTTACAAGTTAGACATCTTCAAAGGATAGTTTTTAGTAGACACATAAGGCATTATTTACCTCATCACGGTGATCGGTCAATATTACGTTACTTGGATTGAAAATGTTATAATTCAGTTCAGCCTTCACATCTCTTCTTCTCCTATACAGTAAACCATCACATTCCCTAAAACTCCCACCAGAGCATAGAAATAACTTGGCGTTTCCATGTTCTACACTCAGTTCAGTAGTTCCACCTTTCCACCATTGGCTGACATCCATGATTAACGCACCCTAATGAAGTCCACCACATCCTCCCATCAAAGTCAGTTGGAAGACCCCAGAACTAAGTTCTCTCTAATCTAATAAAGATCATTGGAAAAGCAGTGGAAATAGAAAAACAATGTTAACGACAAAACAACACAGCACTCAATCTATGCAGCCACAGTCATAAATGCTAAAATTCATAGTTTTTTCACAGATTAGCCATGATGCTACTTGCTCAAAATTGATTGCCATATTGCTGAATCTGGAATGGTCATCCTCCAAAATTCATGGCTCACTATGTCTGCAAGACTCCGTAGCAGATCACTTAATCTCCAAATCTAAAGATGTGGATAAATAGCCTGATGATAAATGCATTGGGGACTAGCAGTAGCACACAGACATTACCCTCACCTCTTAATTAATTTAATGTCAAGGACTACTCTACGCAAACAGAAAGAAAGAGCTGCCTATAGACAATTATTAGTATTCAGAAGAAAATAGTCTTTTCTCTGACTTCCAAACAAGGTTCAGCCTTGTTCAGTGTATGTCATCTACAATAATTGCCAGACTACAATGGATCCAAATGAAGTAGCAACATTTCTGCTATTATACCTTTTTGCTGCCTTTTACGTGGTCCACTGTTCTGTATTGCTGTGGCAACTCGATACTTCAGGAATGCAAGCCTCTCTCATCGGCTAGATTGCCTCCTACCTCTCTGACAGCTCCCTCATATGGTCAGAGACCCCATTCTGCTCTCTTCCTTTCCCCTCAATGGCTAGAGTTACTCATGGATTCACCCCTTGTAGGAAGCTGGCTCTGTATATACTATACCAAAGTGAGGTATAGTGTGCACAGAGTCCAGTCGATCCCCAAAGGTAGGCGGAGGTAAAGTTAGATAGCACCTCACTCTCTATTTGTGGTAATGTGGTCGAGCAGTAAGGCAGTATCAGAGGACAGTGTTAAGCATTTGTTGTACACACTCAGTCAGCAAATGAATTCACACACTCAAAGACTAAACTTCAGACCAATTGTTTTTGTATAAAAATATTCTTTTAGTTATTTTATTTTCTAGAACCAAGCAAGCCTGGCATAGGTAAGCAATAAATACTTTACAGTAGTAATGCAATTGAAATACAGTTTGAATGAAATTGTATATGCACTTTGTTTTGACTTACAGTATGGTTTCAGAGAAATGCAATACTTTGTAAATACAGTACATAGACTTGGATGGGCTTTTCAGTAAAATTACAGGTAAGTTACTTTTGAGATTACTTTTTCTACTCAGAGTAGTATACCTGGATACTACTCTGGGACATTTCCTGCAAACAGGTAAGAACAAGCATTGGCATAGCCAATAGGTCTCGCCTTTGGGACCTTATAAGTGTTTAGCCATGCAATACTTGATGTTGTTGCACCAAGGATATTGTGCTGGATAACTAAACACTTATAAGGTCCCAAAGGCGAGACCTATTGGCTATGCCAATGCTTGTTCCTTTTGAGGTTCTTCAGATGAATAATATAGGAATGGACGGATGTAATAATTCGAAGGATGTCCTGATTGTTCTTTAAGAGTTTAGTAAATGGATTGAGGCTTACTCCACTACTCATTGTTGAAAGAGAAAAAACATATAAAGTTTTATCTTTACCAGTTAACTAAAAGTTTGCATTCTATCCACTAATAGGTCCGGTACGCCCTGCAGTCACATCAGAGGGGCCCGGACGCGATGCCCAGCCTGGCTGCTTGTTATGGGCAATTTGAAGTGAATAAGACTGAGACGTTGCTGCAGGGAAATGAAGTGCTGAATGAGGCAGTACCACCGAAAAACAAAAGAGAGAGAGGCTATCCAGGAGCCCTAGCCTGTTGGTCCACCTGTGCTTGAGCCCCAGCCAGTGGGTTCGCCTGTGTTTGAGCCTCTGCTCCTTGGTCCCCTTGAGTCTGACCCCCTATTCCCTGACCCCTCTGTGCCTGGAGTGACAAGGTACAATCTACGCCCCCGACGGAGGAACAGTGCACCAAAAGGGAAAGTCAGATTAGTAGGGATAGACTTCATTGATGAAGAATAGGGCGAAAGTACCCTGTCTGTGGTACCAACGATAGCCTAGGGAAAGGGAGATTGGTGCATTGTTCGGTCAGTGAAGGATCAGGGCAAATGGACTGTGATTCTAAAGAAAGAAATACCTTGCCCTACAACGTGGGATCTGGATCTGAGCTAGACGAACAGCTCCACCACCGGTGCTCAACAGTGCCTACGCCTAATGAACATTAGGGGTCCGCCAGCGGGACCCAGATGGACGCTGGGAACGTTGTCCCATTTCCTTGCTTTATCCCCATTGGCTCCATTGCATGTCCTTTCCTCTGATTCCAGAACAAAAAACAAATGTACCCATTTGGTCGCTCCATTAGGGAGGAAAAACCGCTCTTTGCAGCCCCGCGTTCCAGTAAAAATGGGCCTGTTTGGTCAGGGTGGTCGGTTAAGATATTCTGTGCATTCTTTGATTGGTACGACGCCTGTTCCCTCTGAACACATGTTTGATACTTTGGCTCGTCACAGAGGTGAGCACAGGAAGACATACACTGACAATTCAATTGTTTCGATTGGTGCACATTCAATTCCTTTTCTTCTGTCCCAGATATGACATTTATTGATTTTTCGCACTGCAAATGAATATGTACATTAAGAAGATGTCTGTAACAGTGGTTGATATGACAGTTTTGTATCCAGGGGGCGGGGAAGATTAAGGTGGGTGAGAGCACATGTGACTTCACTTACAGACTGAACATAACAACAAGCCCATCTTAGATCCCACATCGTAATGTTTAGTCCGCTTGTGGGTCACAAGTTTATGTTTAGCTTACAAATGTTGCCTCTTTTTTCTCCTTCTTATCGCTGTATTTGTTGCCCCATCTACGTATTGTATATTTCATCAGCTACAATGTAAAAGTATGTTCTTGCCCTGAGCCAAAAGGGTTGCTGACACGAAGAATATGCCCCTGTATGCACTGTCTCCCAGCCTGTTGTGCCTGCTGTGTATCAATGCTGACACCACGCATGTTTAGCCTCATAGAGTATTTAGTTCTGACAGATAGTCCATAAGTTAGCAACAGTAGCCTGTGATTGAACAGTTTTTTCTATCTTTAGAATTGTAAAGACCCTTTCCTGATGGCACCAATAAAATTTAGCATGAATGCTAAAAGGAGGGTCTGTAAGACTTGAAACGTTAATTTTGTCATGCTCAGACTTGAAACGTTATTTTTGCTATGCTCATGTTTCATTCTGTATTGTTAGTGTTCATGGCGCCATTTTAGTTGTCGCCATCTTGTTCTGTGATTGAAACCAAGCTCCTGTCTCACACTGCTTGCCTCAGCAGAAAAGCTGCCCCCTGCACCTTCAGCTTGTACTTCTCAAGGCTGTGCCTTGCTGCTCTAATGAATGTACTCTCTATTGTAACATACCTTCGTTTTTAGATAGACCTGTTCCTACATATTCATATGGTAGGCCCTGGCCGAGCGGCCTTGGGACTCAGATAACATGCACCCAGCATGAGGACTGTGGCTCATCCCTGTTTGCTACCTTTGTTCACTGTTGCCTGGACTGGAATTTTCTAGTCTGGGCGTGTTCTTGGGGTATTGGGAATGTACAATATCCAGCTCCATGCTGGGGGGAGTCAGTCCCTTGGCAGTCATCTCAGGAGACTGATCAGACTGGGCTCCGCTGCAGCGCAATACTAATAAAATTGCTTGGTTTGTATTCTCTAATGTCTGATCGACTCTTCTTTGTTTGGAAGGCAGAGAGGCGGTCGTGAGTGACCCGGGTGGCCCTAATCGGGTCACTTCCTTCAAGACTCAGTTACCTGATCCTAGGAAGAATCCAACTGCTTATTATAAAGAATTGACTGAAGCTGCCTCTTCTACAGTGATGACGCTTGCTGATATTGAAATGTTCTTTGGCTTACTAGTTCCGGTTGATATTTGGAGACAAGTACACACACAGGCTCATGCTGCGGAATTGGGTGGTACCTGGGATCAGATTAAAGTATGGGATCAGGAACGGAAGCCAGGTTATAAGCCTAGACCAAAGATACTTGCCCTGCCCGGCTGTATCATTACGTATATGCATTCTCTTATCCCTCCGAGAAAAGTTGATTGGGACAAGTTATCGGCTTGCCGTCAAAAGAAAGATGAGTGTGTCTGATTTTTTCACTCGGTTTGAAGGTGTGTTTCTAGACTATAGTGGACAGGATTTGTCGATCGAAGGTGGTGTTCGACTGTTTGTTAATAGATTTGTTCCCAATTTGCTTCCTGAGATTGCGACCCGATTGCAGGCTTCCGAGAGCACCTGGTCCATATCTTCCCCTTCTGTTATTTTGAATATGGTGCAGTATTATGAACACAGAGAAATTGAGGATAAGGAGAGGTCGGAGAAGAAGCACAAGGATTTAAAGACGAAGGTGTTGTTGCAGCAGGCTTCTAGGGGGAACGGTAGGGGACGTGGTGGTTCGGCCCGACAGCTTCCACGCACTAGCAGGCCATCAAATACCACGCCTTTAGGGCCGAATCACTGTGCGTATTGCAAAGGGGAGGGACACTGGCATAGCGAGTGCCCTGTGTTGTTGCAGAAGGTGGCGGCCCCCAGAGGATGAGGTTCTCGTGGACGGGGTCGTGGAGCTGGAGGAGCAGACAGGGTTCCGAATGCTGCAGCCCCGCAGGGTCGTTCTGATCAAAATTATTTTGACGACCCTCGGGGAGGACAGTATTATCATGATGATTATGACATGGATGAGTTGACAGGTATGTCTTATAGCTAGGACAGCCAGGGACAGAGTGAGGGACCAGTTCCGATACCTGTAGATCAACGGGGTCCGTATGTCAGTGCGGATGTGCATGGTTTGGCTAAGGAGTTTTGGTGGATACAGGTGCAACGAACAGTTCTATTTCTCGTTCCTTGGTCCCTGGGGCGGCTCTGTCTGGCCATAATAATGTTTTGGTAGGTTTTTCTGGTGTATCGGTTGTGAGCCCCATTTCAAAACCCCTCGCGTTGACTATTGGTCCTTTCACTGTGGATTCGCCATTCTTGTTGACGTCTAATTGTGGAGAAAATCTGATGGGTTTGGACTTGTTGAAGAAATTGCATGCTACGATTTACTGCTCCCCGGCAGGTGTTTATATGACAATGGGTCCCGATGTAGTGCGCTACGCAGTGCCTATCCAAAGATGCGCCTCTTCTTGTGGAGTTCAAAGATGTGCCGCCCACTCTCTGGGCGACAGGTGACACAGATGTGGAACTGTTAGAGATATCACCAGTTTCGATCCAAGTTAAAGGCAATGCTATTTTACCTCGCACCCCTCAGTATAAAATACCGCAGGCAGGCGAGCGAGCTTTAATGCAAATTGTACAGGATTTGATTGAGAAAGGAGTGGTTGAAGAGACAACTGCTAATGTCTGTAATATCCCTATTCTTCCTATTCTCAAACGGACACCTTCGGGTTCCTCTGATGATCATGCGGATGTTTATCGCTTTGTGATTGACTTGCGGGAAGTTAATAAAATAGTGATTCCCCAGTTTCCGGTGGTTCCTGACATTACAACTCTTTTGACAATGATTCCTTCTTCTGCTACATTCTTTTCTGTCATTGACTTGAAAAACACGTTTTTCAGTATTCCCATTCATCCTGACAGCAGGTATCTGTTTGGGTTCACCCTAGCTGGTAGAAGCTTTAGATTCTGTGGCGCTCCTCAAGGCTATACAGAGAGTCCGAGTATCTATAGTCAGGCATTGAAAGGTCAGTTGGCTTCTTTCTCGCTCCCTTCAGGTAATGTATTGCTTCAGTATGTCGATGATTTCCTCATCGCCTCGGATACAGAACAAGGTTGCAGAGACAGTACAGTTAAATTGTTGTTACATTTAGCTCAACGTGGCCATAAAGTATCCCTTTCCAAATTTCAGTATTGTCGACAGGAGGTTACCTATTTAGGTCACCTACTGTCGAAGGAGGGTAGGAGATTGACCCGTGAACGCATCAGTACCATTGTTAAAATGCCCATTCCGCAAACTCAGAAAGATGTGCGCGCTTTCATGGGTATCACTTCCTATTGCAGGCAGTGGATACCTAGCTATTCGCTGTTAATCAAACCCCTGCTTGCTTTAACACTAAAAGATGTGCATGAACCCCTGCCCTGGACGCCTGAATGTCAGCAGTCTTTTGAGCAATTGAAGACTGCACTTTGTTCGGCTCCAGTACTCAGCACCCCTGACAATACTAAGCAGTTTCTGTTGTACGTCCATGAGATGGCCGGGTGCGCGCTTTCTGTTTTAACACAAAAATTTGGAAATAAGCAACAGCCGTGTGCTTCTCTGCTGTGCTTGATCCAGTCGCACGAGCCCTCCCAAGCTGCCTAAGAGCAGTCGTGGCCGTGTCTGTCTCAATAAGGCATTCGGCTGGACTCGTATTTGATACTGATCTCACAGTCATGGTACCCCATGCTGTGGATACACTTTTGAACAAGACAAAGACACAGCACCTCACCAGTGCACGTCTGACAGGTTATGAATTAACGCTGTTCTCCAAACATATTACGATCAAACGATGTGCCACTCTGAATCCAGCCACGTTACTACCCCTCCCTTCTGAGAATGAGGAGATTGACATACATGATTGTATCTTCCATACGGAAGAAGAGACGAAAAGACGGGTAGACCTGACTGATGTTCCCTTATCTGACCCGCCAGGGGAACTATATGTTGATGGCTCTTACTTTAAATTACCAGATGGCACTACAACTGCTGCATATGCTATTACTACGCTGCGTACGGTAGTTGAGACATCACAAGTTCCCTATCAGTCGGCCCAAGCTGCAGAGCTCGTTGCCCTAATACGAGCCTGTGAATTGAGTGAGGGACAGGTTGTTAATATTTATACTGACAGCCAGTACGCCTTTGGAGTCGCCCACAATTTCGGGTGACTCTGGGCAGAGAGAGGGTTCCTTACTTCCCATTGTACAAAGATTCAGCACAGTCATCTTATATATAGGCTTCTGTCCGCTTTGACACTCCCTAAGAAATTGGCAATAGTCAAGTGTAGCGCCCATAGGAAAGTTACTGACGATGTAGGTAAAGGGAATGTTTTTGCAGATCAGACAGCTAAGGAAACAGCCCGGACTAGGATGAAAAGAATGTTTGTAGCAGGTCCCACTAGGTGGGTGTCTGAGGTCACCATGTTTGAAGATATACTTGAGAATGTGAAGGAAATACAGAGTGAGGCTACAGTGGAGGAATTAGCAGTGTGGCAAGAGAGTACAGCACAATTGAACAATGAGGGATGTTGGGTTGACAAGTCAGGGATGCAAAGATGGATGTTGCCAGATGCATATGTTCTTACTGTAGTCACAATTGCCCATGGCCCAGTCCATATCAGTGCTAAGGGTATTTGCAAGTTGTTAGATCCTGTATGGCAGAATGAGAACATCTCGAAAACTGCTGCACATTTAGTGAAGTACTGCATGGTGTGCATGATGCACAATCCTGGGAAAGGTACCCCTACACCACCCGGCAATTTTGCACCACCTACCTTCCCTTTTGAGGTCCTTCAGTTAGATTACATTGAGTTGGACAGGGTCAATAACTTGAAGTACGTGTTGGTGGTTGTTTGTGCATTCAGTAAATGGGTTGAGGCTTATCCCACTAAAGACAATCCTGCCATTGCGACTGCAAAGGTACTCCTGAAGGAGTTCTTTCCTCGTTTTGGTTTGCCCTGTTTGATCTGGAGTGATAACGGAAGTCAATTTAATGCCAACGTCATACAGTTAATTTGTGATGGTTTGCACATAAAACAGAAGTTCCATGCTGCAAACCACCCACAATCAGCCGGTTTGGTTGAGAAGTACAATGGTACTCTCAAACTGAAATTGGCAAAGATTCAGGAGACAACAGGGTTACAGTGGCCAGCTGCTTTACCATTAGCTCTCTTGTCGACAAGAACAACAGCACATTCTAGAACAGGATTGTCCCCCTACGAGGTTGTGTTTGGACGCCCGGCAAATGTCTGGGGCGTCCCGCGCCCTCGTAGGTTTTCCGATATTGAGTATCCATTGTTGACAGACTATCTTTGCCAGTTAACTGAAAATTTGCGTTCTATTCACCAACAGGTCCATGAGTCCCTTCCACCCACACCAGAGGGGCCCGGACATGATATTCGGCCTGGAGACTTCGTTCTAGTGAAGAACTTCCAGCGTAAGAAGAGTTTGGAGCCCCGCTGGAAGGGACCCGACCAGGTCCTCCTTGCCACTCGAACAGCTGTGAAGGTCGCCGGCCGAAAGAACTGGGTTCATGCCAGTCACTGCCGCAGGATACCCTTACCCTTGCCCTATGATCAGTGGGTGAGGGATGGCATAGGGGACACTGAGCGTGAGAAGACGCCTCAGTACGTCCCCTCCAGCGACGCAAAATTAACGTGGACCCAAACGGATGCAGAGAATGATGACGTGCTAAATGCAGCGGTCCCTCCAGAAATTCGAGCGATTAAGGAGCAGCTGTTTATTGACCCCTCCGTGCCTGGAGTTACCATCTACAATTTGCGCCCTCGGCTGAGGAATGGTGCACCAAAGGAGAAGTCAGTTAGACAGGGATGGACTGTGTAAGTTAGGGTGTACTTTGCTATAGTACCAACGGTGTTAGTTCAGGGTGTCGTGAGATTGGTCCACTGTTCTGACATTGGACAGGATAAATGGAACGTGCTCCCTAGGAAGGGGGTACCTTATCCTGAGCGACGTGGGATTCATCGTGAGCTTAGGACTGAGCAAGCTCCGCCGCCGGTGCTCAAGAGCGCCAACGTTGATGAACAATAGGAGCCTGTACCAGTGAGGCTCTGACGGACACTGGGAACACTTACCCTTACTATCAGTTTTACTGCACCACCGCGTTTAGCACAGGGTTGGTCAACAAAGAGTAAAATAGTTTGCATATTAATTGTTGTGATTACGCTGATAATAATTGGAATATCCTGGTTCCTAGAGGAGAAGTATCCTGTACATTCCTTGGTTGGTACAATGCCCACTCCCCCTGAGCACGTTTTTGTCACTTTGTCTCCACACAAAGAAGCGCATAGATTGTCCTACACGATAATGTTTTTATACAAATGTTGCATCAAGCTCATAATATGTCCAATGCAACTAATTGTTGGGTTTGTGGATTGCTCCCCTCAGTTACTCATAAGAGCGACAATTTGTTGTCCATGCCATTGTCATATATTGGTAGCTGTGAAGGTTGGTTTGAATTGTTCATTATGGTGCACTACCATTTCCAACTCTCTACTCTGGTTATGACACCTGCTGATTCTCGCACTGTGGTAGAGTATATACGTTTTCATCACAGGTTTACTCCCATAGGACAGGCAGGACAAGGGACCTTCGGTACATTGTCCCCAAAATCCTGTATGAGCACATTCGAAAAAGTGAAGAACGAAAATGGCTTCGAATGGAAATGGCTGGTTTCCAAAGGTTTAACACCTCTGAGTATTTTCAATCTTTCCAAGCTCACAATATTACTAAGGACAAACCGATGCCGGTGTCCGTGGCCAACACAACAGCTAGTTTCTGTGTCCAGGGGACTGGGGAGGTAAAAGTGGGGAGAGTAAATGCAATTTCACCTACAGACTGAGAACGATTAATAGTCCGCACTTGGTCCTACCCCATAATGTCTATTTTGTCTGTGGATCCCAAGCTCATATCTGGCTTCCGAGGGGATGGTCAGGCAGATGTTATCTCTCTTTCCTCCTGCCCCCTGTGTATGTTGCTCCATCCAATTATCATAAAGATCATCAGCTGCAGCGTAGGAGTACATACTTGTCCCGAGTCAGAAGGATTGTTGATACGAAGGATATAGGTCAGACTGACACTACCGCACAGAAATTTGAAGATGCTTTGAAGGGCCTGCTACCTTATTGGGGTCCCATGGCTAATAGCCTCAAAATTCGCCAGCTAACAAGAGTTGTTGAAGGGGTTATCAATACAACTGCAGGGATAATGACAAATATCACTGCTGAGCTCCAAGCTACGAGATTAGTCACCTTGCAGAACAGGATGGTGCTAGACGTTATCCTTGCAGATCAGGAAGGAGCTTGTCGCGTCATTGGCAGCAGCTGTTGCTTTAACATACCTGATAACGCTCCCAATGTTTATTCCGCCATACAGAAATAACATAGGCTATCAGCTGAGATACACCAAGACACAGGTACTTGGACTCTGTCAGGGTGGTTCTGGAATATGCTAACAACATGGGGTTGGAAGATCCTTATCTTTTTGATTGTGGTTGCTAGTATTATTTTTACATGTTGCCTCTGTATACATTGTCTCCCGGCCTGTTGCACTTACTGTGTAAATGTTCTCACCCCTAAACAGAAAATATCAGTTCATGATACCAGTGCTGCGATCATGTTGCAGAAGGACATTGAGGACATGATGCAGATTGATGAGGGTGTCTTTGAATACTGATTATGTGAGCACCAACCCATAGTGATGTTTCTTATCTTTGCAATATATTATACGTTTCTTGATGTAACATAAAATTGTTAGCTTCTGCTAAAAGGAGGGTCTGTTTGAATAAAAATGTCTTAGCTGTATTGTTTATATACTGTTCTGCATAAGTTAGCATTCGCGGCACCATTTTATTTTAGGCTGCCATTTTGAGTCATGATCAAAACTAATTCTCTCTCTGCTTCTGTGAGAAGCAGCTTTGGTAATTTTCGTTTTCTCCAAGGTTGGGCCTTGCTGTACTAATGAATACACTGTCTTTATTAGCGTATACCTTTCCCACTACATAGAGGCCTGCTCCCATTAGTCCAGCGATGGGCACAGGCAGAACGACCTTGGCATAGAGATAGTGTGTGCCCGGTCTCAGGATCGAAACTTATCCTTCTGTACCTCCTTTGTGTAGCTGCCTCCATCTGGAAATTTCCAGTCTGGGCGTGCCTTCTTTGGTTCTGAATCGTACATAATGTATCACCATGTTTTCTGATGTCAGTCCCTCTGCAGCAATCCACAGAGACTGGGCTCCGCTCGAGTGTACCTGAATAAATACTTGGTTTGTATTCTCTACTGTCTGACCGACTCTTCGTTTGTATGGAAGGCTGAGAGGTGGTCGCGAGGGACCCGGGTGACCCTAATCGGGTCACTTCCTTCAATACGATCTACTTTAGCTTGCAAGGCAGCAGTCTTCGTACGAGATGCTGCTAATTCTGTTTGAACTAAGGCTAACGCTGCTACTATGTTTTCCAAGGTAGCCATTCTGCATCAGTCCGACCAGGAGGATACAAATTTGTGGGCCGATTATTCTGTCAGTGTTTTCGTATCCTCAGGATCGGGACGATGCTAGTAATGGTCTGCCTCTCAATAGCTTCCACTCTGAGATGCTCTTATGGCACAGACGTTTGAAGTGATTAAGTGGGGGAAGGAAAAGTAGGGACCAGCGGGGAGTGAGACCTGTAGAAAAAGAACAAATATATGTAATTCACTAAGCTCTTTAATCTCTGTCGCAAATATCTGTTTTACATGTGTGTATGAAGTACCTGTAAAGTAAATAAATCGGGCTCCACCTTCCAGGCGGTAAGGTACTGAGGACACATGGCTATTTGGCACCAGAATATTCTGTGCTGTAATGGATGAAGAGATAATGATCAACTTCATCAGACCGTAATGTTTGTACTCAATATTCTGTTTTTGTACTTATGTGTTTTTCCTACATACCCTTATTACTTAAATGCCTTGAATCACAGGAGAGGAGGAGAACCGTCCAACCAGGAACTCTACACGGACCACTGTTAATAGGCAGAATAAAACAAATGCATAGTACCAAGTTAATTATTTCGTAAATAGTATTAATTTCACATGTTGATCTATTGTAAAAGAAAGTAGGAGAACGGAGGAGAGTTAGTCAGACAGGTCCAGAAATTAGGAGATATACTATCAACAGTAGTGGTATTGGTAAGCTGCCTTGTTCTATCGGACAATATTCTCCTTCTCCTCCTTTCCTTTATAGCTGACTGCTGTATTAAAACTTAGATTATACTGTTTATCCAACACAGTGATATCACAATTGTTGCTCTTCTGATTCTATGTTTCATGGTAGTAAACCCCCCTGTCCTCTATCTACTTTTGAGTAGTTTGCCTCTTTTCCAAACTTCCTTACACACTTACAATCATTTCTTCTCAATTTCTTTTGACTATATTGGTGCGTTTTAGGGCGAACCACTACACTTACTGGTACCTTTCTTAATTTCCTTACGTCTCTTACAGACAGTCTATTTCTCTTATTAAGCGTTTTAGCTAATGTTCCTGCATAGATTTTCAAATCACCATTGATCAATGAGATTGATATATAACAGTGATACTCAAAGTACGGCCCAGAGACTGTATGCGGCCCTCCTGACCATTACATGTGGTCCCCGTCAACAGCAGCACTGGGCTGCTGTTCACTTGACTCCGCACTAACATTAAAAAGATGTTAAATAAACAGGCAAGCCTACATTTAAAGGCTAATTGAAGTTAAAGAAAGGCAGTAACTAGGTTGTCCTGCACCACATAACTTTAGGAACGCCTTCACCTTCAAAGCCATTTGCAGCAAAAGTGTAAAAATATGATAAGGTCTCTCAAAATTCAAATAATGTGTATGTCAATAACATGCAGAACCATTTCACCTAAGTACATCAGATATCAGTGCATTGAGAAGTATTTTTTAAAGTGATAGTTTTCAAATATGAATTTAGAAGCATCTCCCCCCCCGCTACTCTGACATCAATGCCAATAGTGAACTAAGAGGCTGGTCAGTTGTTATACATGAACAACATTATAGTTGGCTGACATCAATGCGGCCCCCATCTCATCACAGACCAAACTTTGTGGCCCCTGGGAAAATGTTTGCCCATGGCCTATAAGATAAGCATTCGAAAATCAGAACATTAGCTTATTTCCAGCTCATCAGAGCAGGCTGAAGATATTTAACAAAGGTAGATGAAAATACCTTATGTATATGGCTTCTATGATTGTATTCCCTGATAATGGCTTCCCCATCTCAATTTGGTTGTCTTTTATAAGTCCAGGAATACCTATATCTCTAATGAAGCTTTGGGTATAATTTACATATGTGATGTCTTCTTCATTATAGAGAGTTGCTAGTTTGTCATTCTGAATCAAAGGTTTCTCTTGTGGGACATACAGCCAGCCATTCACCACCACCAGAAGGGACATCCAGTAGTAGTCCCTTGTGTGGGGCAGTGTAATGCCTGCCTCAAACAGTGATCTGCCTGAGGTGGGCACTGACATCCTCTGTGCCTTGCCACTCAAGGACAGGGCCTTGAGTACTGCATCAAGACTTTAAAAAAATCCTCATGGACACAGTTTGGGGTTTTCTGGAGGACATCAAGAACTCGAGAGGGAGCTCATTTTATATACAGCAGCTTGTGGCACGGGGAACCCCTAAAATCGTAAACCCCAAAAAAGACTCTTGAACAACATGCCCACAGATGGATGAATCGGAGACGGTGTTGCACCTTATTTTCATTAGGCAGTGTGTCTCCGAGATAAGGCACCACATAGCATATAATAATTCAGTCAATTAAATTAGGGCAGGCTCAATAAGTAAGTTCTAAGGCAAAGTAGAACATTTAGGAAGATTTACAAAATTTCATAAGATACAATACGGAAGTTGCAATACATTATTGCCATGAAGACTTTAAATAATAGGGCAATAAAGAAAAATAGGCAAAGTCAAAACGTATTCTAAGTCCTAAATGAGCAGCAAAATCAAAAGGAAATCGGACAACATCCCCAGTAGCATCAGAAATGCCTCAAGAGGGTCTGTGGCTCACCCCAAATTTGAGGGTTTATATACAGTTTTCTTGCATAGGAAAGTAATAATTTATGCAAAATACCATGGTGTAAACAAAGGAATACAGACTTAACAAATCAGAGCACAGAAAATTAGAGTGCCATACTACGCTACCACCTAATTACTATCCCACTACATGAATATTGATTCAGCTGGAGGGGCTGAAGTCATCCGTAGATGGCAGAACAAACCAGTTACAAATACAGCAATGAACTATTGTGAATAAATGCAATACAGCATGCAGCGGAAGTAACTTTGAGCAGTTGAAACATTACTGAGCCCATGTTGGAAACGTTTTCTTCGAGAACGTCATTCAGAAATAAACAAACATGACTTTGCTTAACTCTTTGCAGCAGAAAAATAAACAGTGAACATACAGAGTGAGACACCCATTTTGAACAAGATGTGCCTAGTTAGCATAAACCAGGAAAAGGCACTTTAACAAATCATATTAAAATCGTTTCAAAAGCAATAACATCAGATAAGTGCACACATGCCAATTCAAGTGTAGATCCATATGCTGCATGCTGATTCTGCCTGCAATTTTATAAATACACAGAAACTCTCACAGGCTCTTCCCAAGAGTGACAGAGGAAATGTTCTCAAGTGCTGCACATAATCCTCCAATTTGTCAGTAATTGTATTCCTTGAACTGCATCAAGGGGGGTGATAGCGTGGCTTGCAGGCCGATGGCTACGGACGTGTGAGAGCTGAGCTCCGCGCCGGCCTAATTAATTATTCTGAATTGAACGCTGATGCCCTGACTCCGGGGGTGCACATCGGACACCGTTGAGGCTGGGCGCTGCCTGAGGAAGAGATCGAGAGGATTCGGGCGATCGTGGAGCCGTGACATCGAAAAGAAAAGCAAGGAGGGCGTGAATGGCGATCGATGAAAATGGCCGCCGCCTGAGAGAGCTTCGGGCCTTCGGGGGTGCCTCGGACCGTTCACCCATCGATCCAAGCCCGGCATCGCTGGAAATTGCTTGGGGCGCAATCGGAACCCTCAGAGCCACATTGCCTTACCTGCGGTGCCGTCACTCGGGGATTCGGCGTGGTTCTATCCCATGTGAGTGCTGTGGCCTTCGGAACCCTTTGAGACCGGGGCCTCTGTTGGTGGCTGCGTCCGCCGGGGGTCTGGCGTTCCTGCCTTTCGTGGCGGAGGAGAGTCGAGGGCGCGGTGGCCTGGATCCGGAGCCCGCTGTGACTCGTTCCTGGTGCCGGTGGATCCTTGGCGGCGCCCTTCTGGCTGCGATCCCGCTTGGTGACTCTATAGCGAACATTGCGCTACCTCCAGCTGACGTGATTAGAGGCAAGTGCGTGGATGTGCACGCCGAATCGGCGAGAGGACTCACTGCTCATGGGACCCCATTGCCTTCCTCTCACACCCGGCGTGGTCGTGGGGGAAGTGGCGACGCTGCGGGCCCCCTGCTGACCAATTGAAGCGGGTTGTGGGGCCTGGCTGGAGAGACACTGGGCTGCCCTTGAGGTGTGGTGGGGGGCCCGGCTGAGGAGAGTGGAGATCTGCTTGCAGCATTCCATGCGCTGGAGCGGTGCGAGACGGCACCCTCGGCATTTACCTTGCAGCGTATCGTCACTGCTGATGGAGGCCTGGCATTCGACGGTGAACTCCACGGGCACATCACAAGATCCCGGGAACTGGATCGGTGCTTACTACTGCACCGGAGGACCCAGCTGTGAAGGTGCACTCATCTTTGGGGTAAATACACGAACTGCGGCCTGAGGGAGATACAGGGGCCCTGTGTCGTCATCACGACTGGAGGATGAGATATTTGCCTGGCGCACTTATTATTGGCCCCAGTGGCTGGGGAGAACTGTACTGGTGACTCCAGCGCGATTGCTGCTTCTGCCTATCTTTTGCCCTCGGCGGCCTGCACTTGAGGGGTGGGGCTCCCCTGTTACTTGGGTCCATCGTGAGGCGGACTCCACTGCTGGCGCTGCCGTCGTTGGGGAGGTACCTGTTCGCAACTCTTCCTGGGGTGTTTCTTCTCGGAATCCAGAAAATGGAGGACAATTGTCTATAGGACCCTAGGGTGCCTTCTACCGTTGCCTTTCCTCTGCCCCCAGCGGCCAACCTTGGGCGAGTGGCCCTCAATTGCTATTCTTGGGTCACGAGCTGAACGTTCTTCATTGGCTGAATTGCCCTGCGTTTAGGGCTTGTCCCTTTATCTACATCGGCACGGTCACTATAGGGTCTCACTGAACGCAGACGTGAGCGCCCTGTTGAACTAAACTTGGTGGGTGGCACTGCCCTTCTGGGGGCATGGGGAAACCCAGGGGCAAGCAAGCGGGGGCTCCCCCGGACCAGGACGAGTCGGCTTCGGAACGCAGACGACCAGATTCGCCGGAATCGCCAACTGACAACCTAGTCCAGCAACAACTGGCCCAGATCTTGCAGGCTATAGCGGATACCAAGGACACACTCCACCAGGACATTGCCAATGTGGCTGTGGGACTGGGGCTCTTGCGGGCAGAGCACGCTAAGCTGGCGGACCGGGTGAAACAAACAGAGGCCTCCCTGGCTGACATGGCGCCGGTGCAGCAAACCCTGTCTGCTCAGATGGGGGATATCTCCCACAGAGTTCAGTCGTTGGAGAAGAGAGCTGAGGATGCCGAGGGGCGTAACCGCAGAAACAATATACGAGTGCTGGGTCTCCTGGAGGGGATTGAAGGTACTAATATGATCGCCTATTTGGAGGGCTGGCTCCGGGATTTGGTGGTACCTGATGGGCTGACCCAGTTCTACACCCTAGAGAGAGCCCACCGGGTCCCTGCCCGACCTCCGGCGCCGGGGAGCCCTCCTCGGCCGGTGGTCGCCCGACTCCTCAACTACAAAGTCAGGGACATTTTGCTGCAGAAAGGGCGCTCATCGGGGCCCTACACAGTAGATAATAGCAGAGTCTCGATCTTCCCTGACTACACGTTGGAGGTCCAACGCCGCCGCACGTCCTTTTTAGCGGTCAAAAGGGCCTTGCGTGATGAGGGGCTCCAATACTCCTTGATGTTCCCGGCTCGACTGCGGATTATCCTAGATGGCAAGACGCACTTTTGTGACGATCCCAAGGAGGCTTGGGACTGGATTGAATCATATAAAACTGGCCGCGGACCGACGGAGCGAAGTCGCTCGCCCCCCCCCCCTGGGGAGCGGCTCCCACAGAGACCTCGACGAACTAGGTGTCGCCGCGCAACCACGTGGACGCCTAGTGCCTCCCAGATGGAGAGGGAGAGGGCTGATGCACTACGGGTGATATCGGAATTATTGCAGGACCGTAAATCGCCCTCCGGGGCAGAAACTGGGTCGGAGAAGGCGTCTGATGGTTCGGCCTCAGATATATCCCATGCTGACAGTGTTCAGTTGCCGCATGTTACTCCTGGCACAGCTGATGATATTATTTGACTGCTATACTGTCTCTTACTAGCTCTACCTAGCTCTTTCTCTTCCCTCTTGCTTGCCCCTTGCTCTTTTCCCGGGCCTCCTGGCGCCGAACTGTCTTTTCTTTCATTGTCATGATGGAATGGTGAAGGGGGGTGTCTGGGCTCATTGTTGTGCACCCCTGGACAAGGGGTACTATGTGTTGCTAGAGGCATAGGCGCTGAGATGATTATTGCTTATGTTGCAAGGCAACGCCGGCTTGCGGCGCTTCCCCCTTGATCCTCTGTAGTTACTAGAGGATACCGAGTGTATAGTTAGTTTGGATGGGGACTAGTGTTTTAGTGCCTGTTCTGGGGTGGGGGAGTTGTTTTTTTTTTCTGTTCTGTAATGGGATGTTTAAGGGGCCTCGGCGTGTCACCTTACAAGGATTGCTAGGGTACTGTGCACAGTTCAATCATGGGTTCGTTACTTGAATTAAAATGCATAACATGGAACGTCAAGGTCATGCATACAATGGAGCGCCGTCACAAAATACATGCGTATTTAGTACGTAGAGGAGTCCAAATTGCTTTCCTTCAAGAAACACATATCACCCGTCAAGAGGGTCTCGCCCTGCAACGTAGATGGCGGGGTCAGATCTTCTATACAGCTTATTCTGCCTTTGCGCGGGGAGTATTAATATGGGTTAGGGTGGGGGTTCCTTTCCAGCCCACGCAACAACTAGCAGACCCAGAGGGGAGATATGTGATGGTTGGCAGGGATGTGGTGCTGAGCAGCATCTATGCGCCCAACACAGAGCAGTCGGCCTTTTTTACCCAGCTATCGGGGAAACTGGCGCCTTATTTGACAGGATCAGTGATTATGGGCGGGGACTTTAATTCTATTCCCGATGTATCCCTGGATAGGTCTCATCCACCCCTCCCTGATGCACCTATTCATAAGATTGCCAAGGCTAGAAGGGACTGGCAGAACAGATGGGGGTTAGTTGATACATGTAGGGCTCATCACCCGGGAGTTCGTGATTTTTCCTTTTTCTCGCCATTGCATGAGCTTCATGTTCGTTTAGATGCGATACTCTGTTCCCCAGATATTCACACGACAGTCAAGCATAGCGAGTACCTCACCAGAACACTTTCAGATCATAACCCGCTACTCCTGCGGATACATTGGGCCCATGCACGTCCTACAATCCCGACATGGCGCTTAAACCCAGAACTGTTAGAAGATCAGGCCTTCCGCGCGGTAGTGGGTACTGGCATTACTCAATATTTTCTGGAGAACACTGGCACGGCGTCCTCGTCTGCAGTAGAATGGGATGCATTTAAAGCTGTGTTACAAGGTCATTGCATTACCAAAATGATGGGGGTGCGTAGGACGCTACTACAGGAGATAGAAACTGTGAACCAGCGCCTGCGCGAAGCAGAACAAGAAAGGCCTGGGCAACCGGATAGACAACAGGGTTTACTGGAGGCGAGGGAGGCGGTCGCCGCGCAAGTTGAGGCTGCGCTGTTTTTATTATAAAAAATATTTAGTGCGGGCACATGCAGAGCGTGACAAATCCGGAGCGTTGTTGGCTTGGTTAGCCAACCCCGCTAGACGAGGGACGGTCATACTAGAATTGAGCAGCCCAGCTGGGGAGATTTGCGATACCCAACAAGGGATTAATGATCAGTTCCTTGCTTATTATAAGGACCTCTATCAGAGCAAGGTGGCGTTGAATGATGGGGTCCTTGGTGAGTTTCTAGCTGCAGCCGATCTTCCAAAGTTAGACAGGGACCAGGCGGAGCTGCTGGGTCAAGATATAACTATTGGTGAAGTTCGAGGAGCGATCAAACACATGGCGCGGAAAAAGACTCCTGGAGCAGATGGCCTGCCGATTGAGTTTTATCTGACCTACATTGATCTTCTGGCTCCTAAGTTAGTGATACTTTATAATGAGGCGAAGCGAGCGGGACAACTGCCCGTCACCACTCACGAAGCCATTATTATTCCACTGTTGAAACCAGAGAAGCCGCCTTCTGATAGAACCGCTTATCGCCCGCTGTCAATGCTCACTACTGATTACAAGATCTTAAGCCGGATCTTGGCAACCCGGTTGCTCCCACATATGGTTCACTTAATACACAGTGATCAAGCGGGATTTATCCCAACTAGGAACACAGCCATAAATGTGAGACGCTTGCTTCGTATATTAGAAGCTGACACTTATCCGAAAGAACCCGCTGCCATTTTGGCGGTAGATATAGAGAAAGCATTTGACAGTCTGGAATGGCCCTATTTATTTCAGGTCATGCGCAGTTTTGGCTTGGGGGATACTTTTGTAGCTTGGACGGCTTTACTGTATAAGCATTCCACTGCCAGGATCAAAACGGGTGGACTGATCTCGGACGCATGTGCTGTGAGCCGTGGGACGAGACAGGGCTGCCCGCTCTCCCCACTGCTATTTGCCCTGGCCATGGAGCCGCTGGCGGCCCAGGCCAGGACGGGGCTGCGGTACCCGGGGCTTTGTGTGAATGGTTAAATTCATCACATCGCGCTCTACGCCGATGACCTACTCATGTTTTTAGCGAATACTGCTGACGCCCTCGTCGGAGCAAAGCGTCTGCTACATGACCTTGGCGCTGTTGCTGGTCTCAAGGTGAATTGGGCGAAGTCTTGCTTGTTCCCCGCTGCCCCACTGGCTGGTGGCCCTTTAATTACAGACGGGGTGAAATGGGAATACCACTGCCTGACATATCTGGGGACCCGAATCTATCATACGCAGACTGATTTACTGGAGGGCAATGTGGGTAGAGCCATCCGGGGTCTTAAAAGCAATTTTGAGTTTTGGGGAGCCCTGCCTCTCTCGGTGGCTGGTCGAGTGCTGGCCCTCCTTAAGATGGTGACCCTCCCCAGGCTATTGTATTATTTTAGAACCCTGCCTGTTTGGATACCTGCATCGATTTTTAAACAGCTTCAGTCATTGATTACGGGGTTTCTCTGGGCTGCTGGCAGACGGAGGGTGGCGCTGAAAATACTAATGAGACCGAAGGCTGAAGGTGGGCTAGCAGTTCCTGACCTTGAGACATACTACCTGGCGGCCCAATTACAGTGGCTTACTCAAGCAGTGGCACTGGAATTTCGAGGGCCGTGCAGGCAGGACGGAGGGCAGGCCTCGGGGCAGGCACTCTCCCGAATTATGTTACATCTGCCGCTACGTCCTAAAGCACTCACTAGCGAATTACGGACGTTTCGGCTTTGTTGGAACAGGAGTCAGAAGAGAGCGCAGATCGCGCGTCCTTATGCTCCCGAGATCCCTTTGGCCATGTGCATTGCTCTGCCCCATGGGGGCAACTGGTCCGCGCTGAACGATTGGAAGGAGAAAGGCCTGGTTACACTAGGGGACTGTAGGAAGGTGGAATCTGACTATATGGTTGCCCCCACTTTTTTCCTGGTGTTTTGCTGGTTTATGACTTAGTTGGACTGGGACCCTGCTATTCAGGGCCCCAGTCTATCTGCTCTCTCTAAACGACATGGAGTGCACTCTAGGTGCACTAGTGATTGGATACTGTGGTGCCTTATGAGTCCCTAGTATATGGTACCTTAGGTGCCAAGGGCATAGGTACTTCACAGGCCTACCAGGGGCTGCAGCATGTGTTATGCCACCCCTGGGAAGCAGTCTAAATCTGACACCACAGGCCTGCTACTGCAGCCTGGGTGAGGTGGTGCTAGCACCCCTCACTGAGATATAGGTTTCCTATATTTCTCCTGCACACACATATAAACCTATCAGTCACCCCTAAGGCAGGCCCTATCAATCCTGAGGGCAGGGTGCTTGGCTTCTATGTGAGGGGGTGCCTCTGCCTGAGCAGGGCCCCTCTGCAGCTCTCAGAGTCTATTCTCTGGTGCTGTTTGTGGATGCGGTTAAACCATATACTATTAAGTGCATTATATCCTCGCGGTAAATGCTAACTTTGGAATGGCTGCATCAAAACATGTTGTGTTTGGTGTCAAACATCTTGGAATACTACCCCCCCGCCAATCTTGGCGGCGGGGGTAGCATTCCACCCTTCTAGAGGGATAAGACATGTACCTGCTGTGGAAACGCGGTAGAATCCTAAAGAGCCCTGGCATCACAAAATGGATGCCACCAGTCACAGACACTGGGCTGCCCTCCTGCTGATGACCGAAACTCGCAGTGGAGGAAGCCCAACAATAGGCATCCTGTCACAGGGAGGTGTAACCACCTCCCAGACAGGGTTTAGTGTATTGGGGCTGGGTGGGTGCACTCTTAGAGTGCTTTGAAGTCCTGCACTGGGGGAGCAGAAGGCTCCTCTGTGCATATGCCAGTTCAAACCAGCTCAGGGGCTACCTGCCCCTGCTCTGGCGCGAAACTGGACAAAGGGAAGTGGGTGTAGCCACCCCTCCCTTGACCCTCCCATAGGTGGGGTCATAGAGCTAGTCCATCCCCTCTTTTTAATATAAGAGGGGGAACCTTGCCATTGCAAAGCAGATAACCCCTGGACGACGCTCTACAGAAGAATCCTGGCCCTTCGACGTTCCACTACCTTTGGAAGACAGAAGAATCTCCCTTGGAGTCAAGGAGTGACTCCCTGCTTGGCAGGCACCAAAACGACAACGACGGTCGCAAACTACGCCGCTCCCGCCGGAGTCCGAAGTCCCTGCAGCCCAAGAAGTGGATTTCCTGACCTCTCCCAGGCCATCGTGAGTCCCCAGCGAAGCTGAGGCAAGTGGACCCCACGAGTAACGAGGAACCGCGACCCCTGGGTACCGTGCACTATTGTCGAGTGCAACCCCTTCACAACGTTCTACGAACTTGTGCTTTGGACCACGTGTGGTCCCGACCTCCAGCAGGAATCCCTCCGAAGATCAGAGGCCTACACCGTCCCGAGTGACCGTGGGCCCCTGTTGAGTGATCCCGCCCGAGGTGTCTTCGCGATCCCTTGCCCGCCGGCTTGTGGGTCCCCAGAAGACTTCTTAAAGAAACTAAAGGGCTCCCCTGGTTGCTCCAGGCCTGCCCTGACTTACCCTCGCTGGGTGAGTCCCTCAGACCTTGCTGGTCTGCGCCATCGACTTTTCTTCATCTCCCCGAGACTTGCGGCTGCCAAGGCTTGTTGGCTCCGATCAAGTTGCCGACACCGCAGTCAGCTGCAGACGTCGAGGGACACACCGAATCCAGCTCCTGGTTGTCGTCGACACCTCCTGGACCACGTG
Organism: Calotriton arnoldi; assembly: GCA_963921515.1. Lineage (NCBI taxonomy): Eukaryota > Metazoa > Chordata > Amphibia > Caudata > Salamandridae > Calotriton > Calotriton arnoldi. Next base: position 1,488,100 of record CAWUFW010000577.1, on the reverse strand, counting down.
GCTGAAGAGTCAAGGCACCCGCAACCGACCTGAAGCGACCGACGACGGTGGGCATCCATCTTCCTTGCCCCGGGTCACTGCCAAGTGACTTTGAACACTGTCCCCTCTGCTTTCAGGTCATCCTTCTTCAGAATCCAGGCTTGGATTCCACCGGACACTTCTTCAGCTCCCGCAAGCAGCAAGTCTTCTTTGTTCGCCATTGAAAACGACGCCGCGACCCGACACCAAAGGACACCTGTGCACCCGGCTTCCCTGGGTGAGGTAACTCCCGCACTACGGTGCTCCTGTGGGTGTGGGCCCTAGAACGACTTACCCTGTAAGTGACTTGCTTGTAGGTTCTCCCGAAGTATCCTAAAACTCTTTATTTCCAACCGCGACTTGCCCCATTGAAGTCAACGGCGATCCGTGCCTGTGTATCTACACTGCACGCGTCCCCCGTGGGTCCTTTACTTACCTGCCTTGGGTGGTTTCGTGAGGCCCCAACACTTCTGAAGGCCCTAGGCCTTGTCTCCCTGCAAGTCGTTGTTTCTAAGTCTCTTACTTAGTATATGGTCTGGTACGCCCCTAGGGCCCCAGCCATATTTTGTGCTTAACTTATTGTGAAACGTTGATTTGTGCATATGTTTGTCTTCTAATCTCATAAAGAGATTAGTAGAGAGTTATTTAGAAATAAATACATATATATTTGATATATATACCTGTGTGGTGTCTTTTCATTTGGTGATTCAAGAGATTATATGGTAAAACAAGCTGCTTTACATTCCTCCGAGACTTAGCCTGAAGGCTGCTCTCCACAGCTACCACTAGGATAGCTTTCTTTAAAAGGTTGTCTTAAACCTATCTACCATAAGAGTCGATTTGCCCTGGTGCAAGGTGTCCACTTTAATTAGTGAACAGCATATACCAGGCCAACTTCTCACATTGGTGGGCAGCGTGTGGGATTCCAGCTTGCCATTGTTTTACCAGAAAATCTCTATTTGAATTACTAACTGAAAACCATTATAGGTACTCAAGGTACATATAAAGTCAAGCTTAGTATCAATAAGTTCTACTGAACTTAGAGCTGTGTGCCAAGGGATAGCACACCCTTTCCACAGCTCAAGCTAGGATCAGTAGGCCACAAACTAGTGTAGGTAGTACAACACTGCACAACACTAGAATGTCCTTAAAGGGTGGACCCAGTGGATCCACTCAGCCTCAGTATAAGGACATGGCTTTCTCTGACTTGAGAGCCATGTGTGTTGACAGACACCTGAGACTAGGACAGAGTCCCTCAACACTCCACCTGATAGATCTGCTGACAGCAGATGACCTTAGATTGGCTCTAGGAGCTAAAGGGTTTGAATCAGTGGGTGGGTCAGTCATAGTATCTGGGTCAGATGATGAAAATCAGAATGACCAAGACTCTGTGATTGAAGGGCCAGGCTTCAAGGGGCCTGAAAAGGACAGAGGAATTCTCCCTAAGAGAACTGACAGAGAGGAGGAGAGGCACAGATCCCCTTCCAGGGAATCTGACCACTCTTATCACTCTGGCAGAGAATTTGTCCAGCAGAGGAGCTCATACTTTTCCTTAAGAGAGACCTCCTCTGAGAGAAGGTGCAAACTGCTCCAGTATGAGGAAGCCAAAGTGGCCCTCAGAACCAAGCAGTTGGCACTGGATAGGGAAGCCCTGGAGATCCAGAGAGCTTCTAGAAGAGAGGGGTTAGAACCCCTGGTGGCAGCAACAGTGTCCCTAGAGGCAGAGAATATATTCCTGACCATAGGAACCTGAGCAAGGTTGTTCCTCCCTACCAGAGTGGGGATGATATCCACAAGTGGATAACTGCTATGGAGAGGGCCTGTAGAGTACAGCAGGTCCCCCAAAAGCAGTGGGCAGCAATCTTGTGGCTCTCCTTTTCAGATAAAGGAAGAGACAAGCTCCTCACTGTTGGAGAGGAGGATGCTGATGATTATGAGGTCCTGAAGAGTGCACTGATAGATGGGTTTGGCTTAACCACTGAGCAGTACAGGTTGAAGTTCAGAGATACCCAGAAGGCACAGACTCAGGACTGGACAGACTTTGTAGATTGTGCATCCAAGGCTCTGGAGGGTTGGCTGGTTGGCAGTAGGGTTACTGATTTCAAAGGATTTTATAATCTAATGATGAGAGAACAGATCCTTAATAATTGTCAAAACCAGCTTTTACACCAGTACCTGGTGGACTCTGATCTGACCTCTCCCCAAGAATTGGGAAAGAAGGCAGACAAATGGGTCAGAACCAGAGTAAGGCCTAAGAATCAGGGTGGTGACCACAAGAAAGATTCTACCAAGTCCCAAGAGAAAGGTGGGGATAAATCTAAGGATAAGTCCACTACAGGGCCCCAAAAGTCCTCTTCTGGGGGTGGGTCCCAAACTCCTTCCTCTCCTGAAAAGAAACCCTATTGCCATGTCTGTAAAAAGCCTGGGCACTGGAAATCTGATCCCAGTTGTCCCAGGATTGGCAATAAAGAAAATGTTCCTCCAACAACTACTACCACCCCTCCTGGTACTACCAGTAGTAATCCTCCAGTTGGGAGTAGTGCACCCAAAAAGTTAGGTGCTTTTGCAAGAGGAACAGAGGTGGGCCCTAGTTCAGACAGGACCCCCTCAACAGACTCCTCAGATTCTGATGGTGGTATAGGATTTGCCACCTTTACCGTGGGTCCCACAGCATTGGGCAGGTACAGACTGGAACCAATAATTAATGGTCAGAAAGCTGTGGCATTTAGGGACACAGGGGCTAGTGTCACCATGGTGGCAGGGAAACTAGTCCCCCCTCACCAGCTTTTACCTGAGTTTAAATACCAGGTAACCAACATTGATGGTGTGAGAACAGAGCACCCCATGGCCATAGTCAATCTCAGCTGGGAGGGGGTCACAGGCCCAAAAAGAGTGGCAGTGTCCCCAACCTTACCGGTAGATTGCCTGATGGGCAATGATCTGGAAATTTCAGCCTGGGCTGAAGTTGAACACCAAACCCATCTGAGGATGTTGGGTGTCCCTGTAAAGGTTAGTGGGGCTCTGATGGCCACAGCCCCAGCCCAAGATTTTGGAGAGATGGAGCCTGGAAGAATGGCCCACTCTCCCCCAGAAGAGAGCACAAGGGTTGAAGAAAAGTCTTCTTCCCTCCAGACAGTAGGTAAGGGTCAGCCTCCTCAGGGAACTGACCCTCCCCTAGTGAAGGAACTGCCACAGAGGTAGTCAGGCCTGGCCTGGCCCCACCCCTGATGGCAGAGGACCCTTCCAAGGTGGTACTCCAGTCTGGAGCAGGTAAACTGCCCCTCTCTGCCCTGCCTCAGTCAGCCCAGGGCTGCAGAGGTCAGGGAGGTCAGTGGACCCCCCAGGGCCCCCTGTCCAGAGGAACCCCCCATCAGCAGATTAGGGGCACCCAGTCTAGTAGCCCTAGCCAGGTGAAAATTCCTCAACCCACTGAGGGATCCCCCATACCTTTATGTAGGGACCACCCCCAGAAGGACTCTGTTAGGCAAGGGCAAACCTGGAACCAAAAGGTTCCAAACATGCCATGTCCCTCCAGTGTTCCACCCAAAGGGACCCAACCCCCAGCTGTAGGCAGTCAAAGGTTGACCCTTAGAGCAAAGTGCAACTCAGTCATGGAAAGACAGGCATACATGGTGACCAGTGATCTGAGGAAGCTGAGGCCAACCTTCCTAGGGCCTCACTTCCCTACTCAGACACCCCACCAGCCTTGTACTTTACCAAAGCACACCAGAGGTAGTGATTCCCCATGGTGGAGACCCTCTCATACCCTTAGGGTGGGGGATTGCTTAGGGGACCATAAGACAGGGGGCAACCATGCTAGTGCAGGTGCTTCCTTATATGGCCACTTAATCAATAAAGGCTCAACTGGTCAAGGTTAGCCTTATCTCCTTTCGTTTGGGGGGTTATGTAGGAAGGTGGAATCTGACTATATGGTTGCCCCCACTTTTTTCCTGGTGTTTTGCTGGTTTATGACTTAGTTGGACTGGGACCCTGCTATTCAGGGCCCCAGTCTATCTGCTCTCTCTAAACGACATGGAGTGCACTCTAGGTGCACTAGTGATTGGATACTGTGGTGCCTTATGAGTCCCTAGTATATGGTACCTTAGGTGCCAAGGGCATAGGTACTTCACAGGCCTACCAGGGGCTGCAGCATGTGTTATGCCACCCCTGGGAAGCAGTCTAAATCTGACACCACAGGCCTGCTACTTCAGCCTGGGTGAGGTGGTGCTAGCACCCCTCACTGAGATATAGGTTTCCTATATCTCTCCTGCACACACATATAAACCTATCAGTCACCCCTAAGGCAGGCCCTATCAATCCTGAGGGCAGGGTGCTTGGCTTCTATGTGAGGGGGTGCCTCTGCCTGAGCAGGGCCCCTCTGCAGCTCTCAGAGTCTATTCTCTGGTGCTGTTTGTGGATGCGGTTAAACCATATACTATTAAGTGCATTATATCCTCGCGGTAAATGCTAACTTTGGAATGGCTGCATCAAAACATGTTGTGTTTGGTGTCAAACATCTTGGAATACTACCCCCCCGCCAATCTTGGCGGCGGGGGTAGCATTCCACCCTTCTAGAGGGATAAGACATGTACCTGCTGTGGAAACGCGGTAGAATCCTAAAGAGCCCTGGCATCACAAAATGGATGCCACCAGTCACAGACACTGGGCTGCCCTCCTGCTGATGACCGAAACTCGCAGTGGAGGAAGCCCAACAATAGGCATCCTGTCACAGGGAGGTGTAACCACCTCCCAGACAGGGTTTAGTGTATTGGGGCTGGGTGGGTGCACTCTTAGAGTGCTTTGAAGTCCTGCACTGGGGGAGCAGAAGGCTCCTCTGTGCATATGCCAGTTCAAACCAGCTCAGGGGCTACCTGCCCCTGCTCTGGCGCGAAACTGGACAAAGGGAAGTGGGTGTAGCCACCCCCTCCCTTGACCCTCCCATAGGTGGGATCATAGAGCTAGTCCATCCCCTCTTTTTAATATAAGAGGGGGAACCTTGCCATTGCAAAGCAGATAACCCCTGGACGACGCTCTACAGAAGAATCCTGGCCCTTCGACGTTCCACTACCTTTGGAAGACAGAAGAATCTCCCTTGGAGTCAAGGAGTGACTCCCTGCTTGGCAGGCACCAAAAACGACAACGACGGTCGCAAACTACGCCGCTCCCGCCGGAGTCCGAAGTCCCTGCAGCCCAAGAAGTGGATTTCCTGACCTCTCCCAGGCCATCGTGAGTCCCCAGCGAAGCTGAGGCAAGTGGACCCCACGAGTAACGAGGAACCGCGACCCCTGGGTACCGTGCACTATTGTCGAGTGCAACCCCTTCACAACGTTCTACGAACTTGTGCTTTGGACCACGTGTGGTCCCGACCTCCAGCAGGAATCCCTCCGAAGATCAGAGGCCTACACCGTCCCGAGTGACCGTGGGCCCCTGTTGAGTGATCCCGCCCGAGGTGTCTTCGCGATCTCTTGCCCGCCGGCTTGTGGGTCCCCAGAAGACTTCTTAAAGAAACTAAAGGGCTCCCCTGGTTGCTCCAGGCCTGCCCTGACTTACCCTCGCTGGGTGAGTCCCTCAGACCTTGCTGGTCTGCGCCATCGACTTTTCTTCATCTCCCCGAGACTTGCGGCTGCCAAGGCTTGTTGGCTCCGATCAAGTTGCCGACACCGCAGTCAGCTGCAGACGTCGAGGGACACACCGAATCCAGCTCCTGGTTGTCGTCGACACCTCCTGGACCACGTGGCTGAAGAGTCAAGGCACCCGCAACCGACCTGAAGCGACCGACGACGGTGGGCATCCATCTTCCTTGCCCCGGGTCACTGCCAAGTGACTTTGAACACTGTCCCCTCTGCTTTCAGGTCATCCTTCTTCAGAATCCAGGCTTGGATTCCACCGGACACTTCTTCAGCTCCCGCAAGCAGCAAGTCTTCTTTGTTCGCCATTGAAAACGACGCCGCGACCCGACACCAAAGGACACCTGTGCACCCGGCTTCCCTGGGTGAGGTAACTCCCGCACTACGGTGCTCCTGTGGGTGTGGGCCCTAGAACGACTTACCCTGTAAGTGACTTGCTTGTAGGTTCTCCCGAAGTATCCTAAAACTCTTTATTTCCAACCGCGACTTGCCCCATTGAAGTCAACGGCGATCCGTGCCTGTGTATCTACACTGCACGCGTCCCCCGTGGGTCCTTTACTTACCTGCCTTGGGTGGTTTCGTGAGGCCCCAGCACTTCTGAAGGCCCTAGGCCTTGTCTCCCTGCAAGTCGTTGTTTCTAAGTCTCTTACTTAGTATATGGTCTGGTACGCCCCTAGGGCCCCAGCCATATTTTGTGCTTAACTTATTGTGAAACGTTGATTTGTGCATATGTTTGTCTTCTAATCTCATAAAGAGATTAGTAGAGAGTTATTTAGAAATAAATACATATATATTTGATATATATACCTGTGTGGTGTCTTTTCATTTGGTGATTCAAGAGATTATATGGTAAAACAAGCTGCTTTACATTCCTCCGAGACTTAGCCTGAAGGCTGCTCTCCACAGCTACCACTAGGATAGCTTTCTTTAAAAGGTTGTCTTAAACCTATCTACCATAAGAGTCGATTTGCCCTGGTGCAAGGTGTCCACTTTAATTAGTGAACAGCATATACCAGGCCAACTTCTCACAGGGACTTATATGAAGACAACACCTTGCTTCCCTTTGGTACACTGCAGGACAGGTACGACCTACTTCGCGGGGATTTTTTGCTCCACTCGGCCCTCGTTGCGGCCATTCAAATGCATTGGAGAGAAGGGCTGATCGAACCACAAACATCAATGGTCTGCCAGTACGTGGTATTGGCGGCGGGAACCTTTTTAGGCAGTTACCTGCCTATATAGGCGTATGACACATGAGGCACTAACTCCATTACTGACACTACGACAAAAATGGGAGGAGGACTTAGGTGAAGAGATTCCTGAGAGAGTATGGGCTGAAGTAGTAGAACGGGCGTGGAAAAGCACTAGAAATGCCCGCTTCCAACTGGTGCATTTTTTTATACTGCACAGGGCGTATCTTACCCCGGAAAAAATTAATAAATATTTTAGCACGGATACAGCAATGTGCCCGCGCTGCAGCGCGGAGGGTGCGGATTTCCGCCACATGATGTGGGGCTGCTCCCAGCTTGGGACTTATTGGGAAGACGTGGTTACGTTATTGCGTGACATCACTGAGAGAGATATAGAGCCCACTATAGGCCTTTGTCTGCTGCACTGGTTCCCCCATACATCCAAGAATAAGGTTACTAGTAAGTTCTTGGACCTGGGCCTTCTCTTGGCTAAAAGAGACATTACAGCGCATTGGAAGTCTAAGAGGGGCCCAAGCGTTCAGAGGTGGAAGGCTGACCTCCTTAAATGGGCGGAATGTGAGGGCATCGTTAGGTTACAGTTGGCACACCTAGCAAATAGCGAGAAAGCTGTGGAAGCAGCAAGGGCTTGGGAAGCATTAGTGGGCTTGCTGAAAGTGCCAGATGACGATCTGGATGACGACCTTCTGGCTGGCGATCCGGCTGTTTTGCCCTGACCACTGTCTATCTAATAATTTGATGTATATATCTATTGTATCCCTGACTACACTTGCCTCAGACACTGAGGAACTCCCTGACACTTGCTGCAGTATACCTTTATTGTGCTCCTTTGTGATATACCTTGATATTGCCATTACTTTTGTTCTGTGTGGCACGCCGAGGAGGGGGGAGGGATAAGAGGGCGGGGGGGAAGGTCGTTTAGTAGTGTTAAATGTGCGGCTAGGATGCCTTTTCCACTAACTTCTTTGACAATTGGTCGCTACTAATACATTTGCTTATCACAGGTCTCGTTGACATTTGGCATTATTGCATTGAAGAGCGGTACACAATCTATGATGGTTCTGGCTATGTCACTTACCCCTGGGTGCGACCAGGTTATATTGTCGTTATATGAGCACCAGCTTGCCTGCGTATTCTGATAATGATTGTATTGTTATGTTTTGGAAATAATAAAACATATATAAAAAAAAAAATCAAGGGGGGGTGATCCCAGTAAAGTGAAGGACAAACTACTTTAGATGGGAGATGCAGCTTTGCAAAGAGGGTTGACCTACTGACGTTTGCGAGACATGTTGTTTATTTAGAGGGTGAATATCATTGTAGAGAGGGTGACATCCGCCACGCGAGGGTGAGTTGACTGGTATATTACAATATTTCTGCTTACACCACCCGAGAGTCAGGAGCTCTTTTTTGTTAATACTCCCCCAACCTCTCTATGGACTATATCTTCCAATATTTTTTTTTATTTGTTTGATTTGTTTTTAAAAGTCCTTAGCAGGCCAATTCACAGCCACAGGAGGGTACTTTTCTACAGTGCAATTTAATAGACAGACTCCATTGGGTGAATCAGGTTGTATGAGGGGTTTATTCATTAATATTGTTTCAGTGGTAAGTGGTGTGGAATGGAGACAATTGTTTACGCTATATAACAGCACACATTGATTCAAAGCATATTTTCAGTGTTTCTAATGTAAAACAAGTTAATCGTCCTTATGTTGTACAAAGTAATTTCTTTCAACTTTGCAGTCATTGATAGGATTCGATGCATTTGATGTATGTATATATATATATATATATATATATATATATATATATATATATATATATATATATATACAAATAAAGTTCAGTTAGTTAAAAAACAAAGAATATTGCAGCTTATACAACTTACAATGTACATTTCACTCCTGTGGTTCAGTACGAGTTGCTCAGAAACTGTGGGGGAGATACCAGGGCCATAATTGATAATTCTGGCCAATTGTTCATCACCGTTTTTCTGCAATTGCGCAAGTTAGTCCCTTTATCACCTGGTCTGCTCTTGTGGTAAATGTGAGCGTACAGACCTCAGCATGTTGCTGTGCGGGTGTTGAGTGGATTTGAGAGGGTGCTGGGCGGGCTGAGCCTCTCTTCTGCTCTTGGTGGATGGTAGTTTATAGGCCCAGTATTTTCGCACCTGTTAATTTCAAGTACAAAAGCAGTGGTCCACATGGAATTTGCGGGGAACTTTATTGCTAGGAAATGACATTTTATTAACCATACCTTATGAAAAGGTATGTTTGAAAGTGTTTAAGTTATTAAGCACATCTCAGTGGAATAAAATACAACATTGGACTAAAACGTCTTAAACTAGACTCCTGCTATTGGTTTATCATGTTTTTTTGTGTTGGTACCACTATTCACTGACTTGTTTGGTTGGCATTTTCATTCCTGTAGCACTCCGACCATTGTCTTTTATTTCCTTTTAAAAGCATTTTGAAGCTTTTTTCCACTAATTTTTTATATCTCCACAGGGTTCGGAAAGTTTTAAACCTGCGTGTGTTTGAAGATGAAGGCGGGAAGGCGTGGTGTAAAAGTGTGATGGACAAACAGTACGAGGTGCTTTGCATTAGCCAGTTTACGCTTCAGTGCATCTTAAAGGGAAATAAGCCAGACTTTCACATGGCAATGCCTTCCGAACAGGCTGAGCCCTTCTACAATAACATTGTGGAGCAACTACGGAAAGCCTACAAGCCTGAACTTGTTAAAGGTATGGTAGCCTGACTCCATGACCAGGGCTTAATTTGTTAAAATAAATAAGCGCAGGCGTCCTGAGTTTTTCTTAAGATCCCCTGCAGCACTGCTGTGGTTGCATTGTCTTGAATCCACATCCCGCGCCTCTTTCTTACACCACTCTACACTTCCTGTCCCTTTATCTGTCTCCTGGATGTTCTCTGCTTTCTCCCTTTGTCATTGTTTTTGCTTGTTTTCTCGTCCTTCCTTCCTTCCTTTTCTATCTTGATCTCAGTAAATGTTTATTGATGAAAAATCAGTGCCGGTGCCCACTTCCTGGAACCAACTGCATAAAAAATGCAGTGTACACAAGATCAATACCATTCGATTACAGAAAATAACTAATTTAGGAAGTGGTTCCTGCTAATTTAATAATAAAAACATTTAATACATCAACCGCCTGGGAGCATTTCAGAAAACAGCAACCACAAATATTTGAAATTGTTCCATATAATTAGAGTCATAGGAACTGACAGCCACACTTAAAAGGTGGCAGTAAGGGAAGATAAGGTATGACCATCATAGGAGGAAAAGTGGGACTGATGAACACACAGCATACTGTAATAAAAATGTTAGACATATCCTATAAGGGGTAGTATGTCGCAGGTTTAATATATTCCTACTAGGGTGTTAAATGCAGCTAGTGTTGATCTCTTGGTTAAATACTTAAATTCATTGTGTCTTCTCACCTTCATCATAGGAATACTGATTCGTCTAGTAACTGGTACATTGATGGGAATCTTCTGTAATCCTCCTCTGAGCTGCATCCTTTGCTAGCTTTCTTGCACCTCAGAGTATCCTATGATTCGGGATCTGTATTTTCCAGTGAGTAGGAAGAATTTTGAGTGGTGCTAATACTTATAAACTCGAGAAATGACAACAGGATAGTTGCCTGCATAAAAATATAACACAATGCATAGTTAGTGAAAGTCTTCAAACATTAATGTGGGTGATTTTTGAGAAGGCATGCCAGACTTTTTTTTTTTGCAAAGAGGAAACTGAGGAGACATGGCCATTTTTAAATTGTTATTACAATATGGTACAATGTAATCCTGCCTTTTTAGGTTGAGTCTATGCAGCACATGCGCTGTCTTGAAAGGAGACATGCTGTATCTCCTCTATGGGATTAGACCACGCCCATCACTTTTCATTTATTCCTTTGTGTGCCCTTCAAAAATCCTTGCTTTTCTGTGGTCATTCCCTTACACTTGTACCTCCTCTTGGTATGCTGTTACCGCCCATGGCTACTGGCCCTATTACTTGTCGGCTTTCACCTGTGGCCATTTATGTTAGTTTCGAACACTATTTTTTTTTTTAGGTCGAGCCTAGATGTTTGCATCGGCTCGCGATCAACTGGTGGAATCCAGGTGTTTCCTTTGTTCAGCACGCGCCGCTTCACGCTGTTGCTTAATTTTTATTGGCCTGCCAGAGAAGCCGACCTCAGAGCTTCAAAGTCGGTAGTTCTTATGGTTTCCTGCTAGTCTCACCCACCGTTGCTCGCAGTTCCCTCAATCTCCCCGGTGCCGTCCCCACACCACCACCTCCCACCATCACTGCTTGTGTTTGCTTGTGTTTTTTATTTACACTGGAGGGGCAGCCATGTAGTGCTTTCATCATGCTCTGCCTCGGCAAGAAATGATTAGAGGTCTTGGTCTGCTTGGAAAGCAGCACTACAGGACGGCGCGCCGTCTGATTTAGAACTGCGGCACAGAGATGCGGCATAGCCGCTGATTCCACCACGCTTGGCCACCACGCTTGGCCACAGAGCAAGGACGTATGGGAACCATTGCAGCCGGCAACACAACGTAAAACTAGGGGACTCCTTTCTTTTTACTAATCACATTGCTACCACATAGCTTACCAGAGGAGCTGGAAGGAGTGGGGAGAAGGGTGGTTGAGCAACTTCGAAGGAACGCAATAACTTAGATCGCACCTTCTTTCACCAGTCGCACCAATCATTTGAGTCCCCCTTTTGTTTCTTAAACTACTGAACTTTCTATTAAATGGCACGTAGGGAAGTGCTCCTGCAGAGGATGACACCTTACACTATTAATAGTCACAGTACAGAAAGTATAAAAAATGCATATTTTACATTTTAGAAATTTCCTTACTGAAGTCACTTTGCTTGTGATAAAGCCGCCGCTGCTCCAGATCAGAGGGCGCGTCGTCCTGCGGACCACTCAAGCACGGTCCGATACATATCAGCACACTCTCCCTCGCAAAACAGCTGACAAATAAATCAGTAATTTTGTCAAGACACGGCGTCGTCTTCCTTTGTTTTGCGAGGGAGAGTGTGCTGATATATATACATATATATATATATATAATCTACTGGCGGTCGCCAGTAGATAGTTATAGTTAGGACCAATTTTCCATAGGAAATCCGCAACATTCTATTTGAAATAACTCTTGCGTCGGTTGACGAATCTTTGCGAAATTTTTAAACTTTATGGCCCGCTCCGGTCCGCTCCTACCCTGAAAGTTTCGGGGTGATTCGTCAAGCGGGGGCTGAGAAAAAAGGGGGGTCCCAAAACGTGTTTTCCCCATTCATTTTCCCATAGGAAACTTTAGACACGGCTACAACCCGAACTGCTGAACGGAATTACACCAAATTTGGCAAAGAGGTAGTTCTTGGTTCAGAAAGAACCCTTTTTGTTAAATGGTGTAAATCCGTTCAGTAGTTGCTGAGAAAATCAAAAGTAAAATCACATATATATCTATGTCTGCGTAGGGTCCGCGTACCCTCCCGATCACGAGCTGCATGCTAATTGGCTGTCAACACTACAAATCAGGAAGTGTTGGCAGCCATTTTGTCCCTCGGTCCCCCTGGGCAGAAAAAAGCATTTAAAAAAAAAAAAAAAATCGGCAGGATGCGAATCCCGCCGTAAAAAAAAAAAAAAAATCTAAGCGCGGTATCCCGCGCTTTGATGCTATTTTGCCCCAGGGGCATGCGGGTGTGGGTTTATAGTTAAAGGGGGGGCCTCTAAGGCCCCCCAAGCCACGGGGACCGCCACCCCCCGGGGCTTTCTAATAAAAATGGTGTGGGAGGGCACTGTGCCCTCCCGCAGCCCCGGGGACCGCCACCCCCCGGGGCTTCTTTTTTTAAATTTTAAATACCTGTGTGGGGGGGGCTCCAGCCCCCCCACACGCCCCGGGGACCGCCACCTCCCCGGGGCACTAAAAATTTTAAAATGGGGGTCCGTTTCGGACCCCCGAAGTTCCGGGGACCACCACCTCCCCGGGGCTTTGCAGAAGTGGGGAGGGGGGCCGCGCGGTCCCCTCCTGGAGCCTGTGGTGGCCCTGGGGACCGCCACCCCCCCAGGGCCAGCTCCTGCTGTGTCCCGGGGTGCCCACCCCCGGGACACTGCTGTTTGCAATGGCAGGACGGGAGCCTCGCGGCTCCCGTCCTGTCATTGCAAACTTGCTTTGCTTCATTGAAGCGAGAGCAGGGAAACCTGCTCTCCCTTCAATGAAGCAAAGCAGAATTGCTTTTCCATAAGGGGAGCTGCATGTCAGCAGCTCCCCTTATGGAAAAGCAATGCCGGCTCCCGCAGGACGCGGGGAGCCGGCGGGACTGTGCGGGAATTGGGGACCCCCCCACGGTCCCCAACGTGTGGCAAGGCCCCGGGGGATGGGGTCCCCGGGGCCATTAGTGGCCCGGGAGGGGGGCCACGCAGCCCCCCTCCCAAAAAAAATGAATTGAAAAAAAAAAAAAAAAGGACGCAAAGGCCGGCCTTGGGGGATGGGGTCCCCGGGGCCTTTAATGGCCTGAGGAGGGGGGCCACGCAGCCCCCCTCCAAATATATATTTTTTTTTTTAAAAAGAGGGCATGCCCCGGGGGATGGGGTCCCCTGGGCAAATACAGGCCCAGGGAAGGGGGGACACGCGGCCCCCTTCCCGTTTAAAAAAAAATAAATAAAAGAACAGCCTCAGGCCCCAGGGGATGGGGTCCCCAGGGACAAAAGTGGACGAGGGAAGGGGGGCCACGCAGCCCCCCTCCAATAAAAAAAAAGGGAAGCAAAAAAAAAAAAAAAACGGCATCGTGCCGGAGGCCCCGCCCCCTCCCTGCAGCACTCTGCAAACGCGCCCCCTGGCGCGTTGTAAGAAGGGGAAGTAATTCCCCTTGAATACTGGGGGTCCCTGGGGGCCAACTAGCCCACCGGGAATCTCCAGTATGCGCCAGGGGGCTGCATTGCAGAGAGGTGTACAGAGGCCACGCCCCTTTTTACACCTCTGTGCAACGCAGCTCTGTGGCGCTTTTTGGAGCTACATGGTGCGCTAGTTGGACTCCAGGGACCCTCAGGATTCAAGGGGACTTAATCCCCCAACTTAAAACGCGCCACGGGGCGCGTTTGCACAGTGGTGAAGGGAGGGGGCGGGGCTTCAGGTGACATGTGTGCAAACAGGCTCCGTGGCGCGTTTTAAGATGGGGAATTAAATCCTCTTCAATCCTGAGGGTCCTGGGGGCCAACTAGCCCACCAGGTACGTCCAGAAAGCGCCACAGAGCTGCGTTGCAGAGAGGTGTAAAAAGGGGCGTGGCCTCTGAACACCTCTCTGCAACGCAGCTCCCTGGCGCATACTGGAGGTACAGGGTGGGCTAGTTGGACCCCAGGGACCCTCATGATTCAAGGGAACTTAATCCCCCAACTTAAAACTCGCCACGGGGGGCGCTTGCACAGTGGTGAAGGGAGGGGGCGGGGCATGTTATTGTTAGAAATTAGCATTTAAAAACCTTTGAAATTCACTGAAAAACCATAGGTTTCAGACACGTTATAGTTAGAAATTAGCATTTAAAAAACCTTTGAAATTCACTTAAAAACCATAGGTTTTAGGGACAGTTATAGTTAGTTGGACATTGCACTCGTACAAAACCCGTGAAATTCCCCCGTTATAGTTAGTTCAGGTAACTATAACTCGCGCCCCCGCAATGCACTGCTGATGACGTCACATATTACATCACTCATGACATGGTCAGTGACATCACTGATGACATCACTGAAGAATGTGCTAGAATTTGTATGAGTAAGTGAGTTGGTGTGTGTATAACTGTATAGGTGAGTAAATGGGTGTGTGCTTAATTTTTTGCATGACTGACTAGGTGTGTGAGTACCTCTATGGATGAGTGGCGGTGTGTGAGTGTTTATATAGGTGTATGAGTGCATATAATAGTCCTGTACTGAGTGACTATAAGTATGAGTGACTGTACGGGTGAGTGAGTAGGTGTGTGTGTGTAGACCTAAGAATCAGTGAGTGTGTATATAGTAATTGGTGTTGGAGTGTCTATGGTTTTGACAATGGCAGTCTGTAATTTACAGTGGGTGTATCAAAAGTTATATTAGGGTGTGAGAAGATGCATCAAATTATCACATGGATGATGTCATCAGTGATGTCATCAGTGATGTCATCAGTGATGTCACTGACCATGTCATGAGTGATGTAATATGTGACGTCATCAGCAGTGCATTGCGGGGGCGCGAGTTATAGTTACCTGAACTAACTATAACGGGGAAATTTCACGGGTTTTGTACGAGTGCAATGTCCAACTAACTATAACTGTCCCTAAAACCTATGGTTTTTTAAGTGAATTTCAAAGGTTTTTTAAATGCTAATTTCTAACTATAACGTGTCTGAAACATATGGTTTTTTCAGTGATATATATATATATATATATATATATATATATATATATATATATATATATATATATAGTACATTTTGGTCTTCTAAAACAGCTGCCATACCATGTTAGTTTCTCTCTAAATGTCAACTGTAGTAGTATTTCTTCTACACCTGTAATGAATTGCAAACCTTGGAAAAGAAAATCTCAAGATTGCAGCGGTGCCTTGTTACACATTCAGCTAAGCTACATTTGGAAAAACAGTGACTGGTTTCCATGTGTTTGTTATTTACTTTCATTCTTTACTCATTTTAATAATTTTATATGTACGGGACTTCACGCAGCGCAGATATTTTCACCATGTGAGTATGCATTCTCTGGATATACCCATCAGAGTTAGCCAAGCCACTGCCAGAAGAACCCCTCTTATTCCCTTCTGAAGGGGGTTTGGGCCTATTATGTATCCTGAAGATCACGACCACAGCCACTGACAGTGAAGGAAATTACTCACAAAGAACCTATTCTCTGTGTGCTTTGTGGCACCTCCAAAAATTAGAATCAGCAAGATTGTCAAAGCCGTAGTTTTGGTGATTTTATTAAAGGAGCCAACCCAATAAGCAAGATAACTTTCATACATGTGTTAGCAGAAGTCCACAAACTTGAAGGAGTCTTCAGTACAGAGTTGTTATTGACAACAAGAACAGCCCTACTGTCTTTCTAAGGAGTGATGACCATTCAGGACTAGGCATGCCTTTTCACAGATGTGTTCATTGGAAGCAGAGCAACCTTTTCAGGTATTGGAGCTGTAGGATGGGTCCCTGCAGGAATCCCTCAAGAAAAGTCTTGATATCTAATAATGCACTGGCCCCTGTTGAGGAGAGGGTGTCAAGGGCCGTTATTTTAGCTCACGCAAAGCTGCTTGATTCTTCTTGTCTGGGAACCTCAATGTACTGCAGAGGAAACATTTTTCCAAAGGTTTGTCACTAGTTTGCGTTGGCGCTAGTTTATTCCAGTTCAGGAATTCGTCAGTATGACTTTTTAAAGGATTTTTTCCATTTGGACCAAAGTGTTGCTGTTTGATAAAAAAAAATTAATATGTCCTAAAGCAACCGTCACTTCTACATCCCTTTCATCTTCCTCCCTTGAATGTCTTTCTTCCCTTTGTCTCCTCGTTCCATTTCATGTAGAGTATTCACAAGAGGTCCTTATAGTATGCAGTAGTATTGCCCGGGTATTCACCTCACAAAGTCTTGCTGCTGCTGGCTATCATGCCGTAACTGGGAATACTGTACTTGTAGGATTTCGAGCTGGGATCTGACTTGATTTACCCTCACTGTGAGGTGAATACCCGTTCAATACTACTGCATACTATAAGGACCTCTTGTGAATACTCTACATTATCAATCAAGCCCTGATGAAGTTCCTTATGCACAAGGAACGAAATGCGTTGGCTGAGTGCCGATTTTAACTCAAGGTTAAATAAAGAAGATTGATGGACTAAACTTGTTATCCCGACTACATTTCTGGTGCACCTTCCATTCAAAAGTATATATATATATATATATATATATATATATATATATATATATATAGACATCAAACCTTCTTAAAGTGTGGTATGGCTTTGTTCAAATTAACAGTTTGCTGTCTTTAACTGCGTGTCAAAAATATCCAATTGGCAAACTTCACTTAACGGTTTACTGGCTTTTCAATCCAGTAACTGTTTGCTTCTTAAACTTCTCCACCAGCTTTAATTGAGATCACCGTGGCAACTTCCCTTTGCGACTCCTTACTTCTGCCTCCCTGTTCTAAATTCTGTGTGGGGCTACCAGTAAGTTACTTCTTCTCTGAAGATTGAGGCAGCGTAATGCGATTGCGCTTTCTTTCTGGTTAATATTAGGCTAGCACTCCGTAAGAGTGGATGTGTTTGCAGCTTGCCCCTGGCGCTCCCACCCACTCTAGCAATGTCATTGCTTGCCCTATCCTTCCCACCCCACTCCTGCATAGTTCTTGCTTGTTTTTTCTTGCACTCTGCATGTCCTACTCCGGCTCGAGCTGTCCTGTGACCGCGTGAGCAACTCCCCTGCATTCTGGTACTTTTGGTACCCTCCCCTTGTCAGACCGGTCTGTCCAGTGCCGGCTGCAGCTGTAGGATGAGCCCTGTGCTCCGATTTGCGCAAATACACTCCACACCACACAATTCCACCCCGCTCAATTCCACAACTAACAATTCCAATACAACCCAAATAATTCCACTCCACACCATATACATCTACTACACTCCAAACCAAAACACATAGGTAAAAGACATTGTCAATTACAACGCCATTACTTTTATATCTCTCAAATGTGGGACCTATTGCATTGCAAATGCTTTTTAGATTTGGCATAAGCCAAGATGTTTTACTTTTTTACAAAACAAAATCCTTAAAATATACTTACATATACATACATAGACCAACTTTCAGCCAGTCCTTTTCATCCTATGGGCTGTTATGGTGTTATTCACATTTTACTCCCGCTCACCACAGCATGCAGTATAGGAGAATGGGTCAGCCTATTTCACCCATTGGCTTCCCTCACTGAGAACGACATGATTTTGCCTATTTACAGGCAACTCTGCTTGGAACTGGAGAGCACACAAAGACGCTCCCTTACTGTAATCCTGTAAAATCGGCATCTATCGGTTAAATGAGCCACACTTTGTGTAACGTTTATGACCAATAATTCCAACTTCTGGATTTTATTGACTGAGCCAGCCACTGATAAAAATAAACTCTCCTCTTTTCTCATTAAAAATCTGTTGAAAATGCTCCTAATTTTACAATGATGGAAAACCCCAGCCAAAAACACGTGGTTTAGGGAACGCGAAGCAAGAAACTTTACATTTAAAATTTTCACTGATTTGTACTTCACTAAAGATTTGGTAATGTGTGTACATGCCTTGTACCTTCTGCAGCGTAGGGTTGCCACAACCAAGAGCATAGTTCTTCTTCGGTGATAGACTGCAGTGAGACTAGAATTCCCATCTCGATTTCCAGAGTCCTTACAGCAGGTGTATGGTGCTTCGGATGAGAGAGGGCTGAAAGATTTGAAAATGCCTGCAGCAATTAAGCATTATATTTTATAGATGGGGATTTGTCATCGAGTGTTGATTTGCACTGTGGTGTGAGCAATACTGATTTGGCCTTACAACACTCTTTAACTTTCTACCTCCCATACTAGCCTTCATGTCAATTGCAAGTCAGCAGATACAAAAAAAAACAATTCTTTCTGCTAAAAATGTTATCAAATGGTCCATGACTTATTATGAGATAAACCTTCTTTTGTACTTTTTGGAGACAATTGAGAGACATATATTGTGCTCCTCCCAATGTTGCCGTTACAACCAGTCTAATTCCAACAAACATATTATGCATTTACAACTGCATTCAAAAGAGTCAAATCATTTGTCACAAATGCAATTATAGCTTCACTGGGTGCCACTGTGGTGTAGACTTGGCAGACACTGCACCAATAGAAGTGTGAGGGAAGTGGGGTACATCTCAACCTTCCCAATTCCTTGACGGCTTTAAGCCTTTCTTCTTTTCTCTCTCTTTCTCAGTCTCGCACTTGCATTCTTGATCACTCTCTATTCAGACTCATCTCTTTCATCTCTCAAAGTCTCAATTCTCTGTCCTCTTTCTGTCTCTTACACTCTTTCTCTCTACCATTATACGTCTCATTCTGTCTCACAAACACATTTGCTTGCTGCATCTCTCTTAAAACTCTTCTTTCTCTGTCCTCGCTGTTTCCTCTTTCTAACTCTCATTTTTCATTTCTCTGTCTCTTATTTCTTCCAGTCTTCCCCTCTCCAAATTCCTCGCCTTTCATAATCTTACTTTCTCTCTCTTTACCTTTTTGTATCTTTCCTTTTTCTCTCACTAACTGTATTTATTAACCACTAACGCACAAGATATATCTGTCCCTAGCGGGGATGGATCATCATATGGCTGCAGAGAAGGTAACTTACAAGAGACGAGGGTGCCCACGCAAGTTCCTTAAGGTATGGGGATTCTGGATGAAACACTATGCCCTGGACCTGTTAGATGACGAGACTTCGACCTAGCATACCAAGGCCTAATGTTTATTCCGAGGTGTCATTTCTATTCCTATATTATGTTGTGGTGAACTTGGCCTGTGAACTGTTGCTTCATGATGAGTCTGTTTATGCTGAATCTGTGCTACTGCTCTCCCCATGTGGTTGCATTATTGTTGTGAGTTCGAGTTTGCACTCCTTTTTGTTTGCATGTAAAAAACAAAATAAAAATATTTTAAAAGCTATTTCTGTCTCTAATACACAACAACACATTCATATACTAAGTTGTCTTATTCAGATGCAGACCTGTGACCTGCAGTGTTCTACAGCAAGCAGGTGCATTAACCACCAGAACTGTTTTGCATTGCACTTTAGATTACAACAATTTATCTCAACAAGCTCACATTCATGTCTGCTCGCTCACACGCACACATTCTCTGACATACACAGTAAACAAAACACAAGACTACATAAATATGCGCAAATCAACATGCATACAAGCACTAATGCATACTGACCAACATACATATAAACACCCATATGCACACATTAACATACCTTCCAGTACTCAAGCACATAAAACACCGGCATATACTCACAGACAGGCTTCTGGGGTACACAGAAAGCACCTACAAGTGCTGTGGTACAGACACATACCGATTTAATTATGAGGACCTTGGGGGTCACCTCTGAAAAGTTTTCTCTTCTGCCCATAGTTCCAATCTCTCTAGCAGGACTATCCCCAATAATTTGGCGAAAGAGTCAAGTAGTGAGATAGGCCAGTAGCATTTTGGGTCGTTTCTAGAACCCTTCTTGAAGATAAGGGAGGTTGATCAAGTGGGAGGTACATGGCCAGCTCCTGCCGCGTTGCAGACCTTGGTTAAAAATGGGGCCTATAATTTGGGTTCAGCTCTATATACATCCATTGGGACCTCGTCAGGGGCCGTAGCCTTCCCCTTCTGGCTATTATTAATAGCCCTCACCACTGTGTCTAAGGTGAATGTTAATCCGGTGGATTAATCGGCTGTCCAGAGGCAAAAGTCTCCCTCATCTGAACTGGACTGGGTGAAAATCGAGCCAAAATGGTCTATCCATTGGCAAGCTTGACTCACTGGCTTGTTGCTGGGGGAACCCGTGCCTCCCTGATACATTCGGTCACAGGGCTTTCACTTGGATTGACTCTTGCCCCTGGGGTACCCCTGAACATCACTTGATCCCTTACATTATGCTACGGAGGCCTGAGCCTACATTGGGGCCTCGTACATAGCTACTCTCCTCAGCGGTCTGTTTATATCACCTCCATGTCTTAGATTGGACTGGGAGTGTACATAGCATCTACAGGTGCTTTGCTTTAGAGTGTTAGGATCGCTGCCTCCCTATGATGGGAAGGAGGCACTGTGCCTCCTGCAAGGCCAGGTAACCTTGGAGCCGCATTCTCAAGTACAACATCCTCATATTCTCAGCTTCTGTCCCCGGCTGGATCCCTGGGCGGGGAGGGTACTCTTGGATAGACGATGGCCTTAACCACTCCTCGAACTCTCAATAGCTGTGAACCCCTCAGAAATGCCATGTCCACTGGACGGGGGAAAAAAGACTGCCCACTAAATGACATGCTTGTCAAGCCCGGAGGCCATCAAAATCCTGAGCACCCTCCGCCAAAAAGCATGGACTTTGTGTTGGAGGGCGGGGAGATGGATGCCCCAGTCACTCGACCCTTCCTGCATGCTCTCTTTGCCTCTTAGAGAAGATTTCCAGCTGCTGCGATTAGACCTCTCAGCTGAGCTTAAGGAAATGTGTCAGACAGTTGATAGCCTGTGGGACAGAGTGTCTTCCCTGGAGGACCACGAGTCTAGCCGGGAAAGAGGAGCTCGAACAAATGCAACAGGAATTTCTCCGCCTCTGAGACCAAAACTTAAACCTACAGGCACATACTGAAGATCTTGAGAATAGATCCAGGCGCAACAATATATGTATTAAAGGAATCTCGTCTGGTGCGGAGGGATCTGACAACCTGTTTGTAGTGGAGCTCTTTTGCTCAATCCTGCAAACTTCTCCAGAGACAGACATCAAACTGGACCGTGTTCAAGAGTGGGCCCCAAGAGATCAGACTCTGCCCCGCCAGCAGACATCCTGGCGTGCGCCGACGATTACACTTTGAAAGAGCGCATACTTCAGGCAGCGAAAAACCAACATTCAATACAATTCAGGGCTCATCGTCCAACTCTTTATCAGGACTTAGCAGCCTCTACCCTCAAAGTGCAGGTCTTTTCGCCCAGTAACGACACATCTCCACATCAAGGTACCTCCTACTCCTGGGGCCATCCCTTCTGGCTGGTCTTTCGTCTGCAGGGCAGACTTCACCAGCTCCGCTCCCTGGAGGAGGCCTGTGGACTCCTTGGCATGGAGGAGCCCCCGACAGATGACTCTGCATGACGCCGGCCAAGGGGAGCCAGACAACGAGAGAGGAGACGGAGTACGGGAGCCTCAGTTGAGGCGCTCTGCCCGGACTCAGAGACAATGGCAAAAGAGCGCCAGGCAGTCCTAGAATCCCTGTCCGGAGACTCAGCAGCACCGGAGGAGTCCTGATCTGAGCTGAGCTGGGCGGATCGGTGCGGGGGTGAACGTATCCTTGAGCCACTATACACCCCCTTCTTGTTTCCTATTTTACCTGGGAACGTACTTCATATTTCCATGCTGATGCACAATCCCTTGTTAATATTGATGTTTTGTCACGTTTTTTTTTTTATTATATTGGATTTGGGGGAACCTGCAGATGTTGATCCTTAACCACTATACCTTTGGATCTGCACACGGTATCTTAAACTTTTCATTGCACGTTTTGTCACATCTCTGGGTTTTCACAATGAGCAGACACTATAGATCCCATGTCCATATCTCAATATGACCCACTTGATAGTCTATAGATCTATCTTTGTTAGTTTGGCGGTAGCTGTTTCTCTATCGCTATTGAAGCTAGTTTTTTTATGGTAAAATAGGTAAAGTAATTTTCTGTGTGACCCAAGGACAGAAAGTGACGCATCAGTTTTGTGATTGATTTCTTGCATCGGAAGGTGCTTCTGTGTTCGTTGATGCGTAATCTGACCTTTCTTGTGGTCATGCCCACATACTTCAAACCACACTTGCATATAAGTATGTATACCACATTGGTACTGTTGCAATTTGTTTGTTTTCTGAGGACCCAAGGGGTGCGTAGGCCCAGGTCTATGTCTTTGGTTGCCTTTGTAAGTGGGCAGATGTTACATTGTCCGCAAGGGTGGTGACAAGTTACCTTGGGCAGGTTCCACATCGTCTGGAGTGTATTGAATGTTGGGTTAGCCACTATTTTCCTCACTACCAAATTGGAGTCTTTTTTTAATAAGCTCTTGCAACCCATGATTCGTGTGCAACCAAGGACATCAGGCAAAGGGCCATTAAGTTGCAGATACAATGCAAGTCTGTGATGATCATTGTTATTTGTGGAAAATATAGCTGACTGCATATTTGGTCTTTATAACATCTTTGAAAGCTTCGTATCTTTCATTTTCAGACGGAAAATTTGGAGCGTACATGCAGGTGCACATCCAAAACGATGGTCCTGTCACTATAGAACTGGAACCACCTGCCTACACCACTGACCCCAAGCATGTAAGTTACAAAAGGGTTTTGATTCAAGGCCAAAATGCAAAGTAGACCATCATTCTTAAGCGATTCAACCTTAATGCTGCCTCCAGAATGTGGTGGACAAGACATTTGAGACCAAAGCATGGACAAGATAAGTATACATACATCTACCCGGTAGAAAAAAGATATCTTTATTTAAAATTTCGTCTGGCATCCTCAGACAAGAGGTCAGATTATTGCCTCTGCTCTTTGTGGGGTCGAGAGACACTATCTCACTTTCTCCTGTTCTGCCACTTCACGCGATGCCTTCTCAAATACTACCTGCGACCATTCTTGCTAAAGTTTAAGATCAGAACGTGAAAGGAGGCGGAGGTTTTTTGTATGAGAACTGATGATAGAGTTATTATATTGGCTGTCTCATCCTATATTCATGCTGCATTGAAACAAAGAGCAGAAGCACACATAAAATTGAACGCAGATAAGCAATGTCTGTAAGGCCGCTAAGGGGCCGCTGGTTAGCTGGCCAGATGGCCAGTTGCCGTTCTTCATATTTGGAAGATATACTTTTACCAGACAACGTGTAATTGAGTCCTACTAGATTAAAATAGCACTCAAGCACTTATATATTACTCACCAGCTCGACTGGTAAGTAAAGTTTGCAATGTCATACAGGTCTTATTGCTGGGTTCGGCAGGGATGCTTACCGGCCCCTTTTTTGTTCACCTTGTATGTGAATGGGCTGCAATCTGCGCTTTTATCAGTTTTGGCTGATTGTTCTAAGATTGGTGACAGATCTCTCCCTGTCCTATTATATGCGGACGATGCGGTCCTGATGGCTCGGACCGCTCAGGGGTTGGACCGGTTGCTGGCCAAGTATGTTTCTTTTATGGGGCTCCTGGACTTGTCAGTTAACTTTTCGAAGTCCTACACAATGGTAGTGGGCCCCAAATCAACAAGGAGTAAGACCTTTAAGTTATCTAACGTTACCCTGAGCAAAGTTAAGGCCTTCCCTAACATGGATGTTTTATTCAATGTTAAGAATCATTGGAAACCTCTGATTGAAGCAAAAAGAACAGAGTCAGTTAAAACTATGGGGGCGGTTTTTAGTTTTGCACATAGGCTCGGGTCTAGGGTACCAAGGGATCTTCTTAAAATCTATCAGGCCAAGAGTATTGCACAGCTGCAGTATGGAAGTGAGGTTTGGGGGTATGTCAAATTTGACCAGATTCAAATAATGGAGAATAATTTTTTTCACAAGCTGATTCAGGTCCCTCACTCAACCCCAGCATTTTCTGTACATGAGGAATTGGGTCTTGATTATGTTTCGGATCTGATAGCTCTAAACCCGCTCATGTGCTGGATCAAGATTTGGATCAGGTCGGAGCTGAAGTTAAGCTGTTTGATTCTTGAGGAGTGCCTGGCATTGGACCGAGTATTGTGCATGTTAAGGCGGCCTTGTTTTCAATAGGTAGGCCAGACATTTTTAACAACCCTATCTCACTCTCCGTCCAGGAGCTGGGGAGTGTCAAAAGGTTGTTTTTGGTACGCTCCAGTTTGGATAGAGAAGGTTTAGAACTCCAGAAGCATTCTGTTAGGGGTCATATGCTTTTAAAAACTGTGCAGGGGATGGAATCGTATTTGGGTTTGGTGCACTCACAGCATGATAGGCTCTTATTGACCAGGTTCAGGTTTAATCAATTCACATGCTGGCTTCCCCATGTGGTTGGGTTCGGGCTGAGGAAGGGGCACCCTGCGGCTGTGACGGTCTGTCTCCGCAGGATATGCTCTATATTATAATGTTTTGCCCTTACTTCCGCTGGCCAAGGAAGCATTTTTAACCCCCTTTCTGAAATCTTTGAATTTTATACAAGTTAGGCCTGCCCTGATGTATCTTCAGATGCTTCCCACTGACTGGTTGATTTTTACAGTTTTTTCTTTTTTACAAGCTGTTTGGGTGTCCAAGAAGTCGAGAACAGATTAATTGTTTTAATGTTGAAAATGAATAATTTTATGAATGATTTATTGTCTTTTTTATTATGTATGAATTCGATATTATTGATTTTAGACTTTGATTCTTTTATGGGGATTTTGATTACCGAATAAAGATTTATTGAATTGAAATTGAGGTCTTATTGCTATAAGCAGGCATTTAGATGAGACAAAGGGCCTAGCATTAAGCAGGCTTGATTTTATAACACTTTCTTTTCTCTGTGTATTTTTATGGAAAGGTGGGCTGACACCCACTTGATGTCTTTGATCTGACACATTAATGAAAAAAGAGTTCACATATTTTTAGCACATGAAATTATAAACATTTCTTGCCTTTGCTCCTAATAATTTTGCCACTTTAGGGGCCCATTGAATCACTACTGAATGTAATTTACTGAGGTTACATAAAAAAAAAAAAATATATATATATATATTTAGCGTGTTTTGATTTTTAATTCGATCTCCCTATAAACATAAACACATATATCATTATGTGAACCTATAGTATGATCAGTTACATTGGCCCAATCAGGAGTAACTATTAACCAAAATGGTAGGTTGTAATTTAGATAAATCATGTAAATTAAATAGTTTTAATGGATTATTGATTATATTGTATTTTTTTAAATGCAGGAAATTTTTATGAAATGAATGTGCTTTGTACAATGCAATATTAATTGTTATGGCCAGTTTGGCTGAAAACAATAAACTTATTTGATTTGAGTATACATAGGTGAGCATAGATTTACTTTACACGTGTACCTTTATGATATGTATATATTGATATATAAGATTTGTAAATCTATACTTACATTTATGAATTTCTTACCCTCGATATTTTGGTCCTTGAAATTTTGATGGCACGACGTCTCTGTTCTTGATAGTTCGACATGCAACCATTTGTGTTTAGCGCTGCGTAACTGATTCCAAACGGATTTGGTGTGTACCCAGATTCTTGGGCAAAAAACCTGAGTCCGCTTCAGTTATATTGGACTGATGGTTATCCTCTGACAACTTAATTGGCTGCCTTGTTCCTTCTAGACTAATGCATTACCCTACAGCTGAAAAGGATAATTTCCTCGTGCATCACTTTATCCATGTAAAACATGCACCCCTGGTGGTTACAGTTCGGGTTGTGTGATTCAGTATCCTTGATATACGCCTTAAAAAGGGTAATGCTCTGGTTAACCACTAGGTGGCAGTGAAGTGACATGAAAGCTGTTCGATGGCTTTCCAGCTTCGAATTGGGTCTCGTTTAAAGCTTTTCCACTGTCCACATGAATTTATGCGGAGCCACAGTATGTGATGTTGTTCATTGGGAGGCTCGGGAAAATCAAAATTGAGGGAGGGGGAATGATAGAATGATATTTGCTTCTTCTCTGAGTTTTGCGTTTTTATATATATTTTTATAGGACAGTCAAAATAAAACAGTAATGACAAACGCCTGTGGTGGTGGTCCAACTAAATCAGGTGCAGCGGAGCTCTCCGCTGTACGACTGGCGGCTGTAATGAATTAAGACAAAGATTGCTGTCGATCTGATGAGTTAATTAGCGGTAAATAGAAGCTAAAACGTGCCCCTGTGTGAATCTGATGACCTCCTCGTGACATATCATTTATCACTTGCAGGTGCACTATGAAAGGGGCATTGGTGGGTCTAGCAGGGCAGGGTAATGACACCGACGGCGGGGTGTAATGATACGATATTTCTATTGATTCTGAGGGCTTTGGTTTCTTATCAGTAGGGTAGGGGTGCCTATTACATTGATTCGCGGCTAAACTTTTGTCGAAAAGAAACCCTTTACAAATGTGTTTCAGCTATAACCTCTCATGCCACTCAGTGACAACACAGCCA
This sequence comes from Calotriton arnoldi, assembly GCA_963921515.1. NCBI lineage: Eukaryota > Metazoa > Chordata > Amphibia > Caudata > Salamandridae > Calotriton > Calotriton arnoldi. The sequence continues at coordinate 1,461,319 of CAWUFW010000577.1, read as the reverse complement.
AATAATAGTAAGCAGGCAGTCTCTTTTTTTTGGGAGGGGGAGTTTTATTTAGCACGAACTAGATCCGAAGGTATCAGAGCGCTTTACATGAGCACCAGTTGCGTTAGAGACGGACACATTCATTTTTTTGTTAGGCACTGGGAGGTTAAGTTATTTGCCCAGAATCACAGGATGTTGAGCGCCCCTGCCGAGACTCAAACCTGGTTCCCCAGCTCGGAGGTCGACCGCTCTAGCCATCAGGCCACATCCTCTTCCCAGTCTCTTAAGTGCTTAATTTGAGCCTGTGGTTTCCGGTACTCAGTACAGGCACTTAATTGTCAACACCAGCACTTATGACAGCCTGCCACATGGTGGCACTGTTTGTGTAGTTTGGAGATGAGAACAACTCCAGTAGTTTATTAGTTCAATATACATTAAAAACAACTAATACATGCCGCTGAAGCTCTTCTTTTAGCTTTGGAGGCCTGGAAAAGTCTGAATTGGCACTCCTATAGGAGTGTGATGGTTAATAGTTGTGTTGTCACAGGCTCTGACGGCACTGGCAGCGACAGTGGGTGGTGCAAGCTGCATTGGCCTCCTGATGAGGGCCCTGGCACCTATTATTTCTTTCCAAATGAAGCACGGCTCTAGGCCCCCTGTAAGTGCTCGGTGAACCCATAATAGGTCTTTTGCAACCAGACAGCTTGTGCTGTCTGGTAGACTCGATCTAAAAACAGTAGACGCCAGCCTCAGTGCCTATTTGTTTATGGTGCAGATTTTGAAGCTTTGTGTGGAGTAAAGGTGAAGAGTTGACCAATTTGGCTCTATCAGAGCAACTTCATTTATTTTCTGCCCTTATGTCATTTTAGAGAGATTAAAAAAGAGGCACAAAGAGATCGAACAAAACACCTAGATTTTGCGTTTTCAAAATATTTTATACATTCAGCTGAAGAAGTAGTCTCAATACGAAAATGGAGCATGGCTAAACAAATAACTTATGCACTCTGTTGTAGTGAACTACTGCATTTATTATCATCGATGGGTGAGGACCTGCATAATTTTGTTTCTCTATGCTCTAAGAAGTAAAATAAATGTGATACTTTACCGACAAAAGGTATATATGCGGTGTGTGACATTTCAGAATTTTCAAAATAGACAATCTAGCACTCTAGTGTTACCGCTGGAATATTATTATGTTACCTGGTCCCAAATAATCACACCTCATCACATATGCTGCTTGTGTCATATGTCAACCCAGCCCTATGAAGCCAGTCAATATGGAATATTTTATAATCACCATACGGTAATAGTAAATGTAGTACTTCACCCAAGCATTATTATGCCATGTGGCTGTTAAATGGCAGCCATTTAAATTCCCGTTAAATCCGTAAATTCCCTGTGAATCCATTGGAGGTGGTGAAATGTATAGTGAAGTCTACAGTGAAACTATTTCAGTTCCATGATTCCTGATAGGTCTCCCCTTCCCTCCTAAATTGCAGTAGCAGCACATTCAGCACCTATTGGTTAAGAGGAAGGTGAAAAATGTTGAAATTCTTGTACTTTTTGCCGCTATGCACAGCTGTCTCATGCGTCGCTGTACCAATTTTCTAACTCTATTTCTGCACATACAGATATAGGGCATGGTGGGTGATAAGGTTACCAACTGCGCCCTCTACCCTACAGTTGTTCTAATCAAAAAGATCTTTATTCGGTTACAATTAAGATAACCAAAAAAGCACAGTTATGCATTCCAATAATATACACACACAATACTATAGCTAAGATCATATAATAGATTTGCGACATTTAAAAATATTTTTTAAAAACGCAGAGACTGCGGCAATAACATAAACAACATCCAAAAGTTGCAGTGCCAATAATGCAGGGCGACATTGTTTCAAGCCAAATTTCTGTAACACGGGGACAATCCACCTTTTTCTAGGTTTAATGTAGTACTTACAAAAAACAATATATGTATGGTTGACTGTGTGGAGACCCCATCACACGGACACTTACATAAATCTTTAGACCAGTCATTCGGTTTAGGAAAACTTAGTAATCGGTATAAAATATTCAGCCTAAAACGGGTCAACAGAAATCGATCGTAATCGCCCATAGTTAATGTAATATATGGCTGAATACTAACAGTCGACAGTGAAAGTTGGTGGGCTTGGACTGTTGATTTTTTCACTTCGTTTATGGCTCTTCTTTCCCCCAGATAACAGATGCATTTAGCTTTAAAATCTTTCCTGGACACGTTACTCATAGTAAGCGGCTCATTAAAATATTCACTGTGCCCAATTCCAGTTAAAAACACTTTAACATATTGTATCCATCTAATGTTTCTGACCCCGTCCAATCCTAAAGCATCGGTTAAAATAAAACGATTAAAATTGGTTTCATCTGTTGTCCATATTTTATGCCACAAAAGTACTGGCTGTATCTTAATCAAATCTTCGAGATACGGCATGCCTAATTCTGAGTGACAGATATAATTTGCTGTACTGTCAGGAACTGCCAAAAGAAATTTAAAAAACAAATTTTCCGCAGTCTGCAGGGCATTTACCTCCGCATATCCCCAAACTCCAGCTCCGTAGGTGGCAATTGCCACACATTTCGCCTTGTAAATACGTAACAATTCCACAGGGGGTCGCCTGCCCAACTTACGACTAAAGTTAGAAAGTGCCATCAATGACTTAATGAACAACAACCGTCTCGTTATAACAGCCTGGGTCCAAGTTCCTGACTTATCAAACAGGATCCCCAGGTATGAAAACGTTCTAGCGCTTCCAATGGATTTTGAGTCTATAAAGAGGGGTTTTACCCTTTTGTTAACACCCTCCCCACAGTACATTGAAAACGTTTTGGAACAGTTAATCTTAAGCCCCAGACTTAACATAAAATTTGAAAAGGAGTTGACCACCCTTTGAAGAGCGAACGGGGTGCGAGCCATTAACACTGCGTCGTCCGCGTATAATAGTGCAGGGATAGGTCGCCTCTCTACAGTGGGCAAGTCTCTACATTCCTTTACCAAGACAGATTCAAGATTATTTATATATAGAGTAAAGAGGAATGGGGCAAGGACACAGCCTTGCCTCACTCCTCTTGATACGCTAAAGTGCTTAGTGCATTCACCACCCTTCCCGAACCGGAGCCTCGCCCTTGCCCCTGAATATAGCTGCCTCAAGAAGGTAATTATTAAAACATCCATGCCCATGTTCTCTAAAATTTGCCATAGGTTATTGTGAACAACACAATCAAAAGCCGCTGTTAGGTCGACAAAAATCATAAAAAGTCTGCCCCCTTTTGCTCTGGTATATTTATCCAAAATTATATGTAAATTTAAGCCCTGCTCAACTGTGCCCATGCCCTTACGGAAGCCATACTGAAGGTCACTTAAAATAGCCCGTTCATCTGCCCATGCCTGCATTCTATCTAATAAAACTCGCCCGATGACCTTAATTGTGGAATCCAGCAGCGAGATAGGACGATAACATTCTGGATTAGTCCTATCTCCCTTTTAAAAATAGGCACAATTACAGATTCATACCAAGTTGATAATAAGCCTTTAGAACAGCATGCATTAAAAAGCTGAGTCAAAAGAGGCCCCCACAGTTCCAAATTAGCTTTAAAAAGGTCCACCGGAATACCATCCGGACCTGCCGCCTTGCCTCCCGAGCTTAAATTAATTGCTTTTAAAACCTCACAAAGCGTAAAATCTAGTGTTAATCCCTTGGAATTAAGCAGAGGCATATTATTGATCGTATTCTGCGTAGTGTCAAGAGGATCATTAACTGGCTTCTCATACAATTTAGAATAATGTGAGATCCATTCCGATTCTGTAATGGCAATCTCAACCGTTGCTATATCATTATCGGCTAAGAAAGGTGCATTAACCGCTTTCCAGAAAGCGGAGGAATCTCGTTTTTCAGAAGCTTCTTCTAGGGTTAGCCATGCTTCTACTTTTAGTGCCGACTTTCTCGTTTTTAAAGCCTTCTTATATTCTTTCCTAGCCGCACTAATTAGTTCCTTACTGTTGCATGTAGAAGATTTTTAAGGTTGGAATAGGCCTTTGTGCATCTTGTGTCAAACCAGCCTTGCTTATGTGTAGCCCGCTTTTTGTTTTTAACCCTTAATTCTTCTTTTATAAATTTAGAGATAACCAGAAAATTTTCTATAATTTCCTGATCCGTAGCCTTCTCTTTCAGACAGGTTAAGAACATTTCTTTACAATTCAGTCCAACTTTTTTAATAAATTCCCCGGAATCTATATTTACCCATCTGAGCGCATAACTATTTTGCCTACTCAGTACAATATTATCTACGGGATCAGGGAGAGCATCTCTGGTATTAAGTGACTGACTAGGCATTATTATATCTAAGCTCAAAGGGAAGTGATCACTTAGGGCTATCTTGTGGGTATTAAAATTCTTAACACGAGATGCATGTCTGCTAGTTATTAAAATAAAATCAATAGTTGAGAATATACCTCTACCATTGATCGTGGGTCGAAATGGAATCGTTGGAGAGCACAGGTCATTTGCAAACCCCATGTCCAGGTTAAACATAGCATCATTCAAAATGTTTCCAAAAGAAGTATGCGGGAAGTGAGAGAAGCTAGAACCCTTATCGTAGGAGATACCACAGATCTCTTTATCCGAATGCTGGCACAGAGGCAAATTAAAATCCCCTCCCCAAATTACAAATACATCATGCAACTGCAAATTATTTATGTCATTGATCATCGAGCTCAATAAGCCCTTAAACAACGTAGGAGGTACATTATTATAAAAATTTAGTATAACTAAGCAGGCTGCCTGTTCTAGATGGAGGCTAAGGATTTGATAGCATAATTCATTAACGTTTAATACTATTTTCTTATGTTAAGATAGTTAGAAATATAAATACAGAGGCCCCCTTTAGCCCTGCCATGGGAGGAAGCACTAGCAGGCGAGTGTAAGGTTTTATATCCAATTATGTGGATACGATCCACCACCCAAATTTCTTGCAGACTAACAATATCATAGCCATTCACAAACTCCATCCAGATTGTATTGGACACTTTTGCCTTTAGTCCCACTGTAATCCAGAACATAAGCTGACATTTATCCTTCGTTACTTCGCCGCCGCCATTTACCCCCCCACTATCAATATCTGCCATCTCAGAGTTAGTTTGTGTAGGTGGTAGTAAAGAAGAGACCAGCGAGTTATCATTGGCTATATTAGGTAGTAAAGCTACATTATCATTAGCTGTCATATCTATCCTTTTTTCTGTATTTGATTTTAACAAAAGGGAGCCATCTTTTACTGTAACCCCCAGCCTACATAGTACTGCAGTCTGTATAGGTACCGTCATTCGTGGTCAATCGACAGATTCAAGGTTGGTGAGCATTTCAAAACGATTTTTGGTGGGAACATTAAATCGGGAGGAATAATTCAGGGTGTGTGTTGTCCTATGTGTAATAGCCTTGTTATGACCTAGTGGTTGGTAAAAGTAGCCTAGTGGGAATATATTGACATCCTGGTCAGCAATTATAGTGTTTCCTGCTCTACCCAGGATCAGTCTTACCAACTGCGGAGTCTTAAAAGTCAGCACTACACAGTCACCGTTCAGATTCTTACAATTCCTTCCTACCCAGTTCACTCTCCTAACCATCTTGAATTCGTCGAATAGTCTCTCTAAGAGACCAGTTCTAGCACCCAGCCAATGCGGCGATTTGTTCTTTAAAGACTCCCAGGACTCGCTCACTCCAGGTTGTAATCTCCGGACGTTTGCTAAAACAACCACGTAGGGGGTGGCCTCAGGTGGTAAATCAAGAGCTATCATATGTCTCTCCAGTATGTCCACTTTATCAGTCGATTCACAGTTTCTAATCAGGGTACGAATATTACCAGGATTCCCCTGATGGTGTGTCTGTTTATCGAGTGGCAGCGGGACACTTGTAGATGGAACCTCCCTAGTTTTATTCTGTTTTGTGATATTATGCAGTACCTGCGATACCTGTATACGCTCATTACAACCATCATGTGCATGTCTTGTATTGGGCCTTCGTGTGTTATCAGTCATCATGTCCTGGCCACGTGTAAAGCCAGATATTATTTCCTCGCCAGGTTTCATAGGGGTTACTAGACACTTGGATAGGACTTCCTCCATTTTTCCAATTCTACATAACAGTGTATTAAACGTTTCTTTAAGAAAAGTGTCTATAATTTCTAATTTGTCCTTAATCTTAACCACCTCATTCTGCATACGTGCATTTGAGCTGGTGATTAACTTTTCCCAACTCCCGCCCTTATTGGAGGGCAAAATCTTATCCTTTTTTGCAGCTTTCTTCCGGATTAATATGGGGGTTTCTTTAATCTGTTGCCCTCTCACTTTTTTATTGGAGGGGAGGAAATCCGGGTCAGGGTTTCTAGGTCGCTTATTTGGCGGTTGGGAGTCACTCTCCTGTTCGCTTCCTGATAAATGGTCCGACACATTAACAATGCAACCATTTAAAATAGTTGGAATTCTAGGTGCCACTGTATGTGTGTCAGGACCCCCTTGCGTATCATTATCCTCTCTTAGACCCCCCTCAATGCCTATATTCACTGTATTCAAGGACTCCTCTACAGTGTTAATCTGCTGCTCTATGGCTCCCATAGCACCTGTTAAATAGCTTAATAGGGTCTTACATAACTGTCCCCCTGTTTTTGTATCCTTTTTAAGGTTTGCACTCAGTGTTTTTCTCTTCCCCATGTTTCTACTTAACACCAATCTTTAGGGACAATTAAAAACAATTATAACAATTATAAATTATAAATTGATTAAGTAACCGTAGCTCGTTCTACACATTCAATATAAACAAATTAGTCTCTATCACTAAGGGTAAATAATAGTTGCCAGGCTCTATAGTTCATTTACCAGATTAGTAAAATATTGTCCACCGAATCTGTTACGGAGCTCAACACAGTACCTTTTAAAAAAAATCAGTTTAAGAGACCTGGCCCAGCCCGGCCTCTTCCGGTCTTTGACGGGCTAAGACGGGCCCGTCTTGGCCCGGGCCGAGCCCGGGCACGTCCTGCGCGCGTCCCGGCTGCTCGACCGGCGTGAAGTTTAAGAAGCCCCTCCAGGGACTCCCGGTAAAGTGCAGCGTGCAATAGAGGTCAGGGACCAGCAGCAAATGCCCAGTTTGGCTCCAGCAGTCTCCCGCGCTGCGGGACCGGCGTGAAGTTTAAGAAGCCCCTCCTAGGACTCCCGGTAAAGTGCAGCATGCAATAGAGGTCAGGGACCAGCAGCAAATGCCCAGTTTGGCTCCAGCAGTTGTTCTAACTTTCAGGAAGGACACATCTCCTTTTCATGACCTTGCACTAGTGCTAATGATCTGCTGGTGGATAATGCAGGTTATAAAAACAAAAGAAGTGGTTGGTTCCCATTAGATAGTCAGCATAGAAAGGAAAGTGGTCAAATATACAAGAATTTTAATTTTTACCATTTTAAATGTACTTTGTAATAATCATATATGTCGGAAATCAGGTTATTACTTTGGGAGGATGGAACCCCTACCAACTCAAAAAAAACACTCTGCGTAGGATAAAATGCAGTTCTGAGTGAATCTCTGCTTATCCACTGGTAGCTGTGGCACAAACGGCAGGCAATCCCCAGAGAAGTATGTGCTAAGTTCAAGCAGTACCAACAATTTTAAGGTAAAGAACACAATACAATGAAATTCCCAACCCATCTGGAAAAATAGACAAAAACTGAATTCGCAAAATGACACCAAGATCATCAAAATATGTCATGGGAAACCAGAGATACGCATTTTAACATGTTTAAGGCCTAAGGTGCCTCGAAAAAGTCAAGCACTATAGAAAATCACCAGTTCGTGGTGGACCGAGACCTAAGAACAATTTCAGGCCAACTGCAATGAAGTGGATGTCGGATATATATGTTATGTTATGTTATATAATTTTATAGCGCGCGCAGCTACTCCGAGGAGTGTCCCGGCGCGAATCCAAGAGGAGTCACCGAACTAACACTAGGCGAAGAGGTAGGTTTTTAGATGTTTCTTGAAGGCCAAAGGGTCTTGGGTATCGCGAAGTGCAAAAGGAAGGGCATTCCATGCCTGGGCGGCTTTCACGGCCAGGGAACAGCCGCCCAGCCTGTGGCGAATGAAGCGGGGCACTTTAGCTAAAAGAAGTGCTGATGAGCGTAATTGTCTCAGCGGGACATAGAAGGAAAACCGCTTCTGCAAATAGGCGGGACCATGACCATGGAGGGCACGATGGGCAATAACAAGAGATTTAAATTTGACCCGTTCTGCCACGGGAAGCCAGTGAAGTGAGCGAAGATGTTCACGCACGCTACTCCTATTGGAGATTCCAAGGAGAAGCCTGGCGGCCGCATTTTGGACGTCCTGGAGTTTATTCAATGAATATCCCGGGATGCCCACATACAGAGCGTTGGCATAATCCAAGCGGGAGAGAATCAAAGCGCAGATGACCGTCTCTTTAGCAGGCCTAGGGAGAAGAGGAAGGAATCTCCTTAATGTTTTGAGGAGGCCAAAACAGCTGCCTGAGAGCTTCTTTACCTGGGTGGATAAGGATAAATTATCCTCGAACCACACTCCCAGGTTCTTAGCAGATTTTCCATTAGAAGTTGGTAGGGGGAACCCAGGAGGCCAGATCGTGTCTCTGAAGCCGGGGGGGAAATTACCATAAAGGAGAATCTCTGACTTGTCTTCGTTACATTTGAGTTGCGCGGCAGCAAGCCACTTGAATACCGAAGACAAGCAGTGCTGGACAGAGGATACAGAGTCCGCATCCTTTTCCCAGGTAAAAAGGAGCTGGGTATCATCTGCGTAGGCAATCACCTTAGCCCCCAGGTCCTCGGCCAGGTAGACCAGAGGAGTGACGTAGATGTTAAAAAGGAGGGGGCTAAGGGAGGACTCCTGCGGGACCCCTGTGGCGACCGGCTGCGGGGCTGATGCGGCTGGCGGCAGCCAGACCTGTTGCACCCGCCCTTCCAGGAAGGATCTAAGCCAGCCCCAGGCAGCGCCCGAGACGCCAATCTCAGTGAGCCGGGCAAGCAGCAGTGAGTGTGGGACCGTGTCGAACGCTGCCAACAGGTCGAGCATTACTAAGGCTGCTCTCCCACCGGCATCTAGACACTCACGAATGGCCTCGGAGACCTCCACCAATGCTGTCTCAGTGCTATAAGAGGAACGAAACCCTGACTGGGCTGGATGGAAGATGTCTGACCCTTGAACAAACTCCGTAAGTTGTCTGGTCACCACCTTTTCACAGACTTTGGTTAGGCTGGGCAGGAGGGAGATGGGGCGGTAGTTCCCTGGGATCTGGGGGTCAAGGGTGGGCTTTTTTAGAAGGGGGAGGATTTTAGCCTGCTTCCAGGCCTCTGGCACACGAGCCTCAAGAAGGGAAGAGTTTATGATGATATTTACTTCGAGGTTGATGATCTCCGCGACAGCAGCTAGCAGTCTGGCCGCGCAGGGATCAGCGGGCGAGCCCGATTTCAAACCCTTCAAGATTTTGAGAGAGCTAGGCAAATCCACTGGAGAGAAAGCGTGCAGAGAGTGCCTAGGAGTAGCAGGCGTGGAGACACACAACACGGGGTCAGATAGAGGCCCAGGGCAGGATGTAAAAGCCGCCTGAATCGTGCTGAATTTATCCATAAAGAAATTGGACAGAGTATCGCACCAGCCCTCTGTGGCCGGGAGTGAGCTTGATTGCGCCGTGGGGGAGGTAAAGCTCTGGACTATTGCAAAGATCTCCTTAGAGTTGTTTTGTGCCTGCTCAATGTGGGCTGCATATTATTGCTTCTTAGCCTGTGTTATTGCAGCGTAGTAAGTTTTTTGTCTACGCCTGAGATTAACCTTAGCCAGGGGGCAATACTCACTAAGGCGCCAGGCACGCTCAAGTTTTTTGCACTCATGCTTGAGAGTAGACAAATCCGGGGTGAACCAGGGCTTGGAGGGAGATTCGCTAGAGAACCTAGAAGAAGTGGGTGTGGCTAACATATTCATGGAATTGGATACCCAATTTGAGAACCCCGCAAGACTCCCATCAAGATCCGGAGGGAGAAAGGGTCTAGAAGCCGTCTAGGCCGAGGAGAGTTTCGAGGGTTCAATTGTTTTGAAAGCTGGTTTGCGATAGCAGTGGCCTGAAGGACTAGCCAAGGCCACCTCCCAGAGAAGTAGGTAAGACAGTGGGACTGGGAGGGGATCTTCAACCGTGATTGGAAAGTTGGAGCAAATTGGGTCAAGAATATGACCCCCTTGGTGTGTAGGGAGATTGACCCATTGAGAGAGTTGGGCAAGCTGAAGGATGTCGCAAAAAGCAAGTGAGTCTTTGGAGTCAGACTGGTCAAGATATATATACCAAGCGGGTTCTCCCAGTCAAATGTTTTACTTTCAAACTTAAGGCCTGATTTTTAGAGTTTGGTGGATGTGTTACTCAGTTAAATATCCTTTGCGCCTTATTACAATTCCTTATATCCTGTGGCACTTGTAACAAGGCGGACGGGATAGTCATCATGTTTGTGAAGGACTATATCATCTGCCAGACTCTAAATCAAGCCTTTGGTCTCCAACTGCTGGGAAAGCTTCTTCTGTTCAGTCTTGCAGCCCTTGCTCCTTAGGGGAGGCTTGCGGGCACCAGCCCTCTCTCCAGCAAGGCTGTCTGCAGGGTCTAGTCCTCTTTAGTCTACCGAACCCTCTTAGACACAGGAGTCCTTGTGCTGTTTGTGTCCCTGAAGCAGATAAACAGGAGGCCACCCAGTTGACCCTTGAAGAGCTCTTTCAGCCACTGACAGCCAGCAGGATTCAGGTGTCCTTGTGCGAGCACTTTTCTTCCAACAGGAGTCAGGAGCCAGTATTCAGGATTCTCCTTCTTCAGATGGAGACTTCCCAGGTTTGGGAATGTTTAGATGTGCCAGATTTATCCTGTGCTGTAGCCAGTGATTGGAGAGAATCTACGTCCCAATCCTAACTATTTACTTGTAGTCCTCCCACCCCCTGTTGCAGCACTTCTACTTTGCTTTCTGTAAAATTACCCAACATCCTCTTTATCAACCTGGCAGAACACACCTGCCACAAGGAAGGCCTGCCTTTGCCTTCTTGGTCATTCTCTTAACTAACATGGTCATTATGTATTTCCCTTCCTACAGTGGCTGGATCCTGGTTGTCTAGGGGATGAATAGGAGAATCTTCAAGCCATAAGAGGTAGTGAAAGAGCTACCCTATGTTCTCCCAACGGTTCCTGTCCACTTCCAAACAGCGAATCCCTGCTAAGTGGTCAGCAATGAACACCCTTTAGCCTTTCCTGGCCCCATTGGCCTCTGAACCAGGGTAGTTAACTCCCAGCCAAAGATGTGTTTCCAGCTTTGGAGGTGTTATAGGTGGCAAAACTGGTTTTAAGAAAGTTCTGGCTCAGGCAGCTTATATTATATTTTTTTACAAAGTTGCTTTTCTGCTTAATAATCAAACATCTGATTCCACCAATAAGCTAGTTTTTAAAAACTATGCAGGAAATAATTTTGAAGTATTTTTCTAACCCATGCCTAACCATAAGAGTAAAATAAAGATTTGTATCCCACCTAAGCCTATTAGGGAAAGGTCCAGTTAGCTTTTGGGTTTTTTCACTTTGAGGGCACACAAACTCTGACATGTAGAGTGCCCTGTTTTTATATTTTGGCACCCTACCCTGTGAGCTTGCAAGGCACGCATTAGGGTGACTTATTAATTTATAAAATTTGGCTTTTCCTACTTGGCAAATGCATTTTTCCCTGCCATGTGTCACTGCAGCACATTTAAATGTCATCCTAGCTAGAGCACAGTGGTACTCCTGGCAGAAATATATTTTTTCACATATGTGGGTGGTGTAAATATACAAGGTCACCCACGTATCACATTTAACTTTCCATCCCATAGGTTCACTAAAGTTTACAAAAAGTGATGAGTGGAGATCTTGACTTACTCTCAGCCCCTGGTAATCACTTGGGCTGCATCCCAGTTCCAGACGTGGGTCCCTGTGCCACTGGAACCTAGGCACTCCAAACTGACGAGCCCAATCTGGGTGAAACCAGTCTAGGGTTGCTTGTATTGTGGAATAATAAGGACCTCAATTGGCACTTCAGGATGAACTGTTGCTTTTAGAACAGGTACCGACGGAATCCCGACTCCAGGCTGCAACAGATAGTAGAAGAGGGCAGAGAACCTTGATGAATGTGTGACTACAGGTCCTGCCCCCTCGCGGGCTTCATGCTGTACATGGCGAATTCACCATAGTTTAACAGCAGAACCAGGAGGATACAATTTCCCTCCTCAATCGCACCTTAGCGAGTGCGATACCTTTTCATTTATTTTGCCAGGTAGATTCCACCTGACAACCGCACCTTTGCACACATCACTCTACAGGTCCTGAAGAAAGCCAGCATACTCTAGAGACTGGCTGAAATATGTAGACCTATTCCCAGGATATTGGAGTCATAATAGTAAACTCTACACACATCCGCCCTTTTCTATTTTTAACCCTATCATAGGGCCCACCATTAAAATTACCCGCCATTATTGAAAGGGACCCTCGTGACAGTTTTAACATCACTTTCACTGCACCATATTGCACCTACACAAAAAAAAACCGCTCTGCTGTAATTCAGGCGTCGCAGCACACCCGAGGTGCACTCGGCACCTTGGGTGGGACCCGATGATGAAGCATGCCACCAACTAGGTTGGTGGGTGAGGGTTTTCATAAAAAACCGATTGGTTTCCCACAGCATAAACATCAGGCTTCAACTGTGTGAGCCAGTTCTTTTTGATCATATCATTTAAAAAAAAGGGGAAATGAACTAGCCCCCACGCTGACTCTTCCTCTCTCTCTTCTTGATCTCCACACGCTTTTAGAACAGGACCATGACCGATTTGCATCTGGCTGGGTCTAATCTGAGGTGCCATGGTAGGCAATAGAACGATGGGCTGGAATGCTACCCCAAGCAATTGCCAGTGGTAGACCAATTGCAAGCATTCCTCCTATCACCTTTTGTGTGTTAGGTGCACTTTAGGCACCATTTACAATTAACTTATAGGGAAGTTTATGCGTGTTTTAGAGGGTAAGCATTAGCACTTTACTACTGTTTAGCAGTGGTAAAGTGCACATTGCCCTAAAGCCGGCAAATATCGGGTCCAGACAAAGTGAAAAAAATTGGATGACTATACAGAAAAGGCGGGTTTGCTACAATATGGTTTTCAACATATAAAAAGTAGGAAAACATTGATATCCATGCAGTGCCCTCCTATTTGTCTTCCTTATGAGTTCTATGATAATGTTTTCTATCACGAGAACACTGTATACCTGATCAGATCTTTTGCTTAGTGCTTATGAGACCTCTCACAAATTTGTCGATTGATGTTGGTGTTTTGCTGTTTAAGTTTCCTAATCCATGTATTTTTCGTAGAATCAGTTTCGGCTTTGTGCTGAGCCTCGAAACATGTCTAATCTCCATCCTGGATTGCAGCAGCGAGCAGAACATCTGCTCCGCTGAAACAGGCCTTGACTGCAGAGGATTGATGAACACACCACACTGCAAGTCTGTTTTTAGCCCAGAGAGTGATTCAGTACGAAGACTCTTGTGACCCACAAACAACAAAGGGAGCAGGCTGAATTTCATGAGGATGGGCCCTGTGCTTCAGTAACACTTCATGTCCAGTGGTTAGTTTGTGCCCTGGTTGCAGGTGGTTGGCACTACCACTCATTTTTGGAGTCCAGGACATATTTTTCATCAACAGACTTTGACCCAGAGCCTCAGAACAAAATAGAAAAGGGCATTTAAAAAAAAACAGTTTAAGCACTGAACATGCCCACTGAGTCTCTTTCAGTTGCAGTCTCTTGAGAACTTTTCCAGAAGTTTGTGTACATTATCCATCTTCTGTACTGCAACTGCACTTCCTCTAAACAGCATGTCAACAATTCTCCCTCTTGGGGAAGAAAGCACAGCAAATTCCATTTTGAGCAAGCCAGAAGGTGTCAACATGAATGTGGGCCCTTGCTAACTTCTCTGTGCTGATTCTGCCTATTTCTCATCCACTTCCTGGTGAAGAAAGTAGGACTGCAGTTCAAAGAGATAAATGTAATTACTTATTTACCAACATTGCTCTCACTGCTGGCAAGTGGTTGCTCTGATAAAAAGCACTAAAGGCTTGAATTTTAATTAAAGTTGGTCATCCTTCTTTGCACACAAATGTAGGAAGCCTTTACAAATCAGCAACATTCACAACATTTTCTCCTAGAATCAGATCAAAGCAAGCTGGGGCTGGATTATTGCGAGGCCTCTATTTTTGCTGGTCCTCACCTTCATTGGGTACACTGTGCAGCCTGAATTGTGCACACAGTAAGCAAAAAATGTGTTCTCACCAGTGCATGTGCTAACTCAGTAAGTTATCACATATACTAGAGAGAGCAGAGCAGGAAAATGTGGCACACTGTTTTAAAGCAGGGTTTTCTGTGTTCTCTAGTTCTCTAATGAGCTCCCCAACACTTGATGTGGTCATCAAGGTTGGAAGGCCTCCACAAGGGTGGGTGTATCACAAGCCCTCCTCCAAGCATGATGTAGAGGGTGCATATGCAGAAAAACCGACTGGGTTTCCACCCACGCTGAGACTGTCTTTGTAATGTGAATTCATGTGAATCCCTGTTTTACATTTGGAGGGAAAGCCAAGGACCTCTTAACCAGTGCTTAATTTGAGACAGTGGTTTCCAGTGCTAGGTACCGGCACTTAATTGCCAACACCGGCACTTATGACAGTCTGCCACATGGTGGCGCTGTTGTCTAATTTGAAGACCAGCACAACATCAGTTGTTTATTAATTCAATATACGTAAAAATTTACTAATACCTGCTGCTAATGCCATTCTTACAGGTTTGGGGGCCTGTAATAGTAATAATTGTCACACTTGTACAAGTGTGGCGGTCAGTAGTTGGTTGTTACTGTAATTGGCAGAACTGAGAGCGGCAATGGGTGGTGCAAGCCGAAGTGGCCTCCTGATAAGGGCCTTGGCACTTTTTTTTTGTTTTACAAATCAAGCACTACTCTTAACTGAGACCATGTAGGATGTGCCTATAATCCCCTGTTTTGGGGGTGTCCCTGGGATCTTACCTGACTCCTCACAAGTTTGTTCAGCCTCTTGGGTATTGGATTTGAATTTATGGAACAATTGTCTACCCCTAACAAGGCGGAAAGCAATTGAGATATGGTCATTTGAGAATGTGTTCCTTTTTTTTTTTTTTTAAACAAATTTTATTGCAGTATGAAATCAGTGATATAGCCGTAAGCCATACAATTTACCGCAGCCCTAGCGGGCAGATTATCTTGTCTCCATCCTGCAGCATGTTACATAATCACAACTGACCCAAAACAGTTGTTTCCCATCCTCCCCTCCCACCCTTCCCCTAAATTTGTTCCTTTTGTTATGTATGGTTTCAGGAGTGTTTGTTACGTATTGGACATGTGTCCCAATGTTGTCATAAGAGACATGCTGCTGTGCAATATGAGATATTGAGCAAAAGAAATTGAGAAATGGCATTGCAGTTTCAATGTATAGACCAGTTGTTCTTGTAGACTGTAGCCGATTGAAATTAAGTTCTAGGAAATAGCTAGGTCTTTATTGCACTTCTAAATTATAAGTGATTAATGATTATCCTTATTTTCTACAGCTATCACAACTGAATAAGAAGATCTCCTCCCCAATCAGACTTTTTTGAAAGGGGTGTGATGATCAAGAGCAGATTGGTTCTGCATCTGAGACTCCTTCTTTGATTATAGAGCGGGAGTGGTGTTTGAAGAAAAATTGGTAATTTCCCATGGATAGTGGGAGATGAAGAGAGCTTTGAATGAGAGTCATCGAGACAGAAAGCAAGGGCATTGGTGATGTGATCATGTTGGGTCAGGTATAGCAATGGTCTAGCCGCAGATTCTGAGTTTGCTGATAGGAGGCCCAATGCACAGCTATTAGCATTGTTGAGGAGTGACAGAATAAGAGTGCTTGCAACATGTATGTGGAGGGAGACTCACAGCTATGGACAGTTTGCCTGTCATCTGTGAAAGGCGTGTCCTGTCCTATCTTGTTATACTGTCGGAGGAAGGAGTTCCTAGCCCCAGTTCCTAGCCCCAAATTGCCATATCCTTTGGTACGTTACATTTCAGGAACTTCTTCATGTGGAGCAGGACCTTCACCAGTTCATCACTGAACCTTGGAGATAGTGGTGTAAAGCATACATCCCATTGCAGTTTTCCATTTCACACATCAGTGCTACACTTTCAACTCAGAATTGTGATATGCAGTGGCGAAAGTGGAATTCGATGAGAGCTTACCAAATGGAACTCCTCTGTATTTTCTGATGGACAATAAGGTATGAGAGGCATATCTAGAAGGCATCATAACAGTTTGTTCCTCTGTTAACGTGTGTCCCCTAGCTGGAGTGCTTGTGCCTGTGAGCAATATAAAAATGACGTGCTGGCCCTGCCATACTGAAAATCAAGAGATGAGCTGTGCAGTTTTGGCTTGATCCACTCCGCTAACTGATTCCAATGTCTGTGCCTCGTGGGCAGCATTCTGGGATTCTGCCTTGTCTGTTCTCACTTTCAAGAACTTAAACCAGGCCTCATGGTCCTGGTAATGTGTGTGCAAAGTTTCAAGGATTTCCTTGAAGCAAGGGATTATCTGTTCCTATTGCATTAGTGCTGGGTGATTTTTGACCTGCTAGGATCATTGTAGAAAATCCCATGAAGCCAGGTCATTCTTTGTGCTGTATAGTTGGTTGCTTCAGATGCAAATGGATTCATCCAGCAAGTAGGGTGGGGGTGCTAATTCCGCCTTTGGACACCTCACTTAGATTCTGTTTGAACTTACATATGATTGTCTAGACCCCACTGAGGCAATTGCACTAATTGGGGTAAAGACAAAGAAAATTGAACAGATTAGTTTCCTGTAGGTTATCTTAACGTCACCAACAATTACGAATGGAAGTAAACATTAGTGATGGTACTTTAATAGCATCCTGGCTAACAGCAGAATACTGACCTGCATGTGTTTTCCCCACCCCACCTCAGCCTATTGCTTCCTAGTCTTATATTCATATAACAGGAAGGTTTTTGTAGCTGGGAGGGATCCAGAAGAATAGCAACACATAAGTCAGATCTGTACCTTTTGATTTGCATGTTGATGCTCTCCGATTGCCTCTAAATCAGCCAGCTGAAGTCCATGATTAACTATAAACATTTACAGCTACGAAACGCTGTGGTGCAGCAACCTGAGCCTGGTTGACCGCAATTCTCTCCTACTCCAGTCCTCTCTCTCAGCAACCAGAAACATTTGTCCAGCTTATCCTACTCTTGTCCCGGCCCAATCCCAAGACTGCTGTTTTTTGCCTGCACAGGCACAATTTAGGATCCATCCTCATTATATGCCACCATCCTCCAGTCCAGATGCATTGTCTAGCTTCCTCCTCAGCCCTTCTACCCATCACGCTTACTCTCAGCACTGCAGGCACGAATTACAGAGATGCCTGCATCTCACCATCACATACCAATCTTAAACTTGCGAATGTCACGTTAATACCAAAACCCTACTTTCCTGGTGATGTGGCCAGCCTGCTAGCCCACTGCAAGGCATCGCAAATAGTGATACACCCTTTATCGCAGATGACACAGATATTTTCCCAACCATGCAAAACCCACCTCCTGCTGATGGCAATTTATTTTCAGTTATGCAGTACTCATCCATTGTAGTCCTTTAGCTATTCTGCTCCTGTGTAGGTCACAAAAATAACATGCCATATTCATATCATTGCTGCCAAGTTTTCAGCTTGCTTATGTGTGACATTTCCAGGGGTTCAATGTACTTAGGACTGACATTCAGCTGCCAAATGTGTGACACTTAGAGTGACATTTTCTTGTGAGTAAGACCAAGCAATGAAGTCTATGGAAAGAGAGAAATATAAAAAAAAGACACCTTTTGAGAAATGAGAAGCTCTAAAAAGTTCATGAAATTGCTGGAAAACCCCTGAAATGCAGGGACACTTACTTAGAGCTCCTATTTTCAAATAATGACTTGCAAATTCACAGTGCTTTTTGTTGCTGGCTGGGACCTCGTGGTACTACAAATACACAAGTCTCATTCCCCACTGCACCAACCTCAATTCAATTCTGTTTCTCTTTGATTACATACACACACATTCACATACACACACCCCTGCAGAGATTGCATTAACTAATTGAGGTTTCATAACGTTAAAGAGTACATTTTCCAGCAATGCTATTTTTCTATGCAATTACCTTTGTGTAGTATGTAGATCTGGAAAGGTTTATATTAAAGACTAAGGGCATGATTTATATACTGGTGGACGGCCCGTGGTTCCGCCAGGGCAACAGAGTAAATAACTCCATTGTCCTGGTGGAAGAGCACCCGCCAGATTTATAAATGACCGCCTACCTGGCTTTCATTTGTAAAGGCATTGGCAGGAACTGCCTTCACGGCATTCTGGTCAATGCATTTTACTGTTTGCTGCAGGGTTGCATCGGAAGGACGCAGCCCTACAGCAAACAGTATTATTTTTCTTTTCAAAAAGAAAATCCTGAAACGGCACAGAGTAGTCTCCACCGTGGCTAAATTGAACATCCGCCTGCCTTTAAATGGGGAGGGCAGACCTTTATATTGGCAGTATGTATACATCGTTGCAACAGAGTATACATACCGCCAGTATATAAATCGGGCGCTAAATCTCTGCACATTTTACGGCAGCCATTGTTATACTGTCTGTAATACAGGTTTGAAATAATGACTTGCATATTCACAGGGCTTTCAGTTGCAGGCTGGGACCTTGTAGCACTATAAATACATGTCAGTATTCGCCATTGTGCCAACCTTCTGTTTCTTTCTGGCTACCCACACACACCGACATCTGCAGGGACTGCATTAACCATTGGACTGAGAGTAAATCAGGCAACAGTGTCCTTGCGCTCACGCCGAGGCAATACGACAGTGGTTTTGCAAGTGGAACTAACTCAGCAGCACCAGGAACATGGCTAAACATGCTCCATTAAGGCTTATTGCAAATGAAAATGAGGGTGAGCTGAGAAATTTACAAGTCTAATGTCGGAAATAAGTGCAATAAGTGTTAACATGCACCGGGGGGATCAGCACTTGACTGTAGATCACGTAACACTGCAGAACATGTTTGACATACCATTACATATGTTAAGCAAAATAGAAAACTTACTATAACATTACTTTGCTTCTAATTCTTTAATGTAGTAAGGTGGATGTGATGAAAACAACAGTGCTGTAGGGAGGGGCGGGGCATAGGCATGGGAGGGGGAGGAGGAGTGCTACGTGCACTCCACTCCCTAAGTGCTCGTGTGTTTGGCCAGCTGTCTCAGGCCGACCAAAACACATATGCGCACTTAGGTTTTCTCCTGCCCAGCTGCATTGAGCAGCCTAGCTGGAGAAACCCCACAGACTCCCTGGCCTGAGCGGAGCGTCTTTCCAGCCTGCTCAGGCCACTGGCCGCGCTGCTCAGCAGCACGGGGATTGGATGGGAGTCTGTCCCAGGGGCTGCTGGGACCCAGGAAGAGGAGAGGCGAAGGCGGCTAAAGGTACATTTGTAAAATATATTATTTATACCCCACCGCGCGACCCCCCCTGCCATGCTCCCTCCACTTGCATCGCCACCCTTTATTTGTGGCGGCCGCCACTCCTCTGACCTCTGACACATTTGGCACAGCATCGTTTTTTCATTAGCAAGGTATTAATTCCTTTTTTTTATCATCAACATATAGGTCAATGATCAATCCAGAACATTTGTACAATGGATGGTAAACAACATGGAGGACCTAAGAAATATTTTTACCTCTTCTCTCAGAGCACCAGCTTAAATACCAAAGACTGTCAGCCTACTGTTACTCTATTTCAATCACACCAGTTGCCGTTTGCTGGGAGAGCCAATACTCCGCCTGCAGTGTGACACAGAAGCCACCATTATGAACATTGCAGGAAATTCGAGGAAAGAGAGGAGGGGAATGAAAGTTTGTGGAAGGCAGGAGGGAACAGTTGTGGATATTGTACCACATTGACAGCTACGGGTTTATCAGCCCAGTGTGTGCCAAATTGATACCTGTGCTCGATCTATGGTTACTGTCTCTTAGGACTGCCGGCAATCATAATGTCAAATATTTTTTACTGTTGCTACCAAAATGAAAGTTCATTAGCAACTTAATTAGGCCTTGCATGCCCAATTGGCTTTGTAAATGCTTTTTCCATAAAATGTAGCTTTCCGCCATGCACCGGTATTTGCTTTGCCAATGCTAGTACAATTACGGCACAAGTACTGGTAAAGTTAATATGTTGGGTGGCAGCCATCTTGGGAAACAGTATTTTGTACTTTATTATTGTAGCACTGTTCCAAGATGGCCCTCATATTGCATCTAAATGTGGCATCTTGACACAATGTAGCTGCCATCTTAGAATAGTGAAATACTAAATACCATTCACAATGGCTGCCCGCCCCGATTGCGATTGAACTGCTTGCACCACAATTAAACCAGCAGTGGCCAAGCAAATGCTGATGAACAATGAGCGATTGGCAGACATCGTTGCTGTGTTCAGGCTTCAAAGAAGGTCTGGACATGGGGGTGGGGGAAAAAGGAAGGGGCATAAGAACACTGGCATGCAGCCTTCAGCCGTGGACAGTCTGAGAGAGCAGAGCCGCTGGATGCGAGGAGAGAAGAGAGAGAGCGAGAGCAGAGTCCTGGAAGCAACAGGTAGTGAAGAGCAATAATACGCAGGCAGGAATCAGCACAGTGGTGGGAAAGTGAGTTGGGTAATGGACAAGCGATAGCTGGGAGCAATAGGGCAGAAAGTAACACAGTGATTGTGTGGTGGGTGGGGAATGAGTAAGTGTTGGGGAGCAATGGGGAAGGAAGCTACACAACAATCGAAAGAGAGGTAGGGAGATAAAATATTTCCCCATGCATTTCTATTGACTTTCATATTAGAATGAACATTTATTGCTTGAATGTAACCTTGTAGAGCTTAACATCACTGATTTCAGTTCAAGTCACTCTCTTCATCAGGGCAGGGTCCTTCTCAGTCTGTGACATTGGACACGGTTGCTGTTCTCCCTTCTTCCTGGTGCCAGCTATTGCTCCCTTTGAGCTGCCTCTACTGCAGGCCTTAGAAGCTGCCTTGGTCTTGCCAGCAGCCATCTCATTCCTCCCTTCACTGCTGGCACTGTTAGCTACAGCTGCATCAATGCTTTACAGTGTAATACTATACAACAATACTATGCATTACAAAAAGCACAGTGTGATACAATAACACACAGTTCACCAGAGTACCACTACTGCTGACTGAGGCCTCACTTGTAGGATTAGTGTAATCTGTCACCATCCACCCATCCGGTGATGCACGTTCCCATTGGTCCATCCATCTACTGTATGCTGCCTTATTTATGCTTGCACATATTCACTCTTTAAGTATATATGGACTCTTTCACTCACTCATTAAGCCATCCACATACTTATCCATCCACCTATTGACACATTCTTACATAAACCCACTATCTTGCCTATCTGCCTCATTCACAAACGTGCCAATCAGTGAAGATGCTGTTTGAATTACAAGCTAGCCAGTATTTGGGGTTTGCCAATGCTTATTTCATAAATTAATCCCATCTACACACTTTTCTTACCTGACCCTTGATCAAAGCAGTACTTCATACATGTTCTCCTGCTGTACACATATGTTGGACCTGGCCCTTTTTGCAGGTTTGTGCCCAAACTTTTTGCCTTCCTCCTCCTATTTTCCTGACCCTCTTATTTGTTGGTTTTAGGACTGTGGACACTTTGCCACTGCTAATCAGTGCTAACGTCTATGTGCTCTCTCCCCTAAAACATGGTATGATTGGTTTATACCGGTTTGGCATATTTAATTTACTTGTAAGCGCCTTGTACAGTGGTATCCCATATACCCAGGGCCTGTAAATTAAATGCTACTAGTGGACCTGCAGCACTGCTTTTGCCACCCACCGATATAGCCTTTCAGTATTGTCTCAGGCCATCCCCTGCAGGACCTTCGTGCGCAGTTTACTGCTACTTTGACTTGGCATTTAAAACTACTTGCCAAGCCTTAAAACTCCCCTTTTACTGCATATAGGCCACCCCTAAGGTAAGCCCTATGTGGCCCTGTGGGCAGAGTGCTGTGTAAGTAAAAGGCAGGACATGTGCCTCTATTGTGTGGCATGTCCTGGTAGTGACAAACAGTCTATTTTGTTACTCACTACTGTGAGGCCTACTCCTCTCATAGGCTAGCATTGGCAATTCCCTTTAATGTGTTTGAGTGGTATTTCATGATCTGGAAGGGGTAGCGTTGCCATGCTTGGTATGGTTAGAATGGTACTGATAAATCCTGCTTACTGGTGTAGTTGGATTTTACATAGCTATTTTAGAAATGGCACTTTTAGAAAGTGGCCATTTCTCTGTGCTTATAACTCATTGTGCTTTGCTGCCTGACTCCAATCCACGTCTAGGCCTGGGTGACAGCTACACTTTGTGCGTACTTTCCAGACAGCCATCACACAGGAAGGATTGGGTGTGACATGGTTACATCTGCATACTGATGGTCTTCCTGGGCTGGGAGAGAGAGGGGCGTTCACACTTTACATTTGTATAGGCTGGGTCCTCCCTTCCACAAAGGGCTGATTTACCCCTTACTGATGTCTGGAGCCAGGGCTGGGGTTGAAAGGGAGTGTTGTGTACGTCTAAGGTTTCCTTTGAAATTCCCCCTTGAACAAAGACAATTTTGAGTATAAGTACAGGGGCTCTGACGCCATGTTTTCAGAACACTTTGGATCTGGAACTGAACTTCTGTTAGAAGGACTGCTGTGCTGCTTATTGGACTCATTTAGACTGCTTTTCTGTTGTTGCCCTGCTGCCTGCTAACTGCTGTGCTGTTAACAGGACTCAGCTGGACTGCTTTCCTGCTTGTTACCCTGTTGCTGCTGCTCCCTGATACTGGCTGTACTCATTGCACATTGCCAGTGGTCTGCTGAGCCTTCAAGAGAAACCGCCATTAAGCTATCTGCCCTATGTGCTGACCTGCTATCCTCCTTTGTGCCCAAGTGTTCTCCCAGGAGCCCAGCGCATTGGTAGCACTGTGTACTACCTACTCCTGGCTTGCCTGGCTTTATAAGTCCAGCTGGTGTGGAGCGCTTTATAAATCCCCAGTACTGCTTTCCTTTTCAAAGAGAACTGGATCCTCTCTACTACCAAAGAGATAGAGCAGCGTGAGGCCATCCTACGAGGCCCCATACCCCTTCCTGTTGCCTGCGTCCTTGAGGAAGGTTTCTCCAGCGAGAGAAGCTCGCCGCATTACTTGACGATGCGTTGCCCAGGGAACAAGCACGTCCCTCGAACTGGCACGTTCTCTACTACTGTATTGTCCCCCAGACCGCGGAGACTGCCTCAGTGAGGCAAGCTCAGGATGGTCCTCCATATACGGCCAGAAGGGAGTTGCCTGGTTTTCCATTCCCACTGGCGATGTGGGAGCACCCTGTTCAACATATCTGAAGAGGGGTGAGGCCTTCCTGTGCTTCTACGTGGGTGGCACTGTGGCATCAATGTGTCCCGACTTCAGCCCCACGTTGGGTCTCCTAACGGGTACTGTGTGGAGGCAGGGGCCCTAGGGGGAATTGGCATTACTGACTTGAGTGGCTTCCTGGGCGGTATCCCCAGAACTGTATATTGTCGCTTAGGTACTCTCCAAGCCTCCCCTCCCCCCCAGGTCACACCCCCAGTCACATTCAGAGGGCTTGGGGCATTGCAGGATTGCACTGACCCGGCTGTCTCCCCCGCAGGAGACTCCAGATTGTGGTGACACAGGTTTCTACAGGTCAGTGACACCGCGCCCGGACAAAACTGAGCTGGAGATATTGTTTCCCACATTTGAAACTGCTGGATATGTTTTTTAATTGGTGGGGTTTCAAGGAATCGATCTAAGGGATTCTGATAGAAGTGCAGGTGCATCTGTACCCAATGGTTACTTTAGGCCTTACTGTGAAATTGAGGAGTTCTTGTGTGCTATGTGACTCCTGCCTCATTTACAAAGTATTTATGGGTTATGGTGAAATTTGGTGATTCCTGTGTTTCCTTCATAATCTGATTTGCTTTCCATGACTTAAATATTTACTACAGTTACTGATGTGCTTATGGTGATCTTTGATGATTCATGTGTTTGCTTGATCTAATCAACCTACTGTATTTTAGACCCTGATGGGATATTGTATGTCGTTTTGATTCTTGCATTGTCAGGATAACAAGTAATCCTTCAGTATTAGCATAGTGTGCACAGTATTTATGATTTATGTCGTTTTGGTCTATGTGTTATGTACAATACATACTATATTTTTATATAATCATGTGTGGAGTCTTTAGTGGTATATTTATTTTGTTTCTGTGTGAGTGTGTTGCGCAAACGCTTGTCCTACGGTTTCCAATTTTCAGTAGAAACTCTCTATATTTCATGTTAGCCTCAATCCGGCATTGTAGCTTAATATTGACCTTGCCTGATATTCCCTCATAACTAAGTTAATGAAAATCCCACTTCCCTGTATGGCAGCAACTAACTGTTTGATGGTTCACATCAACTGAAATAATCCCTTAAAATGGAAACACTTTCTTAAAAGCAAGCTTTAGGGCAGGTTATGACTATTTCCAATGATAATGAAAAATTTCCTATCTATCGTAACAGAAAGTTTCAATTCTATTAAGGACACGGAGGTGAGGATTACGCTGCCTTTCTTCGCTTTATTTGTATACAGCAGCCATGACTTCATAACATTTATAACCAAAACAACAACTATCTTTCCCATAAAAATCAGGGAAACTCCTTATCCAGCAGGTCTATCCAACCACATAGTAGGGTGTCTTACACAGTCCTTCCCCCCCTTTCCATTCTCCTTCTTTCTTTGTGTGACGTTCAGAACCTCATCCCTGTCCGTCATTTCTGTTTAGACGATTCACTTTCTGTAAACAAAGTATACCATTACCTAGGGAATTATTCCCCCAACTTAATTCAGTGCCACAGTACAGTACTTTCTGTAATAAAGTATTTAAGAACATCACATTAACAATCATCATCAATATGTCGGTAATGGCAACTAGCGCCATAGTACAATAACCTGTACCTACCATGTACGGCGACTACTTGGGATGGTAAGGTCATCTTCATGATCCACAGGTGATATAATCCTCGCCCTCAGTACAATTGAAACTTTTCATTACGATAGCTGGAGATTTTTATTCTATGTCAGGACCAAAGGAAAGTATTATGCTAGTTTAAAGCTTACTCACCACCACTGAGGCCATATCCCTGACAGGTTTGAAGTAAAACTGTCTTACGATAGAGTCAGAGTAACAATCTGCCACACTCATTATATCTTCCAGTCGAGCACCTTGTGTTTAGGCTGTAGTTGCCATCGCACCTCTCACTGAGTAGGCCCCAAAAGTGCTGGTATCGATACCTGTTACTAGCATCACCCCTCTGGCAGTGGTGGGGGATGAGACCGCCTTGAAAGGCTTTTTGATGTAAATAAGCAACAATCTCTCCCCAGAGGTCGTTCCTCCTTCACGTCCTCTTATGATTTGATACATCTTAGTATACACAGTTTATGGTTACCATCAAAAGAAAGATAAGATGCTATTCAAGAATCAGTTTTTGTCCATCTAAAGATGTAAAATGTGATCCCTTCTGGGGTAAATACTCTACCTGTAATGTACAGGCATGGACATCCAAGACCTTTTTACAGGAGATTAAGAGCAGCAACAAAGCCAGCTAACCTGATAACTCTTTCTTGGAAAGGTATCTAATATGTTTCCGCAAAAGGAACAAATTAGTGACCATATTAACATCCCCTAAGAATGAATATCAGGGTTCAGGAGGTACCAACTGTCGAATAGCACTCATTATTTTTGTTACCAAAGAATGTTCTCCCACTGGACCACCATGGCCCGCTGAGATAGCAGATCTGAATGAATTTCCTGAACTGTAAGACATCTCTTGTGACACCAATTCCGAGAGGAAATTTAAGACCTATACAAAATTGGAACCCATGAGATCCACATTCCTTTGCACACACCAACCCAGCCATCTTGTCCAGGTCGGTTTGTATTGTCTGATCATTGAGGTTGCCTAAGCTTTAGAGAGGACCTCTTGAGCTTGTTCCAAAAGTCCAGGGACTTGCCATCTTTTCCAGTAATCCGCCATACCATGAGACTCGGAGTGCCCTCTAGCCCCAAATTGTAGTGATTCACTGTAGTAATTGCATAGGATGTCCCAAAACAGGGGTAGACGGATTGGAGAATCCCAGGAAAGTTCCAGCAGAACTGGTTATTAACTTGAGATTTCCACGGGGACGTCACATGGACCAGGTCCGCTTGTTGTCTCTCCCTTGTGCCGGCATATGGGTTATCATTGAGAATGGGGGAAATGCATATCCTATCTCCACTCTCCATTTTTAGAGAAAGGCATTTGTTGCTGCCACCAATGGGTCCGGCCTCCAACTGAAAAACCTGTCGAGTTGATGGTCCAGCCTGGAGGCAAGCAGGTCCACGAAGAAGGGGCCCATCTGTGGATGAGGACTTGGAATGACCGGGGATCCAGTTTCCACATGCTCATGTCCTGCAGATGTTGGGAGTGCCGGTCCTCCACCTCCTTGGAAGCACAGAGAAGATATTCCGCGATCACTGATATTTGGTTGTTCGGACGAAAATCCCAAAAGTATCTGGTCAGATCTACAAGGGATTTAGACCTCGTTCCCCTAGGGAACATTTTGAACTGCTAAAACATAGCCCATCTTTAGTAGGATGCAGCATTGGTCCCATTCTTTGGTCCAACATTTAACTTCGAATCAGTCGGCCAGCAATTCGTCAGTTTATGTGGAGTCTCTGTTCTTGAGATGACCAATCTTCTCCTGTGGACAAGTCCCCACGGCGGGTGCCCCATCCTGTCGTGCTGGCATCGAATTCAATAACTAAATACAGACTGGGTCTAAAAAGGGCTGTCCTGTTTGATGAGTCCATGTGAGTGAGCCAAGTCATCTTATCCTGGGCTTTGTGCAAGAGGGGCACTAATTTTGAATACATTAGACCTCTCTGTAGGTGGTAAATCTTTAGACTCTGTAACGGGGGGGTACAGATGGGAGACGAGACCGGTTGTGAGAGGGAAGGCTTTATTTTTCCCAACAAATGTCTCCTTCTCGAGAGGGGGTTCTGTGAGTGAAGGGATTCTTCCTCCTTCCTTCGGCGGGAGTGATGGCCTGTTCGGAGTGACGTCCGCTCTTGTTCTCCTCGCCTCGGGATGCGGGGGCTTGAAGACTCCGTGGTGAGATGTAAGGGGAGACAAGAATCGGGGTTTTAGGGTGAGTACGATACTGGGCCCATGGGAAAGGGGGTGAGGGGACACCGCACTCTGTGTCACACGTACTCCAAATGAAGGTGAGTGAAAGTGCTCAGGGGAGGGGGTAGCGGGAAAACGGAGCTTTAAGGACTGGCTAAGATCCCTTGCGCCACTCCCTCCTCCCTGCCCAGCCCGTGAAACGATCCCGTACCTTTGTGAGCCACGCTCCTCCAGGAACGTGGCTGGGCGACTCGCGTTGTCGTTGGCCTCCTGGCACCTCCGGATCTCCCTCAAGCTCTGTGGTCCTGGTCAACTCGTCTGTTCTCGGCTGAATCCCTTCGATAAACGCGACGCTCTGCTCCTCAGCTCCCTCCGGCTCACCGGTGGTATTCCACGACGTCTTCCGGGAATCCCTCCTCTTATGGCGCTGCACGTTCCGACGTCAGAAGGGGGCGGAGTCTCGTCGTCCGGGATATCCCAGTTAAAGGTACCCTCACCATATGTTATCGTAGAGTCGGATGGAAAGCGTGGGGATATCCTCCACTCGTCCTGAGGAGGGGAGACAAGAGGGGGGGAGAGGGAGGTTGTTGACCACCAGGCCACCTCATCGGGGAGACTCACCGTTTGAGGCCCCACCTCGCCACACACCCCCCCCCTAGGAATCTCCCGCTCGGGGAGAGGGAACACCCTAGACAAGAAGTCCGCACTCCCATTGTCCTTTCCTTTCCGGTGTCGCACCTCAAAGGAGAAGGGCTGTAATGTCAGGAACCAACGCAACACTCTGGGGTTCTGGGACTTGTTACGGCACATCCACTGCAGCGGGGCATGATCTGTGTACAGAGTGAATGGTCGGCCCTCGAGATAATACCGGAGCTTGTCTATAGCCCACTTCGCCGCTAAACATTCCTTTTCTATGGTGGGATATTTGACCTCCCTTGGAAACAGCTTTCGGCTAATATATAGGACGGGATGGTCTACCCCGGCTGTGGACAGTTGGGATAGTACCGCCCCCAACCCATATTGTAGAGGCATCTGTATGCAATATAAAAGGTCTGGTGAAATCGGGGATATCAATACTGGCCCTGTAGTAATGACCCGTTTGAGGGATTGGAAGGCGTCCAACATTTCAGGGCTTGGGCTGAGTAGCTGCTGGGCCCCCACATTTTTACGCAGAACGTCCGTCAGAGGGGTTGCTATCTCGGAGAACTGGGGTATAAACCGGCGATAGTAACCTAACAAACCCAAAAAGCGCGTAAGTCTCTCTTGGTGGCAGGAAAAGGGGTGTCGGCTATGGCTCGTATCTTTTCTGCTTGGGGCTCTATCAGGCCGTGGCCCAAACAGTACCCGAGGTACTTCACTTTCTGATATGCCACCCTGGATTTTTTTGCGTTTATATGGAGGCCAGCCCGTTCCAAGGCTAATAAGATAACCTGTAGGTGTCGTAGGTGCTCTTCCCACGTACCGCTGAAGATCACAATATCGTCCAGGTACGCCGAACAGAAAGAGCGATGGTTCTGTAGCACTGTATTCATTAACCGCTGAAACGTAGCAGGCGCCCCGTGTAGCCCAAAGGGTAGGACGTTGAATTCGTACAGCCCCTCCTCAGTGGCGAACGCTGTTTTCCTTCGGTCGTCCTCTCTTAAGGGTACCTGCCAGTAGCCCTTTGTTAAATCCAATGTCGTGATGTATCTGGCATCCCCCAGCTTCTCGATGAGTTCATCGATTCGGGGGATAGGATACGCATCAAAGGCAGAGATGGCGTTCAGGGCCCTGAAGTCCATGCAGAAGCGCGTTGATCCATCCGGCTTCGGGACCATCACTATAGGCGATGACCAATCACTTACGGAGGGACGTATCACCCCCAGACGGAGCATCTCCTCTACCTCCCTCTTGACAGCCGCCCGTTTCGCGGCTGGTATCCGATAAGGCCGTTGTTTTATCGTTTTCCCTGGAGGCGTTATTATGCGGTGTTCCGCAAAAGTCGTCCGACCAGGGACATCTGAAAAGAGATGAGAAAAGGGTAGCAGTGATTCATGTAATCCTGTTCTTTCTCCCACCGATAGGTCTTCGTTAATCACGAGTTGTTGTATCGTGGTTCCTACTGTCGTGTTGGTGGGAAGTGTCAGGTGTGCTGTTTTCGGCGGGGGTCCCAACCACTTCTTCAGCAAATTTATGTGGTATGATTGCTTCCGCTTTGGTGTTATCTGTAGCTGGTATGTCGTTGGTCCGAGGACCCGCACAACCTTATAGGGACCCAACCACTCCGACTGGAACTTCTTTATGGAGGACGGAAGCAACACTAGGGTCCAGTCACCCACCGCCAACGACCTCCACTTCTTTCCTCTATCGTAATAGCCCTTTTGTCTCTCTTGGCTCCTCTCCAGATGGGTATAGGCCAGGTCTCTTAATTTCCACAGCTTGGACTTTAGCTGTTGGGTGTATTCTAATATGCCTTTACTTTCCTCCACGGTCTCCCTCTCCCAGGCTTCCTTGGTCATTTCCAGGAGGGACCTCGGTTGTCGTCCGTATAGGAGCTCGAACGATGAGCATCCCAAACTGCTCTGGACCTGGGCTCTGAGTACATACAGGGCCAAAGGTAACAGCCGGTCCCAATCTTTTCCTTCAACAGCCAACATTTTTTTCAGGGTGTTCTTCAGCGTCCGATTGTACCGCTCGACTAGGCCGTCCGTTTGGGGATGATACACTGAGGTACGTATGTGCCGTAGATCCAGTACTTGACAGACCTCCTTCATTAGACGAGACACGAAGGGCGTTCCCTGATCCGTAAGGATTTCTCTGGGAAATCCCACCCTTGAGAAGAGCTCCAGCAGTTTGTCTGCGATGTTACGTGACGTTGGGGCTCTGAGGGGATAGGCTTCTGGGAATCTTGTGGCGTAGTCCACGACCACTAATGCGTACAGGTTACCTTTTTGTGTTTGGGGTAGGGGGCCAATCAGATCCATCCCGATCCTCTCGTATGGATTCCCGACCACCGATATAGGCTGTAAGGGGACGGCCGGCGGGCGCTGAGTATTCTTCTTTTGGCACTCTTCACATGTCTGACAGTGGACCTTGATGTCTTTGTAGACCCCGGGCCAAAAGAAGTGTCGGAGCACGGTTTGGGTCGTCTTCTCCGCTCCTGTATGTCCTGCTGTGAGGTGAGAGTGGGAGAAGAACAGTATCTGCTCCCTGAACGCCATCGGTACCAGAAGTTGTTCGGGGCCTTCGACGTCTCCCTTCCTATATAACAACTCGTCTTTGATCAGGAAGTGGGGAAACGAGGGGGGCTGGTTGTCTTGGGCAGCATGAGCGGCTTCCCATGCATTAAACAGCGTGGGATCGTTCGCTTGGGCGAATCGGAAACTCCTATCAAGCAACCAGGGCTCAGGGGTCGTGAGGGCAGGTACAGGTAGGGCCATGTCTCCCTTTGTGCCCCGACTCGCTCCTCCCTCCTGTATTGTGGCGGAGAATAACTGCAAGAACTGGGGTTGTCCGTCCCTAGCAACATGTCTTCGGGTAATCCCTCTATCACTCCCACCCGGACGGTGCATGGCTTGCTGTTAGGGGGGGTGAGTGTTACGGCCGCCAAGGGGTAGGGCCTCACGTCCCCATGCACGCACCTGATGTGTACCGTTGTCTCGGGGAGGTATTGGGAGGGATTTACTAGGGCTTTTTGTATCACCGACTGTCTACACCCTGAGTCTAATAGAGCTTTGGCCTTCCTCCCATTCACCTGTACACTCACATGGAATGCTGTTCCCATCTCGGCAGTGTATAAGATGGATCTCGGGAGGTATCCCACCTCCATCGGTTCGTCTTGGACTCGGCGCTTGGGGCACAGTCTAGCGATGTGGCCCCATTCGCCACACTCAAAGCATTGTGGTCCTCTGAGCGGGGTGTAGTCCATTCTCCCGGGCTTGGGTCGGGGAGTTTCCACCACAGCTCGTTGTTTCCTGTCCGGTTTCATGGGGTTGAGTCTGTTGGTTTTCTCGCTATCCCCTCCGGGATTCCTGGGTTGGGCTCGTGAGAACGTAGTGGCCATCTCGATGGCCTGTTCTGGGGTGAGGTGGGGATGCTGTTTCAACCACCTCTGGGTACCATACGGGAGGGCTTCCAGGAACTGCTCCATATATATGCGGTTCAGGATGTCCTCCTTCGTACTGGACTCCGGCCTCAGCCACTTATCTGCAGCCATTTTGAGGCGGAAATATATGGTTTTGGGGTTCTCCCCCGGCAGGCCCCTCTCTCTGCGGAAGCGAACCCTATAGGCCTCTGCGTCCAGGCCTAGATGGTCTAATATAATATCCTTAATGTCGGTGTAGGGGTTGCCCCGTCGCATTAGCAACCTGGTACGCAGCCTGGGCTTCGCCGGTTAGCAGGGGGCCAGAAAGAAAGGCCATTTCTCTTCCGGCCACCCACAGGCGCGTGCCGCACGCTCGAAGTTTAGCAAGAACGCGTCCGGGTCGTCCCCGGCCACGTACTTCTGCAGTGAAATCCCTGAGGGTCCCGGGGTTGTTCCCCTGTTGTGGCCTGAGGTGGACGAGCTGGGGTCTTTGGCGAGCTTCTGTAACCCCTCCATCTGGGCTGCTATGGAGTCTTTGAACACGTCCCTGTCGGCCTGGGCCGACGCCATGTGTCTCTCCACAGCCCATTCCAGCTTTTCCTGGCCCTTCACGATGTGCTGGATGAGCGTGTCCATCATTGGTGTACTGATGGATGCTGGCGGAGATCCCACTTCTGACACCACTTGTAACGGGGGGGTACAGATGGGAGACGAGACCGGTTGTGAGAGGGAAGGCTTTATTTTTCCCAACAAATGTCTCCTTCTCGAGAGGGGGTTCTGTGAGTGAAGGGATTCTTCCTCCTTCCTTCGGCGGGAGTGATGGCCTGTTCGGGGTGACGTCCGCTCTTGTTCTCCTCGCCTCGGGATGCGGGGGCTTGAAGACTCCGTGGTGAGATGTAAGGGGGAGACAAGAATCGGGGTTTTAGGGTGAGTACGATACTGGGCCCATGGGAAAGGGGGTGAGGGGACACCGCACTCTGTGTCACACGTACTCCAAATGAAGGTGAGTGAAAGTGCTCAGGGGAGGGGGTAGCGGGAAAACGGAGCTTTAAGGACTGGCTAAGATCCCTTGCGCCACTCCCTCCTCCCTGCCCAGCCCGTGAAACGATCCCGTACCTTTGTGAGCCACGCTCCTCCAGGAACGTGGCTGGGCGACTCGCGTTGTCGTTGGCCTCCTGGCACCTCCGGATCTCCCTCAAGCTCTGTGGTCCTGGTCAACTCGTCTGTTCTCGGCTGAATCCCTTCGATAAACGCGACGCTCTGCTCCTCAGCTCCCTCCGGCTCACCGGTGGTATTCCACGACGTCTTCCGGGAATCCCCTCCTCTTATGGCGCTGCACGTTCCGACGTCAGAAGGGGGCGGAGTCTCGTCGTCCGGGATATCCCAGTTAAAGGTACCCTCACCATATGTTATCGTAGAGTCGGATGGAAAGCGTGGGGATATCCTCCACTCGTCCTGAGGAGGGGAGACAAGAGGGGGGGAGAGGGAGGTTGTTGACCACCAGGCCACCTCATCGGGGAGACTCACCGTTTGAGGCCCCACCTCGCCACAGACTCTGTAGTGCTTTGTAATGGATAAGACCCGAAAATATGGCCTGGATGGAAGAGGAGAGGAGGCCAACTACCCTCGCTATCTGGCAGAGGAATGTCGTCCGCTTCAAAAGAGTTTTATACAACATTTGTCTGATCTTTGCCTCTTTCCTTGATGGCAGGCTCAGGGTGGTCTCCTTGGAGTCCAAACGAACCCTAGGAATGTCAGTCTCTGGGTGGGTGTGAGATGAGACCTCTCTTCATTGGTCACGAAACCCAGAGATTCCAAGAGACATACCTCTGTCTGTAGATGTTCTGTTAGTCTGCATGGACATAGGTCCATGAGGAGGATGTCTTCGAGATAGACGATGAGACGAATGTCTCTGGCTCTGATGTATTCCATTGCCGGCTTCATCGTCTAGTGTAGCACAAGGGTGCTAACGACAGGCCAAAGGGTAAGGAGTAGAATTCAAACATCTGGTGTTTCTATTGGAATTGTACAAATCTGCAGTGAGGCTGGTAAATGGGAATCAAGAGATATGCATCCTTGAGTTCCAGCCATGCCAACCAGTCCTTTGAAAGCAGCTGATTCCCTCAGAAGGTGAATCCCCTTAATCTTGAAGTGACGGAACACCAACCACTCGTTGAACTCTTTGAGACTGATGACAGAGCGCTGACCCCTTCCCTGTTTTTCCACCAGGAATAAGTTGCTGAGGAAACTTGAGGGGTGTAGGCGTGAGGGAGATATAGCATCTTTTTCCAAAACTGCTGTCACCTCTAGGTCTATGAGGGAGGCCTTGTGTTCCGAGAAGGTGATAGGATGAGGGTGTCTGGTCTGGTGGGTAGACCCATAGAACTTTATCTAAAAGCCTTGCACTGTTTGTTACACCCATGGGTAGAAAGTGAGCATGTGCCAGTTGTGCATAAAGATTGCATGTCTGCCATTAGCGTCTCCTTCTATGTTTCCTCTGAAGTTTCTTCTGGCCCCTCGCTGTCATGACCATCCCTTAGAAGGGATGAATCCTCCAAATTTCAGTCCCTTCATCTAAAGCCCTGACCTTTGGACAGAGTCTGGAAGTTAAACTGCCGGATAATCGCTCCCTGCCACGGCAGGCCCCAGGGAAACCCGTTGGAGCAGAGATTCTTTTGATAGAGGCTTGCGCCTTGTCAAGAGAAGTAAAGGTAGCCCCACACTTCCCAAGCTCCCTTATGAATGGGTCCTCGAACAGGCCCCTTGAGCCACCGCTCCTGCTTCCGAAGTGGTCAGATCCCCCATCCTCAGGTCTAGTTTGATAAGAAGGGACCTGTGGCGTTCAGTGGGCAATGCACAGTTCACGTTGCCGAGCAGGGTGATGGCTTGTTTGGACCAGCCTGATAAAACCTCCGGGTCAGCATATTTTCATTTCCTCTGCCATATCCAGGATTTTTGCCAGGCGTCCCATAACGTCCAGGAGATTACCTTGACATGACTGCCAGGAGCGCGCAATAAATTTGGGTCACGAATATATTTAACCAGGAATGCCCATTTTGGTGTTAATTTCGGGCATGAGAGCCACTTTCCTTTCCAATGAGTGGTGGGGGCATTCTGCTCGGAGGTGGTTGCGAACTTCCTTGTCCAGAGGTTTTCAGAGGACGCTCTGTGCCTATTTTTTCCACAGGGAATCATTTGTATGACCAGATACAGCATGTCTGCTGTCAGTGAACAAGGGTTGGGTAGGGGTGGCGGAGTGGTCTGGTGAGAGGCTCCAGAGTCTGGTGTGACCTGTGTCCCTGGCTGAGTCCTTGCGGGAGTCATAAGGGTGGGTGGGGTCATGGGCAGGGAAGCAAAATGGGTCAGGGCTGCCTGCGCGTACTACTTGGCCCTCAGAGTAGGGGGGGGGTCTTCCCACAGGGCTGATACTACGGAGATTAAGGCTCTTTTCAGTTTATCGAAGGTGTTCAGGTGTACGCCTTGATCGTGTTTCTTTTTTGCCATCGCCGTTGTAGGAATTGCCCCTGGCTGCCCCCGAGGTTGAAGGATTAAAGGTGCAGCAAGGTCTTCCCTCAGCAGGAAGAGTTCATGACTGCTTTTTCCCAGCTGTTGTGAAGACTTCTCATAGGGAGCCAGGGCATAGGAGACAGCCGTGTGGATAGATGCATCCACTGCATCACAGAAGGCGTCATCAAAGGCATAGCCTCGTCCTCGAGGAATGATTTATCAGATTCCTGCATTTTGTGGAAAATGTGGCACTGGGGAGATCAGTACGTTTTTGCAGGCCCATGGGGCCTATTTTGTTAAGGGCTAGAGCGCCCTGGGACACCAACAACACCCTTACTACTGCCATTGACGGACCACCTGTGTCCATGTCCCTCAGCCAATTTTTAACCAGTTGCCAGCCAGCCACTGTGAGGCTTGTGCCAGAAAAATAAAGGCTCCTCCAGGGAGTGCCCAACTCCAGGTGGTGTGGTGTTTATGCTCAGTGTTTGGCCAATCCGCCCCAAATTTGCAGAATTTGCGGTTGAGCACACCAAACGCGGAGGTAGATACAGCAGCACAACAGCTACACACATCTACAGCATCCTCTGTCAGATGGAGGACCGCCTCACATTGTGCAGCTCCTTTGGTGCCAAATTCAACGACTTAAGCCCACTTAAGGAGCTGTAAATGCTCCTGCGGTGTATCTAGTTGTTAGGGATTAAAATCAGTCAAAGTAAACCAAAAACAGAATACAATAACATCGCAAATCAGAACCCAAAAGGAGAGAAACCTGGGGTTAACCATCTGAGGGGCTGCGGAGAATCAAAGAAGGAGGGAGAATGGAAAGGGAGGAAGCAATGTGTAAAACAACCTACTATGTGATTGGATGAGTTGTTGGATAAAACTTTTCCCTGATGTTCATGGGAAAGATAGTTCTTCTTTTGGTTATAAATGTTACGGAGTTATGGCTGCTGTACAGAAAAACGAATAAATGTTACGAAGTAATGGCTGCTGTACAGAAGTAAGCAAAGAAAGGAAGCGTAAATTAGAATTAATCAATTGTCAAACCTTCTGTAACCAGGTATTTTCTGCAGTAGTGAAGCACAATTCAATCTGATTCAGTGCCAGGCAGCCCATATTTGGCTTGGCAAAAGCAACTATAAATTTGAATATCTGAACAAATTAATTGGTGTGTAAATCAGTCCTCTACTGTGAATGGTAATGACACACACCTGTGAGCAGTTGTTACTGTTACACACCTCCAAAAAACACAGAACCACTTAAGATAATGTTTTGCAGTTTTCCTCATTAAGTATATTTACATTGTCACAAAATAACAAGTATAAGGTAGCATATTTTGCAATCCAATTTTTTTAAATCATTCCTTATTATATTCTTACCACTACGTATAATCTTAAGTATTATCGTTATTATTATTAATTCTACTGAGTGCACTGTGACCCAAGAATTGGGTGACATGACACTAAAATGTGATCTTCCCCGAAGAAAAGCTTCAGCAAAGCTAAAGAGAGCTAAAGATTAGAGGTGACAAAAAGTTTAGGAGTGAAGTACACGACTGGGGAGGTATTGGGAAAACTGACTTTTCCTAAAGTTAGGACAAATGTAGGATACAGTTATTATAAAAAGTCCACTGGCCCAGGAACAAGGCCTTAAATATGTGCAACTTTGCCACCAGAAGCCAGTGCAATGAGGCTAGATGAAAGCAGATGCAAGAACCTCTCAAATAAACCTTATAGATGAGTTTTGAATCAGCTGGAGTTTTTAACATAACGATAATACAGAGAACAAGCCACTTAAAGTGATCCAAAGTCGACAGAATCATAGACAGGATGATAGTTTGCCTGTAAAATGGTTATGTGATGGATGGTATAAGTCACAAATTACTTGATTCATCTATTCATGTTTATAATGTCATGCCTCTTCATCCAGCTTACAGGATGCCTTGTTTCCAGTAAGCCCAGCTCAACGCAGCTAGTCAGTTAATTTCACCTCCCTACCCAAAAAATGCATTATGCACAAGTCATTTAAAGATAAGTCAATATAAGCAACAGAGGTGATTAACTTACACATGTGGCATGAAAAGGATAGGTAAGTGAGAGTAAAAGACCTAGGAGGCCCAAAGCAGCTGCTCAGTGTTTTGGACTAGGCCTCCATTTTGGGTCAGAAAAAAACCCTTTCCACTAAGTTAACAAATGGAGCCCAGGAAAATGGGTAGGACATACCCTTTCTGTAATGCTCGGTTGTCGGGAGGTACAAATTTATTGATGAGTCCACTCTGTGTTGACCATGCACAGTGGTACCTGAAAGCGGTCGGTGTCACCCTCCCTGAGTCTCCCTGAAGTATTTACTTTAGTCCACAACATATTATACCATCTTGGTGTGAGACATCTGTAAACTTATTTTAGCAAAAAGAAAAATTCAAAATCAGATTGATGCTGACATTCTCAGAGCTGCAAAAAGTTGTATTAGCAGGTATATTAATTTATTCCCCACAGTTTTGTTGCACTGAGCCTGAAAACCCAGTTTGTTTATTTTTCGTGGTCTTTTTCCTTGGCCTTTTAGAATGTCAATGTCTTCCCAGACTCTGCAGAGTTATGCACCACATCTCTCTCCTGAAGGTGATTTATTCTTTGTGCGCTGTCTCCTTTGTAATGACCATGTCTCTCACTTGGTATGTGTGCAATGCTTAAAGGGCCTGTAAAGAATCATCTTTCTCTGTGAACAGGGTGGAGTAGTGTTCTGGCTGTAAATTAGGTACATGAGACACTAACCTGTTAAATATTTATGCGTATCATATATGAGTGAATGAACGTCTGTGATTAGTTGATGCTGCTCTGTGTTTTGGACAAGGCCTCCATTTTGGGTCAGCAAAGACCCCTTTCTCCTGAGGTAACAAATGAAGGCCAGGGAAACAGTGTGCAGACACTTTCTTTCATGCTCAGTTGTGGGGAGGTGCAAATGAATCTATTAGTCCACCATGTGTTAAACATGCACAGTGGTATCTGAAAGCAGTAGGTGTCACCCTCCCTGAACCATAGTCATGCTTCCTACCCTCCCCTGCACCATTGCGACAGTGTTCTGCTAGGTGTGTGAGTAATGGTTTCCATGACTGTTGTACGAGTTATGAAGTGCATAGCGAACCATAAGTGGGAAAGTTCAGTTGTTTTTAGGTTTCAATTTTAAAGGTTTCAATTTTACTGTGGTTTTTAGATGATTTTCAGAGGGTTTAAAACATATGTTAAGATGTTATAACCAATCCTAACCATAACTTCAATTTCACTGAAGCCTTTTCAGTGATTTTCAGAGTTTTTTGATGATATATTAATCTAATGTTTCTGAAATTGTTGTTTTCCTTGCTGTGTACAGCCTTGCGAATAGTTGGGTGATGGGTGAGCCAACACTCTCTTCCTCCTCCTCACAGGGCTCCCTGGTCTTAGCAAGCAGGCAAGCAGTAGTGCTCCAGGCTCCAGGGTAAGGTGATATTGGATTCCCTTGGTGCTCTCCCCTCACCCAGCTGGGAGACTGGCAGGCCTTTTCCCGCAGTCCTGGTCACAAGCCGAAGTTTTGCAGAGCTTCCCTGCCTCGAACAGCCCTACTAGCTGCTTGACAGTTGACAATTTTGGGGGCATCAAGCTCCCCTTCTTATGGTCTATTTCCAATTTGATTTAGAGTCGGAGTCTTTGAGGTTTATGTTGAGGGTCTGCTTCTTTTTGAAGTATCCTCTCCACGGCACTGCCCGTATTCCAGAAAGCAGTCTGTCACAGCAGGAGCGACTCCAAATCTGATAGCCCCAAAACACAGGCCGTGGAAATAACTAGAGGGGGATCCTGTTGATTGAATCCGTATAGCAGGGTATGAGGAAACAGCTGCTGCACCAATCGTTTTGTTGCCCGTGTGCAGGTATGCCAGAGGAGGGCCGCCATAAAGTGAGGCGTGAACATTGCTGCACTGTTAAGTATCTTGTCCATGTGCAGGTTTGAAGTCAATGCCCCCATATGCCATATGTGGCTGCTGTAAAGAGAAGTGCTGTGCCTATCGAGCTGTGGTCCGGGTGCGGAGTGCAGTCGGTGATCCTGTATGCCAGGTGGGGCCGCCGTGAAAATTACTGCTGTGCCGATTGAGCCGCAGCCCATGTACTGAGCGAGGACAGTGACCCCGTATGCCGGTGGGCCACTGGAAAACAGCAAGGAGTGTGGTTCGGTCGAGACTGTCATTGAGAGGAGGAGGCCATTATGGTGACCCCTGCGGGCCAAAGCCCTGGCTGAGGACCAGGAGTGTGGAATCTTACCCCCTCCCTCCCCCACCTGTGGTCAGGATCCCAGGAAACTTAGCATCGGAGGAGCATCGAGGAAGGCCACTGCGTATGAGGAACTCTAGGACACCCGACCACTTTCCATCTAGGACGCGTGTGTTAAGAAGTCACCGGAAACATCTTTAGCTGCTTCAGCGCTCATGAAGAGGGCGTACTCTGAGACTAGGGTCATGCAAATCCTGCTGGTGCGTGTAAGATTTATTTATGATAATTTCAAACAGGCAGAAGAGCACTGTAATTCAAATAATGAGTCTATAGAGTATACATTTTCAAAAGAAACAAGGACACAGCCGCTGGAGGTCGCGTAACTAGTTAGTATGGAGTTGGTGGAGCAATTTGTCTGGTTAATTCCGATAAAGAACGAGACTCCTCCATGCTTACTAGTTACGCAACCCCCAGCGGCTGTGTCCTTGTTCCTTTTGAAAATGAAAAAAGAAAGAACACTAAGAAAAGATGTGCCTTGATATGCCTTCCTTTGGAACACATGATGAATTATAGTCTTGTGTGACTTTGCATTTAGCCTTTATTTCAGGCCGAGAAGGCAATTTTCACTCTATAGACTCATTATTTGAATTACAATGCTCCTTCTGCCTGTTTACAAGAATTCTAAGTATTAGGGCTTTTTAACAGTTGGCTCTAGGAATGAGCACTTTTGTTACTGTGGGAACTGTACAGTGTGCTGTAATTGTGAACCATTAGCGTTATATTTGAAGATTGATTTATGGCCCAGACGGCCCCGGGGGAATTTGCCTGCCACATAGTGCTTTGGCGCTGGAACACTTTTGACTTTAATAAGAGTCGGAGTGGCACTCCTGAGATCTGGACTACTAGTAGAGTTGAACCTTAGTGTGGCCTATAGTGAATGCGGAATAACCACAACTGCTAGCGAGAGGGGAGTGGCCCTCGGAAGCCCACTTATTAAAACACTAGATCCCTGACTGTATCTTGCTTTCTGTTGGTATATATATATATATATATATATATATAGGTATATATATATATATATATATATATATATATATATATTATCTACTGGCGGTCGCCAGTAGATAGTTATAGTTAGGACCTATTATCCATAGGAAATCCGCGACATTCTATTTGCAATAACGTTGGCGCCGGTTGACGAATCTTCGCGAAAGCTTCCAACTTGTTGGGGCGCTCCGGTCCGCTCCTACCCTGAAAGTCTCGGGTGATACGTCAAGCGGGGGCCGAGAAAAAGGGGGGTCCCAAAACGCGTTTTCCCCATTCATTTTTCCATAGGAACCTTTAGTCGCAGCTACAGCCCGAACTGCTGAACGGAATTACCCCAAATTTGGCAAAGAGGTAGCCCTTGGTTCAGACTGGTGCCTTTTGCTAAAATGGTGTAAATCCGTTCAGTAGTTCCTGAGAAATTCACAATTAAAATCACATATATATCTATGGGCGCGTCGGATCCGCGTACCCTCCCGATCACGAGCTGCATGCTAATTGGCTGTCAACACTCCAAATCAGGAAGTGTTGGCAGCCATTTTGTCCCTCGGTAGAACCGAGGGACAGAAACAAGTGCGCAAAGCGCAAAGGGGGCAGGGTAGAAACACCCTGACCCCTAGGTCTGCTCAGGGGGTCCCACAAGGACCCCCTGGGCAGAAAAAAGTATTTTTTTTTTAAAAAAATCGGCGGGATGCGCTTAGGGTGCGCGGATCCGCCGAGAAAAAAGAAAGAAACAAGTGCGCAAAACGCACAAAGGGGGCAGGGTTGAAACACCCTAACCCCTAGGCCTGCTCAGAGGGTCCCACAAGGACCCCCTGGGCAAAAAAAGCATTTTTAAAAAAAATCGGCAGGATGCGCTCAGGGAGCGCGGATCCTGCCGAAAAGAAAAATCGAAGCGCGGTCTCCCGCGCTTTGATGTTAATTTGCCCCCGGGTGGGCCAAGTCCCGGGGGCATGCTGGGGGGTTTATTTTATGTATGGGGGCCTCTAAGGGCCCCAAGCCCGGGGACCGCCACCCCCGGGGCTTTATCATTAATGGTGCGGGAGGGCTCTGAGCCCTCCCGCAGCCCCGAGGACCGCCACCTCCCCGGGGCTTTTTATTTTTTTTTTAAACCTGTGTGGGGGCTCCAGCCCCCACACTCCCGGGACCACCACCTCCCGGGGCACTAAGAAAATTGAAAATGGGGGTCCGTTTTGGACCCCCAAGCCCCGGGGACCACCACCTCCCGGGGCTTTCAAAATGTAGGGAGGGGGCCGCGCGGCCCCCTCCTGGAGCCCTTGATGGCCCTGGGGACCGCCACCCCCAGGGCCGGCTCCTGCAGTGTCCTGGGGTGCCTACCCCGGGACACTGCTGTTTGCTATGACAGGACGGGAGCCTCGCGGCTCCCGTCCTGTCATAGCAAACTTGGTTTGCATTTTGAAAGAGAGAGCAGGAAACCTGCTCTCTCTTTCAGAATGCAAACCAATTGCTTTTCCACACGGGGGGCAGCATGTTAGCTGCTCCCCATGTGGAAAAGCAATGCCGGCTCCCATAGGACACGGGGAGCCGGCGGGACTGTGGGGGTTTGGGGACCCCCCACAGTCCCCAACCAGAGGCCAGGCCCCGGGGATGGGGTCCCCGGGGCCATAAGTGGCCCGGGAGGGGGCCACGCAGCCCCCTCCCCAAATAAAAAATAAAATAAAAAAATAAAACTTAGGGCAAGGCCTGCCCCGGGGGATGGGGTCCCCGGGGCTTTAAATGGCCTGAGGAGGAGGGCCACGCAGCCCCCTCCATATTTTTTTGTTAAAAGAGGGCATGCCCCGGGGATGGGGTCCCCGGGGCCAATAGAGGCCCAGGGAAGGGGGCCACGCGGCCCCCTTCCCGTTTAAAAAAAAATAAAATAAAAAAATGCTCAGGCCTTGGGGGATGGGGTCCCCGGGGCCAAAAGTGGCCGAGGAAGGGGGCCATGCAGCCCCCTCCCATAAAAAAAAAATTAAAAAAAAAAAAACGGCATCGTGCTGGAGGCCCCGCCCCCTCCCTGCAGTACTCTGCAAACGCGCCCCCTGGCGCGTTTTAAGAAGGGGAAGTAATTCCCTTGAATACTGGGGGTCCCTGGGGCCAACTAGCCCACCAGGAACCTCCAGTATGCGCCAGGGGCTGCCTTGCAGAGAGGTGTACAGAGGCCACGCCCCTTTTACGCCTCTCTGCAACGCAGCTCTGTGGCGCTTAATGGAGGTAGCTGGTGGGCTAGTTGCACCCCAGGGACCCTCAGGATTCAAGGGGAGTTAATCCCCGACTTAAAACGCGCCACGGGCGCGTTTGCACAGTGGTGAAGGGAGGGGGCGGGGCCTAAGGTGACATGTGTGCAAACAGGCCCCGTGGCGCGTTTTAAGATGGGGAATTAAATCCCCTTCAATCCTGAGGGTCCCTGGGGCCAACTAGCCCAACAGGTACATCCAGAAAGCGCCACAGAGCTGCGTTGCAGAGAGGTGTAAAAGGGGTGTGGCCTCTCTACACGTCTCTGCAACGCAGCCCCTGGCGCATACTGGAGGTTCCTGGTGGGCTAGTTGGCCCCTAGGGACCCTCATGATTCAAGGGAACTTAATCCCCCAACTTAAAACGCGCCACGGGGCGCGTTTGCACAGATGTCACCTCAGGCCCCGCCCCTCCCTTCACCATTGTGCAAATATTCCTCTAAAATCTGCCGAACTACGAATTCTGATTTACTCACCTGTTATCAGGAGAGACCTCAGTGCTGTATCTTTCAGCCCAGTACTGGTCCTGAAAAGTAATTTTAACCGTACTTACCAGTAACTTGAATTTCCTTCCATAGGCTAACATTGACTGGTTTCACTTGGAAATTCTTCTAAGTGTGGAGTTTTGGAACTTTAAAATATTCCTCTAAAATCAGCCGAAATACGAATTCCGATTTACTCACCTGTTATCAGGAGAGACCTCAGTGCTGCATCTTTCAGCCCAGTACTGATCCTCAAAAGTAATTTTAACCGTACTTACCAGTAACTTGAATTTCCTTCCATAGGATATCATTGCCTGCTTTTTGCTGAAAAAGTTTCTAAGTGTTGATTTTTGAAACATACAAATATTCCTCTAAAATCAGCCGAAATACGAATTCCGATTTACTCACCTGTTATCAGGAGAGACCTCAGTGCTGTATCTTTCAGCCCAGTACTGGTCCTGAAAAGTAATTTTAACCGTACTTACCAGTAACTTGAATTTCCTTCCATAGGCTAACATTGACTGGTTTCACTTGGAAATTCTTCTAAGTGTGGCGTTTTGGAACTTTAAAATATTCCTCTAAAATCAGCCGAAATACGAATTCCGATTTACTCACCTGTTATCAGGAGAGACCTCAGTGCTGCATCTTTTAGCCCAGCACTGACCCTGAAAAGTAATTTTAACCGTACTTACCAGTAACTTATATTTTCTTCCATAGGAATCCATTGTCTGGTTTTCAGCAGAAAAGTTTCAAAGTGTCGATTTTCACAAACTACAAATATTCCTTAAAAATCGCCTGTATGACTTAAACGCATTCTTTCAACTGTTTACAGGAGATGCACCAGTGCTGGATCCAGGATCCAACACTGAGTAAGAAAAAGTAACGATAACAGTTTTTACCTGCTAAGTGAATTTCCTTCCATAGGATAACATTGGTGATTCTATGAGAAAAAGTTTCAAAGTGTCAACTTTTAAAATACAATAATATTCCTTAAAAATCACTACTGTAACCAAAACGCTTTTACTCAACTGTTTACAGGAGATGTCCCAGGACTGAATCTAGGATCCAGTCCTGTGGTTAGAAAAAGTAATCCATAAAGTAACTAATTGCATTTAACTAGAAATTCACATTGAGCTGAATGTTGCATTGTGTTTGAAAATGTGTTGCCCATTGCAACAACTGTAACTACTGTACTTAAAAGTCTATTGCCTATGTGCAAAGTATTTAAACTAAAGTAATTCATTCTGAGAAAGTATTTTTTGTAATGTATAATGTAATTACAATGTAATTTAAAAAATAAAATATGTAAAAAAATTGTTTCTAAAAATGTAGTAAATCAGTATGAAAAAAATAAATATAACAATTAATACATTTAAAAATTGTCATTTACAAAACCTTTGAAATTCACTGAAAAAACCGTAGGTTTCAGACATGTTATAGTTAGGAATTAGCATTTAAAAAACCTTTGAAATTCACTGAAAAAACCATAGGTTTCAGACACGTTATAGTTAGAAATTAGCATTTAAAAAACCTTTGAAATTCACTGAAAAAACCATAGGTTTGAGGCACGTTATAGTTAGAAATTAGCATTTAAAAAACCTTAGAAATTCACTGAAAAAACCATAAGGTTTTAGGGACAGTTATAGTTAGTTGGACATTGCACTCGTACAAAACCCGTGAAATTCCCCGTTAT
Organism: Calotriton arnoldi; assembly: GCA_963921515.1. Classification (NCBI taxonomy): domain Eukaryota; kingdom Metazoa; phylum Chordata; class Amphibia; order Caudata; family Salamandridae; genus Calotriton; species Calotriton arnoldi. Next base: position 1,416,640 of record CAWUFW010000577.1, on the reverse strand, counting down.
AGTTAGTTCAGGTAACTATAACTCGCGCCCACACAATGCACTGCTGATGACGTCACATATTACATCACTCATGACATGGTCAGTGACATCACTGATGACATCACTGATGACATCTCAAATGACATCACTGATGACATCACTGATGACATCATCCATGTGAGAATTTAATGCATCTTCTCACACCCTAATATACGTTTTGATACACCCACTCTAAATTACAGACTGCCATTCTCAAAACCATACACACTCCAATACCAATAAGTACATACCCACTCACTGATTCTTAGGTCTACACACACACATCTACTCACTCACCCGTACAGTCACTCATACTTACAGTCACTCAGTACAGGACTATCATATGCACTCATACACCTATATAAACACTCACACAACGCAACTCATCCATAGAGGTACTCACACACCTAGTCAGTCATGCAAATAATTAATCACACTCCAATTTACTCACCTATACAGTTATACACACCAGCTCACTTACTCATAAAAATACTAGCACATTCTTACGCTCCTATGCAATCACTGATGCAAGCACACACTCATCCATATAGCCACTCTCACAATCACACACTCTCACTTATAGCCATTTATATACTCCAACACACATATATACTGCCTTTCACATATGTAGTTACTCACACATGTACCACTGAGATATACATTCAATCACTAACACACCCATACACACACTCACCCACCCATACAGTCCATCACAGACGCACTCTTGAAACCATGCACCCAGTGAATCACCCACTCACACATCTATGCACAGAGTCACACACACCCCACCCACAGAAACACTGAGGCACCCATACAGATACTCAGAGAACCAATCCATAACCCATATAGACACTCATTTAGCTAGTCAGAAACCCATGCAGTTGCTTACACAACAACAGACAGACGGATACAGACATTCACACAGTTTAGTCACTCACCCATGCATCCAGTAAGATACGTTTAATCACTCACTTATAGACTCAGTCACGCACCTACTAAATCATCCATTCAGACGCTTATACACCCACTCATTCTTCAATATGCCTTTCCCTATATATATTAAACATATTTAAACTTTACACAAACACACAGTCACTGGATGATGTCATCAGTGATGTCATCAGTGATGTCATTTGAGATGTCATCAGTGATGTCATCAGTGATGTCACTGACCATGTCATGAGTGATGTAATATGTGACGTCATCAGCAGTGCATTGTGTGGCGCGAGTTATAGTTACCTGAACTAACTATAACGGGGGAATTTCACGGGTTTTGTACGAGTGCAATGTCCAACTAACTATAACTGTCCCTAAAACCTTATGGTTTTTCAGTGAATTTCTAAGGTTTTTAAATGCTAATTTCTAACTATAACGTGCCTCAAACCTATGGTTTTTTCAGTGAATTTCAAAGGTTTTTTAAATGCTAATTTCTAACTATAACGTGTCTGAAACCTATGGTTTTTTCAGTGAATATATATATATATATATACTCCTTTTTTCATAAAAGCAAGTATTTGACTGGACATCATTTATTGCTGCTGAATGTATTTTCGAGTTGTGAGCCTGTGTTCACCCCCATGTGTCTATCTACCCCACAAGAAGCCTTGAACTGCTATACCCGCGCAACCACTGAGAGTCAAGTGCTGAAAGGGGTACTTGGTCCAGTTGCTCAAGACCCATAGTATGTCATGCTCCGTGACATCAGGGGTAAAAGGCCACAACCCCCACGGTTGGGCCCAGTAGCTCCTGCTTCCTGTGGCCTTCTGAATAGGGGAAGCCCGCAAGACTACTGCCACCACCGCCGGTATCCTGTTGGGGAGGGGGACGGGACAGGACCACACGTCCCAGGCTCCTTTGCGGCACAGCGCCATCGCCGCAGGCTCCACGCGCCCGGAGGCGCCTCCAAAAGCCCCGCAGGGCTCCCGCAGCGCGGGACGCGCGCGGGCGTGCCCGTCTGCGCCCGTCAGCGGCAGGAAGAGGCGGGGCGGGGCCACCTCCCTTGGCCCTGCAACAGGGTGATTCTTCTTGGCTCACCGGACCAAATCAGTCACTGGTACTGTACCTCTTTATTCCATGTTTAATCCCTTTTTTTAACGGAATTGAAGCTGTATAGCTAACTTAATTTCTGCTTGGTGCCCAGTCTCGCCTCGCCCGCCCTTCCTTGCTCTGGGGGGAGTGAGGGTCGAGTTAGTGGTTGTTGAGAATTTTCCTACAGAGGTGCAGTGGCGGGTTACTACTATTATACTAAGTAACCAAGGGAATCTGAGGAAGATGGGCAAGAGGAAAAGTCATGATAAGGCTCAGGGCACGGACAACTCTAAAAGGAAAAAGAAGTCTCTTGGCGCAATCTGCCATGAGACCATGGACCGAATTGAGTCAATATTAACTGAGTGCCAGGAAATAGCAGATACGGACTCATCGAACTCTTCCATTCAGGCGGGCAGTACTGCTAAACCATCTACAACCATAGATGACGATTCTGTAAACCCCTTGGTCACTTTAGCTAACATATCGCAAGGGGAAAAATCTGCCAAGCGAATCCCACACATGTTTCAACAACGCACTAAAGGGAATAGTAGGGGTTTAAGAAACCGGTCTCCAGATCTGGAACCAGACCTGGATATACTGGCGCTAAGTGCTGAATTAAATGGGTCACCTAGTATAGCTCAAGCTATCCAAATAGAATGCCGTAACAGAGTCAATGTTCTTGCTCTCGAGGAGGTAGGGTGCCCGGGAGTGGGTTGAAAGAACCCCGAAGTGTCCTATAACGCTCCTGCTCCCGAGGTGCTCGCATTGAAGTCATTGATTGAGTCACTAAGGGATGAGGTGGCTGCCCTTAGAAGGGAGGTCGTCACCCTAACTGAGAGGGTAACATGCAGGAAGGAGGTGTGCCATGGGTCGCCCCTAGTATCCACACTAGCACTACAATTCATAGTTGTGGATAGGGGCAAAGGGCCACACTCCTGGGGGAGTACTGAGCAACCTAATAAAGTTACACCTCACAGTACCCCCCATACTACTTTATACCACCCCTCAGATAGCTTCAGGAATCATCATCCAAACTTTACAGATGTAGTGGTAACCAAAAATACACAGCCCGGAGCGGCTCACGCCAAGGCTCGCCCCAGGACCACAGATAGAGGTGAGGTGACCCTAGATGAAGGCCACTCCCTAAGGCCGATGGGCGGGGATAAGCGGGAGATGGGGTCAGTAAGGGATGGTATTTACACGAAGCAGAGCGATCAGTATGACCAAAATGTGGTTTACCTCACCGAAGTGCCTAAACTCTCCCGGGTTGGGTCAGAAGACCTCGAATCATTAAAAAACAAAGTCATCCATTAGCTGAGATTTTCTCGCAATTGTTATTCGATAATCAGAGATGACATTAAATATGCAGAAAGACTCACCTTACTCGGGGTTGCTAGGGACATGATCGAAGTTAGGTTCTTTGATAAGGATATGGTCACCGGACTTCTGGCAATAGATTCTCGTACTTTTCCCCCGGCCAATACCTCTATCTCTATTAGGTACAGGCGCCCATCAAGGTCGGAGCTAGTGCCCCAAAGGCTTTCTGGGGAAGGATCCTGCACCTGTCCTTGTGGAACAAGGAATGGCTTAAGGTGACTGCATTCTGGTGAAAGAAATTTAGGGAACCTAGGGACCCCGTTGATTTTGCCCCCGTCTGAAATTTTGACACCCAGAAGTTTGGCGAGCGACCCAGAGTATTGTACTGGGCCCCTGATTGTTAATGGTAGGGTACCAGTTTCTTATGTTGATGATCCCTCGATTGCCCGTGAAATCGGTGGTATAGCCCCCAACTTTGTAACAGAAGCTGGGACACCCGCCGTCTCTGATCTAAGGGTCTTAGTATGGAATGTGGCTGGGATTTTAAAATTGCAATCAGATCCAGACTGGTGCAGCTTTGTGGACACCTTCGATGTAATCCTGTTCCAGGAAACATTGAGTCTGTCCACCCCTTTCAGAAGCGGATTTTCCGCTTACGCCATTGAAGCGATTAGGAAAGATCAGGGTAGACCCTCAGGGGGCCTCGCAGTCTGGATAAAAAATGCACTGGGGTCCAAAGTTAAGCTCCTGTATGTTGATTCTCAGGATATTTTGGTCCTCGAGCTGACCCCGTTTGGTGGCTGGAGGGTCAGAATTTTTAACATTTACAATAGAGTGTACCGTGCTTTGGAGGAAACAAACACTATCCATATATTAGACAACACTTTGGCTAACTATTCCGATGTGCCCCTGTACTGGTGGCAGGTGACTTTAATAGTACTTTTGAACCCCTTGCTTCTACCCCTCCAGATCTTACCGAGGATTGGGATTGTGAGTGGTCAATACCCCCCCTAGACCTCCCAAAAGTAAGGTGGACAAAGAGAGGAGGTCAGGTGCTCGCCCTTACTCTACAGCATGATTTAAGAGCAACAAATGGTAGAACTAGGTCGGATCCTAAAGGGGAACACACTTTCAATAGACCTGGTCACACTAGTAGAATCGATTATTGTTTAATTACCCCCAATTTTGGCCCTTAGTGGAAGATATGGCAGTGGTGAAAAGATCTGAGAGTGACCATTATGCCCTTGCTCTAACCCTCACAAAAGTGGGCCCCACGCAGACTGTCATTATGGGTTGCTCTGACCTGGGTGTGCTCTCGGTTGCAAACAACCAAAGAGCTGTCAAGTAGGACTGGGTGGAGGATCACCCGGCAGCCTTAGAAGTAGTGAAGGAAAAAGCAAGGCAGCTGATCAAGGAGTTGGTTAAACTCCCCCTTAAGGATGCAGCTGAGAGCCTGGGGCCCCGCCATGAGCTGTTTTTTAATGAGATGAGGGATATACTTAGTCGACCTCTTAAAGTGCAGGGAAAGGGGGGGCAATGCACAGATCCGATGCAAGATACTAAGAGTCCCTGGTATAATTAGGATTGCAGGAAGGATAAGGGGGCGCTCATTAGTGCACTAAAACGAAGGGTATGTGCGGAGATTTCAACCTGTAGAGCAGAGTACAAAAAGGCCATCGGTAGAGATAAAAAGGAGTGGGAGGGTTCTCTTTGGTCTTCCTTACACATTGCACTAACCGATAAAGACCCCAAGGCGTTCTGGAGACAAGCAGCATATTGGCTAAAGGGGACAAGGCAAATTCTGGAATACACCGTTCAGCCTGAAGAGTGGGTCGCCTATTTTGGCTCTCCTTATGGTAATGGCACTCGCGCAAGCAGTGAGACTAGTGAGGTGAGGGATGAGCTCCTGGGAGGGGATGGTGAAACTTTGGTTTTCACATTGGAGGAAACACAAATAGCAATCTCATCCTGTGTGCCAGCGCGTGCCCCAGGCCCAGATAGAATTCCAAATGACCTGTATAGAGAGGACAAAATGCTCTGGGGTTCGTACATCAATCTGGTCACAAACTTGATCTTGTCTGGTGCCCCCATCCCACCATCTTGGCAGATTGCAGAAATAGTGCCCATTTATAAAAAAGGGGATAGATCTAAGCCAATGAGTTATAGGCCGATAAGCCTTATAGACTCACTCCAAAAAATGTTCTGTAAACAGGTCTTAGGAAGGATACAGGATTGGATGATGGAGTCCCAAATCCTGAGTGACTTCCAGGCGGGGTGTCGCACTAAAGTCAGCACCCTGGACAGGCCTACCACCTTATTTGTTTCTACTGGAAGGAAGTAGTTGTTAAGGGGGGCAAATTATATGTGGCCTTTGTTGACTTGCGCACCGCTTTTGATCTAGTCCCTCGGGTCAGACTCTGGAGGGTGTTAAAAGAGATGGTCCTCCCTACTAATCTTTTAAATGTTTTAATCAGATTACATTCAGCCAACACAGCACAGGTTAGGTGGGGCGCGAATAACCAAGTAACAGAAACTTTCCCTGTCCAACGTGGAGTGAGACAGGGATGTGTGTCTGCACCCACCCTTTTTACTCTTTCTATTAAAGGAGTTGTTGATTATATAGATAGGGACGGCTGTGATGCTCCTAAAATTGGTATGAGAAGAGTGCCTGCACTACTGTTTGCAGATGACACCCTTTTAATTTCTAAATCACCGCAGGGTCTCCAACAACTCCTGAATGATTTTTTTAAGGTTTTGCGACAATAGGGGTCTGATTCTTAACGAGGCAAAGACCAAGTACATGATTTTTAATAGAGGAAGAAATAAACCAACAACAAGATCTGTGTGGGCTGGTAGCACTAAGTTGGAGCAAGTAGAAGTTTTCGACTACTTGGGCATTCGCCTGACTTCATCGATTAATTGGGGTCCACATATGGAAAAGGCAAAGTTACAACTAATTCATCAATGTGCCCATATCAGCAAAATACACAGGAAGACGGTATCTTGACAAATTGCCCCTGCACTTGAAATCTACAACACCAAGGTTCTGGGAGGGGTACTTTATGGTGCTGAGCTATGGGGCACGGGTAATCAATCCTCCCTAACTATTGTAGAAAACCGCTTCCTAAGATCGCTGGTCGATCTTCCTGCTAGCTCCCCTCTGAAACCCCTGTACTTGGACCTCGCCCATAGGCAGTTGAAGCATAAGCTGAATTGTAAATTGTTAATGTTTTGGTTCAGGCTATGGACAGTGGAAGAGCTGGAGACCTATCGAGAGGCTTTGAAGGAACTCTTGAAATTTCCCCAGGCAACATCGATCAGGTGGTTCATCTCCTTACGAGAACTATTGGGGAGGCTGGGGATGGAGACCTTCTGGTCCAACCCAGAAAATATGGTGCAAATCTCGAGGGTGAAGCTGAAAGAACTGTACTGGGAAAAGACGCTTGCAATGGACTTGGCAGAATCTTCGATTGGTTTGACAAAAGACTTTCTGATCTTTAAATCTGTTCCATTGTTTGAGCCAACTATTGACGAAATTACCCCATCGTTGGCACGTAAACTTTTCCTACAGTTCCGCTACAAGACTTTGCCCACCAGACTATTCTGTTCTAAGTGGTGTTTTAGTGCTTCTCTTGATGATCTGTGCCCTGCAGGTAAAGCCTGTCCAGAATCTATTGTTCATTTACTTTTTTTTTTGCCCTCATTATTCATCACTGAGGAAAAAATGGATATTTCCATTGTGTAGACTTGTTGGTCCGGGTCATTATCTTGATGTAATGAGATTATTGTGTACTGATACCCATAGACCAATGGTCTTTGGTCTTTCCAGATTCTGGTACGCACTGTGGATCAGGCGTGGGAAGATACTTGCATGAAGCACTTTTTTCCATTAAGAATCGTTGTATTTTGCTCTTTCCATATCTACCAAATGAAATTGTTCTTAACATATTTATACCTACATTTTATATCTTGTTTTTATACCTGTGCTGTGTACTTTTTTGGATCCTGGTGATCGTAAATAAAGTTTTTGATGATGATGATGATGAATAGGAATCTGACAATGGGCGGAAAGCGGTGGGGTGCCCAACGTTTAGGAACCTTTGATATGGGTGTGGCATTGGCCATTTCCATTTTACGCCGGTTGTACAGTTAGAGTCGTTTTTACGCACAAAGTCAGCACGTGTAGACAATCGAAAGCACAGGGTGAGGATTAGCCTCATGGCCATGTCCATAGATCAAATGAAGAATTTATATAGGGACAGAGGAGGGTTTCCAGGAGTAGGGATACAGAGGTCCTTACTACATTAGGGACCAGTTTGAGACACTGGGCGAAAGGGATGAGGCTGTAGTTGACTGTGGGGAGGGAACCACAAAAAGAAGCGTTATTGAACAATATGAACTGCTATTATTTACGCGAGTTGATATAAGCAAAAACATTCAAAATGCTAACAAACGAACTCTTCCTTCAGGCATTTGAGCAATACATACTTTGAGTTGAAGAAGAAGGTTCATACCTGATATCAAACGTTAAGTAAATAGTCAGAAGTAACATACAACACATTTGTAATTTATTGTCAGTTCCCAATTCCTCTCGCTGCGCCTTTCACCTGCCCACCATGACAGCATGTGGTGCCTGGGAGGTTTGTGTGCTGTCCCCGTTTTCAGACGTGTCGGCTTGTTCTCAGTGTCACTGGAATATTTGTAAGCTGTCGGGATGCGCCGCTTCGTGGGCGCGCGCTGTCAATTAAAATGAAGAGATGATGGTGATGACCAGTGGTGGCTGGTGACATTTGAAAGTGGTGGGGCGTAAAATTATTGGCATACTGCACCGCAGCGAGCGAGCGTAGCGAGCGAGCCCGAACGACCTAAGGGGGGTTCGGGGGGGGTTCTCCCCCTGAGAAAATTTTGAAAAAAGAGTGGACAAATGGTGCATTTTCAAGCAAATTTGAGAAAGCAGGAAGGTTAATAAAGCAATTGTGAAAGTGCAGTTATTACATTAATAAAGAGATGTCATATAACATAGGTAGCTGCTTATTCAAGCTTTCTTTCACCCCATAGTCCAGCAGGGTCTTGATACAAGACAGATAAGAGAAAAAGCAGTGTGGTCCTCGACCAGGAAGACACTCATATTTTGTTGGTAAGAAGTCAAAGGATTGGTCAAATTGAAAACCTGAAATGCAATATGCAATCAAACAATTTGCAAGTACATCTCATCTATGTTCAACAAGCCATGTTTTACCCATGATTGGAATTGTGAATCACCAAATAAACTGAGCCACTGCAATCAAAAGCAGAGGGCCTCCTCAAAAAGTATGCCCTTAAGAGAGTTCTCTCATCTCATGTCCTCTCTATATTTTCTCTGGAAGTTGAAAACTCATCACATTCTACTGCACAAACCTGAACCCTTCTGCATATTCCAACACCAGAACTCATTCTTGGCCATTTAGTTTGGAGCCATTCATACCAGGAATACAGAAAATACCTTTAAATAGAGTAGAAGGTTTATGAATACAAGCACTTAGCAATTGTACATATACTATGAATGAGAGCCAAAGGAAACAAAAAGGAATAAAGAAGGGAGCAACACTCAAACACAACTCATGCTCCGGAACGCCATAAAATTCTCTATGTGGCAAGTTCATCACCTATACCAGAACACAGTACATTTAATGTCTCCCTCAGTTTAGCATATTAAACAATAGCAAGTGTGTGGCATCTGCCTATTGTTGTACTAGGTGCCATGGTTACTCAGGAATGCTTGCATGTCATACTCTCCACTGTGTTGCCCAGTGAGAGGTGTAGAATGTAGAGTTTGAATATGAGAAGAGGCTGTTGATGCCATGACATGCCCTGCCTGGATGGGGTCCTTCCTACAAGATTAAACTTATCTTCAACCTTGAACACAGCGTCCAGTCATCCTTTCATCAGGATCCCGGATCCTTCACTGGCGTAGTCGGCAGGATGACAAGCGTGATCAAGTGATCCAGTGTAGTGAAAGGACCTCAACGGCAAGACCTCTACTCTGCGCAACTTCTACCCGAAGGTCGTGAGTACAGAAACCTTCGTGGACCTACTTTCTACTGTTTCTAGTTGCGTCCAACTCCCTGCGACCCCAACCCTTTTGAAAGCCCTCAAGGAGACTGCCCTCCGCTTTCACCCTGCTCTGCTTCCCAGCGCGCTTTCTGCGTGTCTGTGTCCCCTCAGAGCGCATCTTCGGCGACTGATTGCCCATGTGACCAAATGTTTGGGACATTCACAGCTTGAAATTTGGTCGCTTTACCCTAACAGTTAGGCCTTGGTTCTCCGTTATTGTCACTGACAGCGCGCGCGCCTTCAACGAGTCTACCCTCGTCACATAGCGGCGCTCATTCCCCTTTGGAGCCCTGACATTTATCCCATCAGCGCTCACCTTCAAAGAGCCTTCTCTCGTCAGCTAGCGGCGCTCATCCTGCATTTCAAAGGTCCTGCGAGCTGCCCGGCGCTCATTCCTCACTTGGGACCCTGACTTTTATACTTTCAGCGCGCGTCTTCAAAGAGCCTTTTCCAGTCAGCCAGCGGCGCACATTCTCCATCCTAAAGGTTTTGAGCCTGCGCTGACTGTACAGTAGAGTTCTCTAAGCATGGAATAAGGAATACTTGTGCTTACCGGAGTTCTCCTCTCAGGAGCGAGTGTTGGGCCATCCTCTTCATTTCTGGGAGTCACCGCCTTTCTGACTCAGAGTGGAGAACAACAGTGACACCAACCTCACTTACTTGTCCTGACATTTTCTGGCGGCCATCTTGGGTGTGTTTGAACTCCCATTAAGGTGCTGAGAGAACTCTCCATTTCCATGGAATAAAAGCCTCTTGACTACTTCACAGTTGTTCAACGCACTTAATTCCTCTCTCCACCTGTTACAGGCACGCCTGAGTTGCCTCTACTCTAAAACTATTTATTTTGGGCCTACTGATACTTTTGGTTTTGAGTGAAAAGTCTTCAGTGACAGGCACACTACAATTACGCCTGCACAGGAAGGTCACCAGTGACAGGCACACTACTATTACGCCTACAATGTGTGAAAGGTTTTGGAATTTCCCACAGTGGTAGACACATAAGACAGTCTTCCTACTTCAGAAGTGCTCTAAATATACAATATTTTCTTTTCTTCTCCCTTCATCAACTTTTGTTTTTCTTTAAATAGAAGTGTTTTAGAGAAGAATGCAAAATGTCACAGCTCCTCCATTTTTCTTGGTATCCTCTGGAGATCCTCCCATAAAATGGCAAAAATGGAAAAAGGTCTTTGAACGTTATGCAAAAGTGTGCGGAACATCACTTAGTGCTGAACGAAGATCTTCACTTCTACTACATTGTCTAGGTTCTGAGGGCCAGGAGGTATATGATCATCTTCCTGAGTTGAACGATGCTGAGGCTCAAGGGCTTAATGAATATGATATTTGCATAAAAAAATTGGACAAGCATTTTCTTCCAAAAGTGAGCACAATTTTAGAAAGGTACCATTTTGCAAAGAGACTGCAAGGTGAAGGAGAGTCAGTTGAGACTTATGTAACTTACCTTAGGAAACTGGCTTCATCTTGTAAGTTTGCTAATCTTGTCGATGAAAGGATTAGAGATCAATTTATGGTAGGGTGTAACATTGAAAGAGTAAGAGATGAGTTATGGATGCGAGACGAACCGTCTCTTGATGAAGTTTTGCAAGTCGCTAAAAGGGTGGAACACTCATTGAAGTGTGTTGAAATCATTAAAAAGATAAACAAGTAGTAGTACAAGCTATTAAGACGGATTATAAGAAACCTGTGGGGAGGGTTGAAAGTAGTGAAATTAGAAGCAAACCAAGCATAAGAAGGTGTTACAGGTGTGATAAACTTGGACACTTGGCAAACGACAAAAACTGCCCAGCACTAAAAAATATATGTTCAAAGTGCAGAAAAAAGGGTCATCTTGCAATTATGTGTAAAACAAGGGTTTTTGCTTCCTCTTCAAAAGTCAAGTGTGTTGACACAGAGGATGGTGGGGAGGAGGAAGATTTTGTTTGTGGACAAATTGTTGTACAAGTTGAAAGCACAGAAGTGAAGACCAGAACATGTCCGGTAGATTCCATCCTTGTTGAGGGTGAATCTACCAAAGTCTTGTTTGACTCGGGTGCAAAAATTACAATAGTCTCTAAGAGTTTTTTAGCAAGAAGTTGGCAAACAAAGTTTCTCTGAAGAAGCCAGATATAAAACCTCTGGCTTATGGTGGTGAACCTATACCTTTGAAGGGTTACTTTTAGGACTGATTGAATATGAGCAACGGTATGTTTCAGGAAAGATTTACGTATCCGAAAAAGGTGACAGCATAATAAGCTGGTTTCACCAAGGGGACTTGGGAGTGATGCTCGATCCTAGTAGCAGTACCCCAATCTTGTTGAAAGATAGAGTCAATACTGTCCAAATCAGTAGCACTTCCATTCCTGTCAAAGGAAAAACAGATGTGGTTCAATCTTGCACCTTTTCTAACGGTGTCACCATTGACCACATAAAGAGAAGTTTCCCAATGTGTTCAGGAAAGGCCTAGGATGTCTTAAAACATTTGAGCATGAGATACGTCTTCGTGCTGATGCTCAACCTTCGTGCTCCAAGGTTAGAAGTGTACCTTTGGCAATTAGGGATGAGATGGAGAAGGAATTAAAGAAACTCATGGAAGGAGGTATAATTGAAGAAGTAGAGGGTACAGAGTGGCTAGCTCCAGTCGTCGCAGCTCGTAAGTCTAATGGAAGTCTTCGGCTGTGCATTGACTTGAGGCAGCTAAACAAGAACGTGATAGTAGATCACTATCCACTCCCCAATATTTCAGAGTTATTAGTCTTGTTGGATGGTGCGAAAGTATTCAGCACGATTGATCTCACGTCGGCCTATCACCAGATCCAGTTGAAAGAATCGTCCAGAGATCTCACCGCCTTTGTGACGCCTTTTGGGACCTTCAGATTTGTAAGAATGCCGTTTGGCCTGGTGTCAGCGGCATCTGTTTTCCAACGCGTAATGGAGAAGGTCCTCAAGGGTTGCAAAGGCGTATGTGTATATCAGGATGATATTCTGGTGTTTGGCAAGAATGAGGAAGAACATGAGCGTCATCTGGATGTGGTGCTTGGAAAATTAGACATGGCGAATCTGACGATCAAAGCAGAGAAGTGTCAGTTTGCCATCTCCAGTATCAACTACTTGGGTCACACCATTTCCCCTGATGGTGTGTTACCTAAATCTGAGTTAGTAGACACCATTACTCTCATGTGTGCTCCCGTTTCAAGAGATGAGTTATTGAAATTCTTTGGGATGATAGAATATTACAACAAATTCATTGAGAATTTTGCAGAACTGAGTGCCAACATGAGGACTCTCCTTAAAAAGGGTGCTGAATTTATATGGAGTGATGCTTGTGAGGAAGAATTTAAACTGTTGAAGGATAAACTCAATAGTGCTCCGTGTCTCAAGAGTTATGACCCTCAAAAAGTGTCAATTATTACCACCGACGCTAGTCTAAAAGGGTTAGGGGCTGTCCTTCAACAACAGAGTGATAAAGGTTTGTTGACTATCATGTTTGCGTCTCGTGCCCTAAAAGATCCCGAGTCTCGTTACTCAGTTATTGAGCGTGAGGCCTTGGCTGTATTCTGGGCCATAAGGAAGTTCAGGAAATTCTTGTGGGGTAACAAATTCATTATTCGAACAGACCACAAACCCCTTTGTGAGGTATTTTCGAAGAAAGGGATAGATTCTATCTCCAGTAGGATCACAAAGTGGGTGGTTGCTTTACAAGAATTTAATTTTGAAACAAGATATATACCGGGTGTGGAAAATGGTGTGGCAGACACTTTGTCCAGATTGGTGAATGTTGGAGGTGAGAATGAGATGTGTGGTGATGATTTTGATGATGACACCCGTGTTTGTTTGATAGATAAGGAGATCGTTTCGGAGGATGAGTGGCGGAGTGAATTGACCTCTGATGTGGTGCTAAGGGAAATTGTATCTTTGATTAATCAAGGTTGGCACTCCAAGAGACAAGCTTCGGAAGAAGCAAGAAAATTCTGGGGTGTAAAAGATGAATTGAGTATGTCCAAGGAACTTTTGTTTCGAGGCACTAGATTGATTCCCCAAGGAATCTGCGCAGTAGACTGGTTGAATTGTCTCATTTGTCGCATTTAGGTATATCCAAGACTAAGGAAAGACTGCGTGCTTCATATTGGTGGCCTGGCATGGACTTGCAAGTAGAGAGACTGGTGAGAGATTGTATAGAGTGTTCCATGTGTGAGAAGTCCAAGACGGCAAGAGTACAACCCATGATTGTAAGAGATCTCCTGAGTGGGCCATGGAAAGACATAGCTTTGGATATCTTGGGTCCTGTTCACTACAATGGGCATCAACTGTTTCTCATTGTTGCCATAGACATGTTCTCACGATGGCCTGAAGTGCACTTTACCAGTGGAATAGAGACAAAGAATGTCATTATTTTTTTAGAAGACCTTTTTGCCAGGGAAGGTTATCCCAACACAATTTTGACCGATAATGGGGTACAGTTGGTCTCGAGAGAGATGGAAGCATTTTTAAAGAGGTGTGGTATTAAACACAAAAAATGCTCTCTATATCACCCAGAAACCAATGGTATGGTTGAGCGCTTTAACCGGGTGCTTAAGGAGGTGATTTCGCTGGCCAAAGGTTGTGGGCTTGATTGGAAGAAAGAGATACTAAAGAAAGTCAATATGTACAGGTTGACTCCGCAAAGTACCACTGGCAAATCCCCTTTTGTTTTGTTCAGGGGAAGAACACCATGTACCTTAGTTGAGCCATCCTGGGTGCGTGAGTTGGAGTGTAAGTCAGGGAATGTGGAAAGCACAAAGGTATGGCGGGAGAGAGAGGTTAAAAAGCAGCAGACAGGAAGACTCTCTTTGATTCAAGGAAAGCTGTCAAAAGTACAAAAGTTGCAGTGGGAGATTTAGTAGTTATTAAACACCCTGGTTTAAGCTCTAAATTCTCGAAACCCATCAGAGTAATTAAATTATTCAAGAATGCCATCAAAACTCACGATCATCGCATATGGAACCTGGGTAGAGTGGTTCCTTACAGAGGCACTCTCAGCTCGGCCACTACTAGTTCACACAAATGTAATGGAGATGCAAATGTGTCTGAAAGCAGTCCCAGGGTGTCTCCTAGGTTGAGAGCAAAACCTTTGTATTTGAGAGATTTTGTAAAATAAGTTCTCATGTTGCTTATGTTTTTTTTATTCACACTTTTTCTGTACTTTGTTTTGTTTTGTTTGGTTTCTGAAGGAGGGAAGGTGTGTGGCATCTGCCTATTGTTGTACTAGGTGCCATGGTTACTCAGGAATGCTTGCATGTCATACTCTCCACTGTGTTGCCCAGTGAGAGGTGTAGAATGTAGAGTTTGAATATGAGAAGAGGCTGTTGATGCCATGACATGCCCTGCCTGGATGGGGTCCTTCCTACAAGATTAAACTTATCTTCAACCTTGAACACAGCGTCCAGTCATCCTTTCATCAGGATCCCGGATCCTTCAAAGTGGTAATTCTTGTGATATGTACTCATCACTGTAGACTATTGTAGAGTCGCTATATAAATACAATTAATACAATATGTGGTGTTAGGTGTAGAAAATCTAGACTCACACCTGTCTATATTTTTTTTGATGTTTTATCCTTGATAATGTGCCCTATTGATACTCTGGGGTCGATATTCAGTGTGCGCGCCCTGAAACCGCTCATAAACTCGAAAAGTAAATAGAAAGTTGTTTAGCAGAGAAAACTATTAGAATGTACTGTTTAGCAGAGAAAACTATTAGAATGGCAAATGAAAGTATTTAAAGGTGTACAGTTCATCCTTCACTGGAGAGTAATAAAAAGACAGCATTTTCAGATATTTGCACAATATGGTCGGACATGGGTACAGGAGTAAAAGGATCTGCACCCTCACCACTTGTGAATTTTTGTTTTTGCCCTTGATGTAGGAAAGTTGGCAGAGGCAACTGTTGGTGACATTGCGGAAGTGTTTGTAGGCCGTTTGCCGAGGGCCTAGCGGGATGTCACCTGAACAGACACAGCAAGCCGCGCCGCGCTCTGGTGCCACTTAAAACACACAAACACTTACTCAGGTGAATTCAAGAATCTGCGGGTGGAACCAGAAACAATATCCTGATATCAGTTTACAATGTGGCTGTGTGATGTTCACACAAGTTACTGACAGCACATCTGTAAGGAAGTACCATCAACTGCAGCACAGACACTCACATACACACATATTTAAAAAAAAGTAAACTGCGGATGTCCCTTTATGTACAACAAAACGCATCATCACACAAACATAATATCATTGGGCCCATGGCGAGTCACAAAACTGAAGAACTGCAGAGGAGATACTCGAGTGCAAAGATGCGCACACTAACGCTGCTCTTTAGAAACTATAATGGTCAGAGGTGTATGCGGAAGAGAGAATTACAATGGCTGAAGGACACGTGTACAAACCAACAACTGTAACCCTTCAGACACAAATGAGAATCTCCATCCCATCTAAACTCTCAGCATTGACTCGCCGGATTAGCCACCAAAGTGCAACATACACATTGTCTGATGTACAAAACAAATTAAGAGATACATTCACAAAGGAAATTAAACGGATGGAAAAGTTGCCAACCTTGGCTGTGGACACACAAACCACAAGGAGATGAGGGAATGCGAAGTGACCAAGCCCCTGTATCAGTTGGGATCCGTAGCCTAAAGCGGTATCACTGTCCACTGCAGGTGCCCATTGGAGATGTATTTTACACCACAAGCACGCATGCGCCCTGCTCTGCTGCACCGGATCTCCCTGCAGCTACTCGCAGGAGGGTGCAACTCGAGCGACACAAACAATGACAATGCAAAAACATCAGCAACAGATCAACTTTCATGCGGAAAAGCTATTTGCACCAGAAGTTGACCCTCCCTCAGTGCCCAAACCTCTTTGTGCCAACAACTTGTCAATGTATGCAAAGGGGGCATGTTTGGAAGCCAGCGCAAAAATATAGGTTTTGGTGCAAAACAAGATTTTCTAATGCAGTCTGATCTAGCTTTCTTTCAAATCATAACAAGTCGAGTAACCAGGCAAGAGGTCAAGTGAAATATTGCCTGAAATGCCTACGTGTAAAATGTGTGCTTTACACTAAAACACGCATCTTCCACGTCTGACCTCTGTGCACTGCTCTACACATAGGACTTTGTACCACAGGAAGTAGCTTGATTACAAATCCTAGGCTAGATGTTGCTGGCTCAACTTCGCACCACAGCACGAGGGTGAGCGTAACACAGAACAGCCACATGCAGCATGAGCGTCGCTGACAACGTCATTGGCAAGCGACTTGCTCAACCTGATAGTGCGCCATTATCTTTCCTTGGCACAGCACAACACTGTATTCATCATGTGTTACCCCACTGTAGCTCGGACTGGGCTTAGGGGTGTATTCAAACGGTGAGCGCCTGAGGCAGGCAGTTCTCCTTCAGGCACCCCTACGCCTGTGGTCAAACATCTGAGAACGGCATTGGAAGTCAGTGACGTGGGAATAGGTACTGTGTCCAGGCTTCTCAGGTGGTTTGCCTCTGAGATTGATTATTCTAACCTCCTTTATGTAAGAACACCAAGAAAATCCTGGCTTGACTGCAGAAACGACAGAGTACAATACCCAAGATTGTGAAAGGGGCCCCAAACCTCTGTCTAGGAAAAAGGTTTTCAGTAAAATGTCATTACCCCAGAACAAACTAGCGTATCATAACACAACGCAGTAATACACAAAATAATGTAACACAATTCTGCATAACGCAGCTTAAGACCAGAGTACATTATAATTTTACCTAACAAAGTAACATAACTCTAGTGATCTAATTGCCTTTTCTCCTATCATAGAAAACAATTTTTTTAACCATTTCTTTCCATAAACAAGTTGTTGCTTCCAAATTCATGAGTCTTGGCGCTGTATAAATAGAGCGTCCATATATGCAAATATAGGCCTGAATTTTCGGGGCATCTCAGCCTTTCATCTGCCTGAAGCCGATGATAAACGTGCCAATGCAATGCTACATCCTGAATATAAGTCACGGGAGCGATGTCTAAGGAAACAATGATTACGTTTCACTCAAGTGATGTTTACCAGGGGCTTTCAATTGTGGAGTTCGGCTTTAAATATGCAAAATAGCGATTTTTTCACACAAAACTATGCTTGGTGCAGAGGGAGACATGCCAAAGCCCTTAACATAGGAACGGTGCTAATGGGACTGCGTGCCTCTATGTCCTTTTGGCAGACACTACCCTTGTCTGTAGTGGTTAGATTTTCCCTGGTAAAGATGGTGTTGCTCTTGAGGTGACTGTACGTCTTGCAGAATTCGCAGTGTTTGATCCTTGATAGCTCCTAGTGGCACTGGTGTGGGCAGGTAAGCGGAGCAGCGTAGGCCTGCAGGTTCTAAAATTCGACCTTGAGCACGGAGGTCTAGGTCTCCCGGACCTTGAATTATATTATTTCGCTGCGCAATTGCAGCACGGGCCAGATGGTGTGCTTAGGAAGATGACTGGGAGAAGCATCTGTTGGCGGGGCTGCAAAAGGTGCAGGATTTGCCTTCTGTTTGGCTGGTGAGCGGGTGACGTGACGCAGGTCACCCTGGCGTGGGAGAGCACCATTAGGAGAATGTTCAGAGCTCAGGCATTTTCAAAGAAACTTCTGATAGCGTGGCTGCTGTAGGTCAGGGACTTCAGCTCTGAGCCCTCATTAACAGTGTGGAGGGAGGGGGAATGCGAGTTGCTCGGGGATATGTACCCGGGTGACACCTGTATCACATTCCAGGAAGCACAGAACTTGTTTGGCATGGGCCGGGGCAGTTACTACAATTTGCGGCCCTGACTCTGGTGGTGAGAAACCAGTGGGCTGGGTTCCCGGCCGTGCCATAGGAGAACTGCACTTTGGGACTGCTGATAGAGCTCGGGTCCTCCAAGAGCCTGGTGTCCCACCTATACCGGGTCCTGAGGGAGGATAGACCACAAGCAGCCGTTCAGGCACAGTGTAGCTGGCAGACGCGGCTCGCGGGGGGGCGGGGGAGGGGGTTGTTTCGGGGGCCCGGGGGATTTTTTAATTTAAAAAAAAATCATACCTGACTCTGGAGGTCCGCCGTCCGCGCCGCCTCGGGTCCGACTCCGTTTGGCCCTGCCTACAGCCCCTCTCAGCCAATCCTGGCGCTGCTGGCAGCGCCAGGATTGGCTTAGGGCACGGTTACCTCTCGCCCGCCTGCCCATTAGGAGACCGAGGTTTGAGCCTTTGCTCAACCTCGCTCTCCTAATGGGCATGCGCAAGCCAGTGCACACACAAGTGCGCATGACTGGGCACGGCGCGAAAATTCGGTGCCCTTGCCCACTCATGCGCACTTGTGCTGCAGTGCTGCCTGCTGCCCCTGGTCCCTCTAACAATCATGTCAGTCAACATGACGCAGGACCGCCCACCCCCTTCAGACTCTGAAGGGGGTGGGCGGTCCGACGTCATGCTGACTGACATGATTGTCAGTTCTCCCTCGGCTCTTTGAACTTAAGTAAACTGATTCAGTTTACTTAGGTTCAAAGACGCCGAGGGAGCTGCGGGCGGGGGGGCTACGCCCCAACGCCCCAATGGACGCACCGCCCCTGCTTATGACTTTAATTATGCCGATGATACTCAACTTCTTATCCGGCTTAACAACTCTTGCCAGGCCCAGGAGTCGGCCAAGAAGTTGCTCAGGTTCACTGTGAACTGGATGACGGCCAACTCATTGAAAATAAATCCGGATAAGACTGAGTTGCTCGTCATCCCAACAAGTAACAGCCCCTGGTGTGATCTTTTTTGGCCTCCGGAACTAGGTGTAGTTCCGGTCCCAGCCCCGGTTGTAAAAAGCCTGGGTCTAAAAATAGACTCTGAACTATCTATGTCTTGCCAGGTCACCACGGTAGTAGGAACCTGTACTGGCTTACTCAGGCAGCTACGGAAACTTGCTCCTCTTCTGTCCACAGCTTCGTTACAGTCAATTGTCTCTGCCACTGTCATCTCCAGGCTGGACTATGGGAATGCCCTTTACATTGGTCTCCCCCAGAAGCTTATTGGGAGACTGCAGGTGGTGCAGAATGATGCGGCCAGGCTTATTTTTAGACTTCCTAGGAAAACACGCGCTACCCCCCTGTTGCATAAACTTCATTGGCTCCCTATTAAACAGCGAGCGCAGTTCAAGGGTCTTTGTATTGCTCATAAGGCAATCTATGGTCAGGCACCCAAGTTTATAAAAGATCGCCTGGAGAATATGTTCCTGGCCGGACTCTGCGATCTTCTGAGGCCTGCAGGCTAGTCTCCCCCAGGTACATCTCTAAATCCAAAGGGGGTAGAGCGTTCTCTGTTCTTCTCCCGCAGATCTGGAATGAGCTGCCGGAGTTCCTTCGCAGGGAACCGGCTCTGCTCATCTTTAGGAAGCGTTTAAAGACTTTCCTATTTAGAGAGGCGATAACGACCACGTAACCTTCTGTCTCTGCTGCTGCTATTTTATTTCTGCCCTAGTGACTTGCTCACTTTTCTCTAGAAGCGCTTAGAGACCTGAAGGTGATTTTGCGCTATATAAAAGTCATATAACATAACATATACACGGAAATCCCCTACAAGAGAACCTCCAATCTGGAAAACTATGCAGATAGAGAGCCTGATAAACCAAAGACCCCAATGTACCCAACTTACTAGCAGACATAACAACAACTAGGAAAAAGGTCCTAAAGGCTAAGAATTTGAGAGAGCCCTTCTGAAGAGGTTCAAAGGGGGGTCTATGCAAAACAGAAAGGACTAAAGAAAGACCCCAGGGAGAAGAATTACCTTTAACAGTCTGAGAAAAACCTTTGAGCAGGCAAGTTACAAAGGATTCAATAGCCAATAAACTGGTCCAAGGCTCTCTAAAGCCTCTGATGGCTGCCTACTGAACCCTTAAAGTAAAAGGAGACCAACCCCAGATAAAATCCTCCTGGAGAACCCAAAATGGGTCACATTCCAATGGAATCACTGCTTTTTCATCGCACCATTTCTTTTAATGCAGCCCAATGATGATTGTAAACTTTGCGGGTACACATGTGCCTAAAAGCCAGAACCCCAGATGCAGACTATCTTCAGGTAATCCCTCTTTTGCAAACGTAATCATTCAACCTCCACACCAATAAGCACATTCTCAGCAGGAAAGCCTGCAACAGTGGAGTAAACAGAAGAGGAGGGAACACTGCGTGAACTCACTTTTTATAGTGGCCAGTTGCTAGGGATTGGAAACCTAGATTTCCAGGGCCACCAGGCAAACACCAAGGCGATCCTCTGCCCAGATCTCAGCAGACAGACTCTCCAAGGAGGCGTGGCCTCCTCACATATAAGGTTTCATACAGAAAGGAAAATGAGGAAGCAATGGAAACTTCCTAACAACCGACATCAGGCATTGTAAAAGGCCGTGGGTGAGCCTCTATGGAACGTTTTAAAGTTATGAAGGAGGGCATAGGGTGGCAGGGGCTGAAATAAAAGTATTTGTGCGTAACACCACCCATTCCTCTCTTACCTAAAATGCTGTCTTCTCAGCCAGTAAGCTGTGCTGTACCTTTTCACCTCACTTGTGTCCATCCCGCAACCTTCAGGTGGCTGTTCTTGGGGTGTAAAGGAGCCAGGAGTCTCTCATCCACCCCACACGTTCCCATTTGAATCTCCCTTTCCCCCTTCCTCTTCATCTCTGAAAGCCATTACACTATGAAGGCTTTGGGGTGTTCTCTTGGGCCCCGTCTACCACCTCTCACCATGGAGCTTTTTATCAGCTCTGCACACCCAATCTATCCTTCTACTAAATAACTGCACGTTTAGTGCTCTAGATTCCTCAGAACGAGGTCTCCGGGCTCCTCACAGACACTCCACCATTCCTCGCTCCCACCTCTTGGAGATACGCGCAAGAACCGCGCCATGTTTCTCTTGGAATTAGCGACCTGCATCCCACATCGGCTTCCTTTTTGACTTCACCTAGGAGACGCTCTCCTGCCCCCACCCACTCCTCTCAGCTGAGAGTTGTGAGTTGTCCACCTTGACCTATCTGTCCCCCCCCTGAAGTGGTAGCTTCCCACCTGGACTCTGTTCTTCTGCACTCTCCCTCCTCATGGAGATGGTTGCCGCCAATCCTCCAAGACTTACCTGTAAGCGAATAGCGGCACCCACCCTGCCTTTCTAAACCCCCACACTCCACCTTCACATGTTAAACTCTAGCCTGCCTTGCACACACCCTCACCTCAGTTAGAAGCTGCTCCGCGGCCCCCTCTTCCAGCCGCCTCTCCACATCTGGCACTAGCCCACCTCAGTCCCTTCTCACTCGCACGTAACATAGCGCCTCGACCCGTGCTAAATGATAGCACTCTACGGGTGCTCGCCCCAAACCTCGCCACGCCTCACCCGAGAGATGCACAGCCGCCCCTCACTCCCTCTCACCTCACCTGTAAGCAGGGGCGGTGCGTCCATTGGGGCGTAGCCCCCCCGCCTGCAGCCCCCTCGGCGTCTTTGAACCTAAGTAAACTGAATCAGTTTACTTAAGTTCAAAGAGCCGAGGGAGAACTGACAATCATGTCAGTCAGCATGACGTCAGACCGCCCACCCCCTTCAGAGTCTGAAGGGGGTGGGCGGTCCTGCGTCATGTTGACTGACATGATTGTCAGAGGGACCAGGGGCAGCAGGCAGCACTGCAGCACAAGTGCGCATGAGTGGGCAAGGGCACCGAATTTTCGCGCCGTGCCCAGTCATGCGCACTTGTGTGTGCACTGGCTTGCGCATACCCATTAGGAGAGCGAGGTGGCTCAACCCTCGGTCTCCTAATGGGCAGGCGGGCGAGAGGTAACCGTGCCCTAAGCCAATCTTGGCGCTGCCAGCAGCGCCAGGATTGGCTGAGAGGGGCTGTAGGCAGGGCCAAACGGAGTCGGACCCGAGGCGGCGCGGACGGCGGACCTCCTCAGAGTCAGGTAGGATTTATTTTCTATTTTTTCTTTTAATCCCCCGGGCCCCTGGCAGTGGCACAACCCTCCCCCCCCCCGCGAGCCGCGTCTGGCACTGACTACAGGAGACCCCCGTCGCCAGAGGATATCGACTGGTCGGGGGGATGCACTCGATCCGTGTCACTCCCTCCCGTGGCTCTCCAGTAGAAGGAATACCCTGCTCTCCACCTCCCTCCCTGTTCCTCCGCATCCCTCTCCCTCACAGGGAAGCCAGCCCCCTTCGCCCTCTGTGAATGCTCAGAGCTGGACTGCTCAGGCTGGCTGTAGCTCAGTGCCATGATCTGAGCTTCCCCGTCGCTCCCAGCCCGCCGGAGGTGGGGCATCGGGGGGCGCTGGGGAGAGGAGACGGGGGCTTCTGCGACTAACCCCCGCCTGCCCGGAGCTCCTTTCTGTCTGTGAAGAACGGATAACTTACAGGTGAGGTGAGAGGGAGTGAGGGGCGGCTGTGCATCTCTCGGGTGAGGCGTGGCGAGGTTTGGGGCGAGCACCCGTAGAGTGCTATCATTTAGCACGGGTCGAGGCGCTATGTTACGTGCGAGTGAGAAGGGACTGAGGTGGGCTAGTGCCAGATGTGGAGAGGCGGCTGGAAGAGGGGCCGCGGAGCAGCTTCTAACTGAGGTGAGGGTGTGTGCAAGGCAGGCTAGAGTTTAACATGTGAAGGTGGAGTGTGGGGGTTTAGAAAGGCAGGGTGGGTGCCGCTATTCGCTTACAGGTAAGTCTTGGAGGATTGGCGGCAACCATCTCCATGAGGAGGGAGAGTGCAGAAGAACAGAGTCCAGGTGGGCAGCTACCACTTCAGGGGGGACAGATAGGTCAAGGTGGACAACTCACAACTCTCAGCTGAGAGGAGTGGGTGGGGGCAGGAGAGCGTCTCCTAGGTGAAGTCAAAGAGGAAGCCGATGTGGGATGCAGGTCGCTAATTCCAAGAGAAACATGGCGCGGTTCTTGTGCGTATCTCCAAGAGGTGGGAGCGAGGAATGGTGGAGTGTCTGTGAGGAGCCCGGACACCTCGTTCTGAGGAATCTAGAGCACTAAACGTGCAGTTATTTAGTAGAAGGATAGATTGGGTGTGCAGAGCTGATAAAAAGCTCCATGGTGAGAGGTGGTAGACGGGGCCCAAGAGAACACCCCAAAGCCTTCATAGTGTAATGGCTTTCAGAGATGAAGAGGAAGGGGGAAAGGGAGATTCAAATGGGAACGTGTGGGGTGGATGAGAGACTCCTGGCTCCTTTACACCCCAAGAACAGCCACCTGAAGGTTGCGGGATGGACACAAGTGAGGTGAAAAGGTACAGCACAGCTTACTGGCTGAGAAGACAGCATTTTAGGTAAGAGAGGAATGGGTGGTGTTACGCACAAATACTTTTATTTCAGCCCCTGCCACCCTATGCCCTCCTTCATAACTTTAAAACGTTCCATAGAGGCTCACCCACGGCCTTTTACAATGCCTGATGTCGGTTGTTAGGAAGTTTCCATTGCCTCCTCATTTTCCTTTCTGTATGAAACCTTATATGTGAGGAGGCCACGCCTCCTTGGAGAGTCTGTCTGCTGAGATCTGGGCAGAGGATCGCCTTGGTGTTTGCCTGGTGGCCCTGGAAATCTAGGTTTCCAATCCCTAGCAACTGGCCACTATAAAAAAGTGAGTTCACGCAGTGTTCCCTCCTCTTCTGTTTACTCCACTGTTGCAGGCTTTCCTGCTGAGAATGTGCTTATTGGTGTGGAGGTTGAATGATTACGTTTGCAAAAGAGGGATTACCTGAAGATAGTCTGCATCTGGGGTTCTGGCTTTTAGGCACATGTGTACCCGCAAAGTTTACAATCATCATTGGGCTGCATTAAAAGAAATGGTGCGATGAAAAAGCAGTGATTCCATTGGAATGTGATCCATTTTGGGTTCTCCAGGAGGATTTTATCTGGGGTTGGTCTCCTTTTACTTTAAGGGTTCAGTAGGCAGCCATCAGAGGCTTTAGAGAGCCTTGGACCAGTTTATTGGCTATTGAATCCTTTGTAACTTGCCTGCTCAAAGGTTTTTCTCAGACTGTTAAAGGTAATTCTTCTCCCTGGGGTCTTTCTTTAGTCCTTTCTGTTTTGCATAGACCCCCTTTGAACCTCTTCAGAAGGGCTCTCTCAAATTCTTAGCCTTTAGGACCTTTTTCCTAGTTGTTGTTATGTCTGCTAGTAAGTTGGGTACATTGGGGTCTTTGGTTTATCAGGCTCTCTATCTGCATAGTTTTCCAGATTGGAGGTTCTCTTGTAGGGGATTTCCGTGTATAGTCATAAGCAGGGGCGGTGCGTCCATTGGGGCGTTGGGCGTAGCCCCCGCTCGCAGCTCCTCGGCGTCTTTGAACCTAAGTAAACTGAATCAGTTTACTTAAGTTCAAAGAGCCGAGGGAGAACTGACAATCATGTCAGTCAGCATGACGTCGGACCGCCCACCCCTTCAGAGTCTGAAGGGGTGGGCGGTCCTGCGTCATGTTGACTGACATGATTGTTAGAGGGACCAGGGGCAGCAGGCAGCACTGCAGCACAAGTGCGCATGAGTGGGCAAGGGCACCGAATTTTCGCGCCGTGCCCAGTCATGCGCACTTGTGTGTGCACTGGCTTGCGCATGCCCATTAGGAGAGCGAGGGTTGAGCAAAGGCTCAAACCTCGGTCTCCTAATGGGCAGGCGGGCGAGAGGTAACCGTGCCTAAGCCAATCCTGGCGCTGCCAGCAGCGCCAGGATTGGCTGAGAGGGGCTTTAGGCAGGGCCAAACGGAGTCGGACCCGAGGCGGCGCGGACGGCGGACCTCCAGAGTCAGGTATGATTTTTTTAAATTAAAAATCCCCCGGGCCCCGAAACAACCCCTCCCCCGCCCCCGCGAGCCGCGTCTGCCAGCTACACTGGGCCTGAACGGCTGCTTGTGGTCTATCCTCCCTCAGGACCCGGTATAGGTGGGACACCAGGCTCTTGGAGGACCCGAGCTCTATCAGCAGTCCCAAAGTGCAGTTCTCCTACGGCACGGTCGGGAACCCAGCCCACTGGTTTCTCACCACCAGAGTCAGGGCCGCAAATTGTAGTAACTGCCCCGGCCCATGCCAAACAAGTTCTGTGCTTCCTGGAATGTGATACAGGTGTCACCCGGGTACATATCCCCGAGCAACTCGCATTCCCCCTCCCTCCACACTGTTAATGAGGGCTCAGAGCTGAAGTCCCTGACCTACAGCAGCCACGCTATCAGAAGTTTCTTTGAAAATGCCTGAGCTCTGAACATTCTCCTAATGGTGCTCTCCCACGCCAGGGTGACCTGCGTCACGTCACCCGCTCGCCAGCCAAACAGAAGGCAAATCCTGCACCTTTTGCAGCCCCGCCAACAGATGCTTCTCCCAGTCATCTTCCTAAGCACACCATCTGGCCCGTGCTGCAATTGCGCAGCTAAATAATATAATTCAAGGTCCGGGAGACCTAGACCTCCGTGCTCAAGGTCGAATTTTAGAACCTGCAGGCCTACGCTGCTCTGCTTACCTGCCCACACCAGTGCCACTAGGAGCTATCAAGGATCAAACACTGCGAATTCTGCAAGACGTACAGTCACCTCAAGAGCAACACCATCTTTACCAGGGAAAATCTAACCACTACAGACAAGGGTAGTGTCTGCCAAAAGGACATAGAGGCACGCAGTCCCATTAGCACCGTTCCTATGTTAAGGGCTTTGGCATGTCTCCCCTCTGCACCAAGCATAGTTTTGTGTGAAAAAATCGCTATTTTGCATATTTAAAGCCGAACTCCACAATTGAAAGCCCCTGGTAAACATCACTTGAGTGAAACGTAATCATTGTTTCCTTAGACATCGCTCTCGTGACTTATTTTCAGGATGTAGCATTGCATTGGCACGTTTATCATCGGCTTCAGGCAGATGAAAGGCCGAGATGCCCCGAAGATTCAGGCCTATATTTGCATATATGGACGCTCTATTTATACAGCGCCAAGACTCATGAATTTGGAAGCAACAACTTGTTTATGGAAAGAAATGGTTAAAAAATTGTTTTCTATGATAGGAGAAAAGGCAATTAGATCACTAGAGTTATGTTACTTTGTTAGGTAAAATTATAATGTACTCTGGTCTTAAGCTGCGTTATGCAGAATTGTGTTACATTATTTTGTGTATTACTGCGTTGTGTTATGATACGCTAGTTTGTTCTGGGGTAATGACATTTTACTGAAAACCTTTTTCCTAGACAGAGGTTTGGGGGCCCCTTTCACAATCTTGGGTATTGTACTCTGTCGTTTCTGCAGTCAAGCCAGGATTTTCTTGGTGTTCTTACATAAAGGAGGTTAAAATAATCAATCTCAGAGGCAAACCACCTGAGAAGCCTGGACACAGTACCTATTCCCACGTCACTGACTTCCAATGCCGTTCTCAGATGTTTGACCACAGGCGTAGGGGGTGCCTGAAGGACAACTGCCTGCCTCGGGCGCTCACCGTTTGAATACACCCCTAAGCCCAGTCCGAGCTACAGTGGGGTAACACATGATGAATACAGTGTTGTGCTGTGCCAAGGAAAGATAATGGCGCACTATCAGGTTGAGCAAGTCGCCTGCCAATGACGTTGTCAGCGACGCTCATGCTGCATATGGCTGTTCTGTGTGACTCTCACCCTCGTGCTGTGGTGCGAAGTTGAGCCAGCAACATCTAGCCTAGGATTTGTAATCAAGCTACTTCCTGTGGTACAAAGTCCTATGTGTAGAGCAGTGCACAGAGGTCAGACGTGGAAGATGCGTGTTTTAGTGTAAAGCACACATTTTACACGTAGGCATTTCAGGCAATATTCCACTTGACCTCTTGCCTGGTTACTCGACTTGTTATGATTTGAAAGAAAGCTAGATCAGACTGCATTAGAAAATCTTGTTTTGCACCAAAACCTATATTTTTTGCGCTGGCTTCCAAACATGCCCCCTTTGCATACATTGACAAGTTGTTGGCACAAAGAGGTTTGGGCACTGAGGGAGGGTCAACTTCTGGTGCAAATAGCTTTTCCGCATGAAAGTTGATCTGTTGCTGATGTTTTTGCATTGTCATTGTTTGTGTCGCTCGAGTTGCACCCTCCTGCGAGTAGCTGCAGGGAGATCCGGTGCAGCAGAGCAGGGCGCATGCGTGCTTGTGGTGTAAAATACATCTCCAATGGGCACCTGCAGTGGACAGTGATACCGCTTTAGGCTACGGATCCCAACTGATACAGGGGCTTGGTCACTTCGCATTCCCTCATCTCCTTGTGGTTTGTGTGTCCACAGCCAAGGTTGGCAACTTTTCCATCCGTTTAATTTCCTTTGTGAATGTATCTCTTAATTTGTTTTGTACATCAGACAATGTGTATGTTGCACTTTGGTGGCTAATCCGGCGAGTCAATGCTGAGAGTTTAGATGGGATGGAGATTCTCATTTGTGTCTGAAGGGTTACAGTTGTTGGTTTGTACACGTGTCCTTCAGCCATTGTAATTCTCTCTTCCGCATACACCTCTGACCATTATAGTTTCTAAAGAGCAGCGTTAGTGTGCGCATCTTTGCACTCGAGTATCTCCTCTGCAGTTCTTCAGTTTTGTGACTCGCCATGGGCCCAATGATATTATGTTTGTGTGATGATGCGTTTTGTTGTACATAAAGGGACATCCGCAGTTTACTTTTTTTTAAATGTGTGTATGTGAGTGTCTGTGCTGCAGTTGATGGTACTTCCTTACAGATGTGCTGTCAGTAACTTGTGTGTACATCACACAGCCACATTGTAAACTGATATCAGGATATTGTTTCTGGTTCCACCCGCAGATTCTTGAATTCACCTGAGTAAGTGTTTGTGTGTTTTAAGTGGCACCAGAGCGCGGCGCGGCTTGCTGTGTCTGTTCAGGTGACATCCCGCTAGGCCCTCTGCAAACGGCCTACAAACACTTCCGCAATGTCACCAACAGTTGCCTCTGCCAACTTTCCTACATCAAGGGCAAAAACAAAAATTCACAAGTGGTGAGGGTGCAGATCCTTTTACTCCTGTACCCATGTCCGACCATATTGTGCAAATATCTGAAAATGCTGTCTTTTTATTACTCTCCAGTGAAGGATGAACTGTACACCTTTAAATACTTTCATTTGCCATTCTAATAGTTTTCTCTGCTAAACAGTACATTCTAATAGTTTTCTCTGCTAAACAACTTTCTATTTACTTTTCGAGTTTATGAGCGGTTTCATGGCGCGCACACTGAATATCGACCCCAGAGTATCAATAGGGCACATTATCAAGGATAAAACATAAAAAAAAATGTAGACAGGTGTGAGTCTAGATTTTCTACACCTAACACCACATATTGTATTAATTGTATTTATATAGCGACTCTACAATAGTCTACAGTGATGAGTACATATCACAAGAATTACCACTTGCTATTGTTTAATATGCTAAACTGAGGGAGACATTAAATGTACTGTGTTCTGCTATAGGTGATGAACTTGCCACATAGAGAATTTTATGGCGTTCCGGAGCATGAGTTGTGTTTGAGTGTTGCTCCCTTCTTTATTCCTTTTTGTTTCCTTTGGCTCTCATTCATAGTATATGTACAATTGCTAAGTGCTTGTATTCATAAACCTTCTACTCTATTTAAAGGTATTTTCTGTATTCCTGGTATGAATGGCTCCAAACTAAATGGCCAAGAATGAGTTCTGGTGTTGGAATATGCAGAAGGGTTCAGGTTTGTGCAGTAGAATGTGATGAGTTTTCAACTTCCAGAGAAAATATAGAGAGGACATGAGATGAGAGAACTCTCTTAAGGGCATACTTTTGAGGAGGCCCTCTGCTTTTGATTGCAGTGGCTCAGTTTATTTGGTGATTCACAATTCCAATCATGGGTAAAACATGGCTTGTTGAACATAGATGAGATGTACTTGCAAATTGTTTGATTGCATATTGCATTTCAGGTTTTCAATTTGACCAATCCTTTGACTTCTTACCAACAAAATATGAGTGTCTTCCTGGTCGAGGACCACACTGCTTTTTCTCTTATCTGTCTTGTATCAAGACCCTGCTGGACTATGGGGTGAAAGAAAGCTTGAATAAGCAGCTACCTATGTTATATGACATCTCTTTATTAATGTAATAACTGCACTTTCACAATTGCTTTATTAACCTTCCTGCTTTCTCAAATTTGCTTGAAAATGCACCATTTGTCCACTTTTTTTTCAAAATTTTCTTGGGGGGAGAACCCCCCCGAACCCCCCTTAGGTCGTTCGGGCTCGCTCGCTACGCTCGCTCGCTGCGGTGCAGTATGCCAATAATTTTACGCCCCACCACTTTCAATTGTCACCAGCCACCACTGCCTGTAAGTTATCCGTTCTTCACAGACAGAAAGGAGCTCCGGGCAGGCGGGGGTTAGTCGCAGAAGCCCCCGTCTCCTCTCCCCAGCGCCCCCCGATGCCCCATCTCCGGCGGGCTGGGAGCGACGGGGAAGCTCAGATCATGGCACTGAGCTACAGCCAGCCTGAGCAGTCCAGCTCTGAGCATTCACAGAGGGCGAAGGGGGCTGGCTTCCCTGTGAGGGAGAGGGATGCGGAGGAACAGGGAGGGAGGTGGAGAGCAGAGTATTCCTTCTACTGGAGAGCCACGGGAGGGAGTGACACGGATCGAGTGCATCCCCCCGACCAGTCGATATCCTCTGGCGACGGGGGTCTCCTGTAGTCAGTGCCAGACGCGGCTCGCGGGGGGGGGGGCGGGTTGTGCCACTGCCAGGGGCCCGGGGGATTAAAAGAAAAAATAGAAAATAAATCCTACCTGACTCTGAGGAGGTCCGCCGTCCGCGCCGCCTCGGGTCCGACTCCGTTTGGCCCTGCCTACAGCCCCTCTCAGCCAATCCTGGCGCTGCTGGCAGCGCCAGGATTGGCTTAGGGCACGGTTACCTCTCGCCCGCCTGCCCATTAGGAGACCGAGGGTTGAGCCCCTCGCTCTCCTAATGGGCATGCGTAAGCCAGTGCACACACAAGTGCGCATGACTGGGCACGGCGCGAAAATTCGGTGCCCTTGCCCACTCATGCGCACTTGTGCTGCAGTGCTGCCTGCTGCCCCTGGTCCCTCTGACAATCATGTCAGTCAACATGACGCAGGACCGCCCACCCCCTTCAGACTCTGAAGGGGTGGGCGGTCCGACGTCATGCTGACTGACATGATTGTCAGTTCTCCCTCGGCTCTTTGAACTTAAGTAAACTGATTCAGTTTACTTAGGTTCAAAGACGCCGAGGGAGCTGCAGGCGGGGGGGCTACGCCCCAACGCCCCAATGGACGCACCGCCCCTGGTGATGACGACATGTGGCTCACATGAGAAGTCTAAAAACAGCCCAGAATAATAGTCCAGGGCCTCGAATGCAGTGATCTGACAGTGCCTGCAGCATCTCCGGATGCGCTGTACATGCCACCAGGGGGAGGCATATTTGGGGACTTCTGAAGCAATGCTATCAAAAGCTGGCTCCTCGAGCTGCAGAAACCCGTGCGCCGTTCAAACGAGAAACCGCCGAAAATCACAGCGCCATAAATGCATGCCCCACTTGCTAGAAAGCATGCAGCCCCCGGGGTACGGTGCCCAAGAAATCTCATCAGTGGCTCGGAAGCTACAGGGTACACTGTATGTATATTTATCTTTATCGGTGCAAGCAAAACGCAGAAGAATGGACGTTTCTTATTGGCTATTGATTTCTTGCCATGAAGGATGTTGGTCTCATCTATATTTAATCGTGGGAGCCTAGTTCTGCTCTCCGATTGGTGGACCGAGCCTGCAGTTTAGGCAAGCACAGCGGTTCCCATGCTGGCACAGAAGTGGACGTGGGCACAAATAGTTACTCGGTATTGCCGCTCTTTCTTCAGATTTGTCCCCAGATATGAGCGTATTTATGTTTTTATCTGCAGTGGAAAGGACTCGGTTTGTCTTGTGGGAAGCTGAGGAGAGAGAATTGGGGTCCGAGCAGTATTGAAAGCGGGGGAGACTTATTGAAAGAGAAACCTAAAATGGCGCGGCGTGTTTTTCTCAGCCTTCCCCAAAAACATAATGGTATGGTTTTCCAAAAGCAGTTTTGAATCTGCAGTCTGCATAACAAGGCAAAATCATCACAGAGAGCAGTGGTTGCAAATGCATCAAGGGACCATGAACCACAGGCCCCAGCAAATCTAGAAATCAGTGTCTTTTAAAACGGGCATACATTGTTAGTAGTTGTTTAACAGTTGCGCATCGATAAGCTATCATTCCAAAAATCACATTATTATGGATGGAAGGAACATAGCTGCCAAGGTTTCAGATAGCTTATGTGTAACATTTTTATAATTTCAGTGTAATTATGAGTG
The DNA here is from genome assembly GCA_963921515.1 of Calotriton arnoldi. NCBI lineage: Eukaryota > Metazoa > Chordata > Amphibia > Caudata > Salamandridae > Calotriton > Calotriton arnoldi. The sequence goes on along the minus strand of CAWUFW010000577.1, from coordinate 1,384,870 downwards.
ACATTCAACATCTATGAGTGACACTTTGTCGCGAGCAAAATCAAGCAATGAAGACGAGGGAAACATATAAATATCAGAAATTACAGCCATTTGAGCAACAAGAAACTCTAAGATCTTAAAACTGCTGCAAAGAACCAGAAATGGAAGGGCGCTATGATGTGAGAGAGGCCCCAGCGCGGAGCCTGAGCCAGCCTCACTGACGTTGAACTCAACTTTGTGCAGGCTGCAGACAGTGACTGCAAAGTAGAGCTCAGCTCAGGCGCTTACAGACTGTGGCACATTTACATAAACCGTGGGCGGAACAGGGCCACACCCATGAACTAGAACCAGAATCCAATAACTGAGGCCACCTCCACCTAAAAATATTTCTATTCATGCACTTTTGCAAATAATGACCCCGCCATTAAGGAGCATGTATAATGTGAACTGCCTTCAGGCAAAGACGATACATGCATTTACTAAACTCAGTGACAGTCAGACCCCTGATTCTGAACCAGAAGCATGCAGAACTCATGGATTTCTCTAGTTCCTGTGTTGGCCCACTAGCTACGCAAGCACTCCATAGTTTTAATACCTATCGTTTATAAGAGGAACTGGGTCAATTAATAGACAAGACGTGAATCACCAATTTTTCACCATATCTCTTTGACCCAGACCAAGAGGGAAAGGGCAGAAACGGGAGAACGGAGGAAGCAAAAGCTAGGAAAACAAGCATTGGCATAGCCAATAGGTCTCGCCTTTGGGACCTTGTAAGTAAAAAAAAAAACTGAAGTATAAGACTTAACGTTTACATTTACTTCGTATTTAGGATGCAGTAAATGTAAACGTGAAGTCTTACACTTCAGTTTTTTTTTTTTACTTACAAGGTCCCAAAGGCGAAACCTACTGGCTATGTCAATGCTTGTTTTTCAGACTGCAGTGACAGCAGGCACATCGATGTGCGCGTGCTCACACTGCTCTCTTCTCACTAGTGGAGAAGTTAGGGCATAACGTCAAGCCAGGTGAGCGTTGTAGGGGAAGGGAAATCCTTTAAAGAGAGTCATTTTCTCTCTGGATTTCCCTTCTCTTTTTGAAACTCGGGAGCAGCAACATTGTCCTGGTGTCACCAGGGCTCTTAGTGGAAGCTTTTTTAATATTATATACAACAAGCCATAGTTGCTGCTTATTTATCTAATGCAACTAACAACCATTGACAAAGCCAATAGTGCTGACTTGTTGTAGGTATGATGTTACTTGTTGTATCATATATCTAGGTGCAATGACAGAAACAGCAAAATACAAGTCGGGCGGCACACTATGCTAAGCACAGGTTTTTTAGTTTAAGTGTTTTTAAGCCATGCCCTTAATTACATTGGCCACGCCCCTTTGAGAGACCCTCCAGTTTTTTCATCCCACTTAAAGCCCTGCTGACCAGTGACCACAGGTATGCAGCAGTGGGAACCACACTGAATGTTTACAAACATCGGTCCTCCGCGGGTACTGAATTGTATTCATTACATTAGCTAAATCCTCCCTACATCTTACACTGGGGTCCCTGAAGTGCAGCCACTCTATGCTTATGAGGAGTACTGTTGGGGTTAACAGCAGAGTACAAGTACTTCATCCAGTCATTCACTTAGCATGTCCTCATCTAGCAAATAAGACAATATTCACTTCACGCCCCCTGCTGAAATGAAAGCTTCAATTGTCGTTGTCAGACATTAAGAAACAAGCTAGAGGCAGACAAGAAAACCATCAACAACGGAGCACAGTGTTAGGGACATTCTGTTTGGAACAGAGAACTGTTCTGCACAATCTTAAGAGAGTCATGAAGAAAACATGTACCATGCGGTATGACGCCTTTGATGGGTGCTTCCGTGGGGATGGGGAATATGTTTCCTTGGAGGCCATTTTCCCGCCGCCAGCGCCGTCCTCGGACACATCACCGTGCGTCCCATGTCTCGCGGCAGTGGATATGGCGTCCAGAAGCTGCCTGTGCCCGCATAGGCGGCTGCATCTTTGCTTAGGATGGTGGGCGACTGTGGCCGGGGAGGGACAGGCGGTGGAAACTTGTCGGTGTCTATTATTGCGGAAACAATGTTTGTGGCGGGTGGTCTCGTTACATCAGCTTCCAATTCGGCCCTCTGTGTTTTATCGTGTGCAATGCTTGTGGAATTTTCAGATGCGGCCGGGCCAGTGCTGTTAGATAAACAAGCCACATATAGTCTGCTGACCTTTTTATCTGTGACAATCTCATGACTGGAATGCATTCCAGCTCCATTGCTATCTGGGCAGGCAGGCTCCTGTCCTGGCTGGTTGGGCGCTGCAGTGACGCGTCCAATAACAAGGAGCCGCTGCCAGAAAGTGCCTGTATAGCATGCACGCTGTCCTGGGCAGGCACATCGGCTGCTGCTGAAGCAGGTGCCGCCCTGGAAGGCTCTGGTGAAAAGCTTTGGTCTCCATGGTAAATGATGATGTATTGTGATGAAAAATGCTGTTTGTTAGTGGTGGGTGGAGCCGGCGGTGTGTAGGGTTTAGGCGCGCTCAGGTACACACAGTCCATGATGGGAACGGGCCGCAGGTAGGAGAGCTTAGTGTTAGTGCGGGGGCGCCATGCAAAGCTTTCCTCTTTGGGAGGAGGTGGGGGAGGGGGAGGAGAAGCCTTTCGTGAAAGAATAGGGTTGTGAAACAAATTAAGAAGGGATTAGCTACTGATAGGACAAGGAACAGAGGCACCTACAGTAGATCAGGAGTCAGACAACACAAAAGAGGGGATAGGCGTATCACTGGTGAAGGGAAAGGCAAACAGGAGAAGACACGAGGAAAATAGATAGAGGGCCATCAGAAGGAATTGGATAGGGGGACCGAATGAGAAAGAGAGGTGAGGCATCTTGATAAACCCATAGGGGAGTAATAGACTGGGAAAGAGAAACGGGCAGTAAAAAAAAACAAGCACGGAATCGAAACCGCCGAACGCGTGAATCGAAACCAGTGGTGCGTGCGCACCACAGAAGAGCGGGGGGGGGCGAGGGAGCCTGTCGTCTGTGCCGCGCGCTGATGCGCGTCCTAGACACGGACGGGAATGGGCGGAGCAAAGGCGGGACATGCGCCCGCCTTTGCCCAATTGCGTGCCCTTTTTTTTTTTTTTTAAACGCACGCTACAGCCAATGCCAGGCTTCAGAAATCTAACCACACGCTCGAGCGTGTGGTTAGCTTTCTAAAGCCCGTACAAGAGGTCTCGCGCTGCGCGAGCAGTGCTATGCACTGCAACGCTAGGCGCGAGACCTAAAAACAGTGAGAATGGGAGAAAACATTGATGAAAAATGACCTGCATGAATGAGATAAAGAGTCACAAAGTGTGGAGTGGTGGAAGAAAGAGAATTCAGGGGAATCAAGACTAAGCTAGACTCCTAGGAAAAACCTTCGAGTCCTGTACTTACCTTTTTCACAAATTAAATGCAGGTTATTAGTATTTACTAGTTGCTTTGTTACCCCACTAAAACACGTTGGTACTCTTATGAAACTCCGTGTATGGCAAGAAGTAAATAAAGTGCTTTTTCTTATTCTTTTAAAATTGACAGATTTTCTCTCGTTCAGCTGCAAGATGTGCTGGTGAACTCTTGTTTAAAAACACAGTTTATCTTAAGAAATGCTAATAAGGAGCAGTATCCTGAAATCGATCCTAAAACAGAAGAGGAGCAATTCTAAACCACCAGGTACAGGCCCCAGAGCAGCATTAGTCACTTTGTTTTATTGCCAAGTCTCTTCTGTTTCAGTCTGCCTATATTCCACAATCTGCCCACTTACCGCTCTGCCTTCGTGTTTTAATGTTTGCTTTCCTCTCAACCTACCCATTCTCCATCAGTCTGCCTACTGTCCCTTGATTTTGTCAACTGTAACCTCACCTTGCCCTCGTCCCCAATCAGCCTGTTCTCCCCCTTCCAGGTATCCGCATTTCCCCTCAGCCTGCCAATTTAAGATAAGCCTGCCCCTTCCCCCTTCAAGTCTGTTTGTTACCACTTCTCAGCCTGCCCACTTTCAAACAGACAGCCAGTTCTCACTAGAGTCTGTCCGCTTTCAATCTGCCCATATTCCAGTCTGCCCACTTACCTCTCAGCTTGAATCTATCTGCTTTCCTCTCACCCTAAATCAATAAGTTATGGATCCCGCACTCCGTGGGTAATCCTGAATTTGAATTTAAATTGATAACAAGTGTTCGGTTTGATGGGCGTGCAGCGAGGAATCATCCTCTGAGCCTGGACGTGATACTACTGTTGCGCTATCCCACTGGGAAGCGTCCCTCAGGTGCACTGCCACTCAGGTGCACTGCCAGTTTCCAAATGGAGTGTCTCTAATCACTTTGATCAAAAATCAGTCGCAGTGTTTCAATTGAACTTTTTATTCATTGTTGTTCAATATGATTATCTCTCAGTTTATGAATTAATACATCATTCATGTAGAAATATTGCGTTCATCACTGGTGAAGCATCAGATAAGGTACAAAGCCTCCTCACATGCACGACCGGAGATAAGGAACACACCCCCTGACGAAGGACATTGATATGCCCGAAATGCATTTTGGAGGATTTGTACCTTATTTGATGCTTCACCAGTGACCAACGCAATATTTCTACTTGAATGATGTATTAATTCATAAACTTCCCAGTGGGATAGCGCAACAGTAGTTCCTCTCACCCTACCCATTCTCCCCAGTCTGCCCATTCTCCCTTGATTTTGTCCACTAATATAACCTAAACTTGCCCTCATATGACGTGAGGGTTAAGTATATATTCACCCCTCTTTAATAATGTGAACATGTGTTATTAGGCTGCCTGGCCGCAGCCCGGGTGAATAAAAACTTGACTTGTTTCGTGCATAGAAGAGTCTGTGGCACGCCAGTGACAGTCCTGGGCTTGTGTTAAATGCTGGTGTGTAAACAGGGCACCCCTTGACACTTCTGTGGTTTGTTACGTGCAACAATCTCACATCCATGCAGTCTTGCATCCCTGGAATTACAAAGCATCTCTTTACAAGTTCAAAAGTGACCCAATTTGCAAACATGGTCCACTTTTTTAGCTATCTGATTCAATAATGGGGCCCGAGTCCACTTTTATGTTGGTGCCTGGGCCTATTTTCTGTCCCAGTCCGACCCTGGGACTTTTGCTTTCACCAGGCCCCCTCTGATAGGGCAGGGCTGGTACCCACCTCCCATACCAGGGGGCATGTACGAGCCTTGCACTCACCCAACCGGCTCAGGGGCCGGAGAGGCAGTTGGTCTGTGCTCTTAATTGGCACCAACACAAGCAGAGCTGGGACAACACTGGATTAGACTCACTTCCCGCAGAGGGAGGGGCGCAGGTTGCACGAGAGTTGGTTCTCCAAGAATCGTATGCAAAGAACACGTGAAATGGAAGGAAGTTCTTGTATAAGCAAATTGTTAAACGTGACCCGTCAAGCAAAAGAAGATTATTAAAAAAATGTGATTAGTTAATAATATAGAAACTCAATGGAAGAAAATGTAAACAGAAACTACAGTATTCTACTGGGTCACTGATGCCTCAAGTGGTCTCAGTGATGGTGCTGGAGGCTGCAGTACTGCCAGCGGATTCGGCCATGGTGAGGAGTCTGTTGTGTCGCACAGCAGCTCTTGCTGACGCCTTCAGCAGAAACAAGATCACACAGCAACAAACGAGCCGCTCATGCACAATCCTTCACTTCCTAAAGGCAGACATGCGCAGTACATCGCTTCCCACACTCGAACATGCACAAAATCAGAGCTGCCTAAATGGAGAGCATGTAATGCTTATGTTGAAGCCAATACAGTAGCGGAGACCCCCTCCTTGGATCCTCCAATGACCTACCTACTGCACCGTCTGCACAGCACTCGCCACACTGCTGTAAATTCAGCTCTGACAGTCGTGGTCACTCCCAGCTTCTCCCTCACAGAGCACAGGTGTTGTCAAGGTGCTAAAATGCGTGATTAATGCATTTTAGTGCAGTGATGTGGACCACCCCACTAAAATCCGTTAGTCTAACGCGTGATGCGTGGTACTTGGAAGGGCTGAAGGAACAATGTATGCTACGTATGACCTGCAACATATAGCAAAACACGTAGTGTCCTGCTACCTGTCGAATCACATGCAGTTTAGTCGTGCTGTCAGACCTTGCCCTGGCATGTATCCTCCCAACCCTAAGGACCCGTACCATCATTTTGCACTTAAGGAAAACGCTCTTCAATGTAGTTAGGCATTGCCAGGAGTGCTTGGTGTGCAGGTCTACTCTGTTGAGTTGCCTGTGCTCTAGAAAACGTCTCAGTGGAATCGCGAGGACTCGAGTCATAGACTTTGGTTGGTCTTTCTGTTTTCTTAACACTTGCCCATCTTCTCGAATGTGTACAATGCGCGTTGTTTTCTTCTGGAATATATATATTTTGAAATGGTCTTAACATCTGTTTGGGTGTTCTTGTGTGTCCAGGAGAGCTTCTGTATTGCATATTGCCTTTTAAATCAATCAGTACAATATGAACACAAGATAAGGGTTTGAAAAACAAAATCAGTTCATAATATGCTTTTCACAATCAACCACAGTTGCTCCTTGTCCTGTTGTGCTGATTGCACTTGTGTATCATCCACTAAGTTCGTTTTGGGACTAACTCTAACAGCTGCACTTTTATGTCGCAAGCATTCAGTTTCCTGAAGACAAAATTTAAATTTGGCTAAAAGCATTAAACTTTATCTCATCACCGTCACAAAACATTGTCTGCACCTCTATTAGTTGTTGTATTGCATTGTAGCATTCAAATAGCATTTCATTTCCCTGACACTTTTTTCTTCAGTTTTTCGGAAAAAGTAGTTGTGCCATGCTAAAATACTCCCAATGTGACATCATATGCTGGACAGCCAATGTAGCAGAAGCTACTCACATGACAAGTTTGTGAATTGACAAACGTCGTCCCCGGTAATAAATGCAATTAGGGCTTTAGAATTTTCATGTATTCATATTTAGCAGTAAGCCAAATTCGAAAGAAATTAGGTGGAATAGCTTCTTCCACCCACGAGTAATATCTCATTAATTCTGTGTGTTACTCACGCAGACACACTCCACCGCCTTTAAAGTTAAATACCAGAATTTAGTAGGTTATTATGAGAGAGGGATTGGCTCCCAGACAGAAAATACAGTAGAATGCTTTAATGCCTAGACACTCAATAAAGGCATGTGTAACCACAAGGCCCAGAGGAGATCTGGGGTAAGGGAACCAGAGGCACGGGGTACTGGGAGCCGGCAGCCTCCGTCATAAACTAATAATCACAAATGGGGCCGCTCCCAGCTGGCTGTTCTAGATGCTACAGTATCTTATAATGTGAGTGTAGGCATCTCACAAAAAGTGAAGGACTGGTCTCACACACCACCTGGTGTCATGCTTCATCATAGACCAGTCCTCGCCCTCTAAAAACTTGGTTTGATAGAGGGCGGGCATACACCTGACGACAGGGATGCACTTCTAAACTAAGTGGGGGCCCATACATACAAAAAGTGAGTTAAAAGGCCATTATAGATGTCAAAGTAATTTTAATGTGGCTGGCATCTATATGGTGTTTAAAAAGAGTGGTCGGTGTATTGGGGATTCTATTGTCCCCCCCCCACCGAATTCAATGTGGTCAACATGTTTCTGCCTTGTGGCCCGGTGGGCTCTGCGGCATTCATCATGACCTAGAAGGAAAGTTGGCGTGCTACACTCTTACCAGACTATGGTGAAAGAGTTCCCACTGTGTGGGGTGAAAGATCACACTCCACTGAAAACGGCCTGGTTCTAAAGCCCTAATGCTGGGACTAGGTGCCCCATAGGAGGGTAAGTGCAGCAGACCCCTTTGGTCGAGTGTTCCGTGGTATGTCCTCCACGTTTCCACCTATGTGTGCTCTCGGAAGCATCTAGAACAGCCAGCTGGGAGCGGCCCCTTTTGTGATTATTACTCAATAAAGGCAACCAGTCTCCAGCCTACTCCGGTCACACCCAGAGCGCAAGCTACACAAAGAAAGCTGAGGCTAGACCGTACCACCTCTGCTTCCAACCCAATCCTTCGTCCTGTGTAAACCTGTACTGGATAATGCTGCCAGCTGCTAAGTTTAACAGAACGTGAAGCCTGTTCCCTTCATTCCTGTAGCCAGGGCATGAGTCGGGGGTACACGCGGGTGGACGGTGTCCACCCACTTCTTTCACAGGGTGGACGCTGTCCACCCTGCCAAGAAGTTGGGACCCACTGAAAAAGATGCTGAATTCGTCCCGGTGTAATTTCAAAACACCGGGACACTTTCAGCAGCGCCTGCACGTTGTTATCTGCTTTCGAACCACAACAATGTGCAGGCGGGGACGGGGCTCTCTTATTTCTGACTCCTTCTGGGCCCATAACAAAGGCCGAATTCGGGGGGTCATCAGGCCTCCTTTTGTTTGAGTCTCCTGGCTGGGAGCAGTCAGGAGCCTCACACCTAGAAGCAAATGCAGCAGAGGGGAAACAAAGGCTCACACCTTGTTAGCACTTCACACATACTTAAAAGAGGCAGCTTTTCACTTCCTTCAGTCCCTGTTTAGGAGATATGCATGCACTGTAAGAATGTCAGATGTGTTGGTCTTTCCCAGTATTTGCACAAAATAAATAGCATTTATATAGCGCTTACTACCCCTGAGGAGGCGTTGTAATAATTTAAGTACCACTATTTTTTCTTTTAAAGCACTATGGGTAGAGGAAGCTTTACGCTGACAAAAGGCAACATTGCTTTATGTGTAGCTTAAAAAATGTGAATCTTCTGCCTAAATCGGAGGGTTTGCAAGTATACGCCTAATGTGCTCAAATGTACTCATGATAGACATGTTAAACATATATGTGAGGGCTTAAGATCTGATGTCACTTCTTGTGATGCCACTTCCTGTGATGTCACGCACTGTGATGTCAGGTGCTGTGATGTCACGCGCCGTGATGCCACTTGCATACTGATTAATTAGGTTAGTCCCCCCACTTCTTTTTTTAGGACTTGTGCCCTGCCTGTAGCCTCAACTCTCTTCCTCCTGTGCTACCTGCTGGATCCCCACAAGCTCAAATGTGTCAATTTTGATTCACAGTTTTTCAGACCACAGACCGAAGTCCGGCTTGAGGAGACCAGTATCTATTTAAGTCTGTGAATCAAAATGGAAATATAAATAGTGCGGAAGGTGGCTGATCATTTAAGCATCTCTACCAGTCTTGTTTCTCATTTATCAGCCTTTTTCTCTTTCTGGATTGAAGCCTAAATCCTGATCTGCCAAGAGCCTTTCTTTCTTAGGAAATTCTCCTGCTCAGTTTTCATGGCTTTCACCATTATTTTTGCTTGGGAAAGAGCCTTCGCATTTGTGCCGACATTACTGTAACCCTTAGGATTTCTAACTTGCATTGATTTACGGGCACTTGGCACCACTGCTTTGGCAAAAGTGTGTTTGTTTTATGAAACATATAAGCAAAGATATTACAATTTCATAAAAACATTTTGATAACAGAGTGTTGCCTTTTAAATTGAGTTCTCGCGCTCTTTGACCTCTTTGAGCCACCATGCACCTTTTTTAATTAGGAATGCTACCTGATATCTTTTGAAGTTGGAGGGATTTATTTATGCCCCTTAGCTTCATGGATAGTCTTAAATTATAAAAAAAAAAACAAGATCTAGGCTCTTTATTTTCTCTAAGAATTCTTATATGTAGTTATCTACTGTTTTACGTAAAGGTATAGGGTGGGAGCATGTTCGTTATGAAATGAATCCGGGGTGTGATCATTATTATAATAAATTCTGACCTACCTCTCCACGTTATTAATTTTGAGGACCAAAGTGACATAATTCTCTCATTTTAGCGAGGCTCTTTGATTCGTTCAGGGCAATTGAATCATTTTTCTCTACATTACCAAATGTGTAAATATTTTACGGATTTTCGTTGCCATTTTAATCTTGTAAATCCTAACATAAATGTGGAGCAGAGAATGTTTACCGGGAAAACTTCCTTTTTCTCTTTGTTCAATGAGACTTCTGATACTGTGGTATACTTCCTTGATGACTTCTAAGATCGCAGGGATACCTGTTTATGCCTCCTCTATAAAGAATAGCACGTCATCTGCATAGGCAGTAGCTACTAGGTTAGCAGATTTGAAGGGGTTGCCTTTTTAATGTCTTTCTAAGAGTGTCTCAGTCAAAAGAAAAAATAGAAGGAGCAAAAGGGGACATCCCTGTCTAATGCCTTGAGTAAGGATCAAGGGACCGGAGAGGAAATCTTTAATTCTTATGAGTGCTACAGGCTTCGAGTATAGCGCAAAGGCCATCCATATGAAGGCCTTGCCAAAGCCTAATTTGTTAAGCCTTGCAGACAGAAAAGGCCAGAAACTTTATTAAAAGCCTTTTCTACAGCTAATGCAATTGTGACGGAGGGGATATTCTGCTATTTAACTTTCTCCAGCACATTGCAGAAGAACTGTCTATTGTCACCCACAAATCTCCCTTTTAAGTAGCTAGTTTGAACAGGGCCTGTTGATGAGTATAAGGCTTTCTCCAATCTTGTTTCCAATATATTAGTGTAGATTTTGCACTTTATTTCGATAGTTATATCGATCTCTGTAAAAGGAGTGTAAAATGTCCAGAATCCTTTTGGTTGAAGTACAAATTTTGTTAGTGTCTCTGATGCTTTGATGCATGTTTTACTTTTATTGAATTTAAGATAGTTTTCCAGAATTTTGCCTATTGTACTGCTTTCACAGAGTTTGATTGCTTCACTACTTGTCACCCATATGTAAGCTTTCTCACCTGGGATTTTATGGTACTCATATTTGAGTTTTTTAAGTTCTGAAAGGAAGTCCAAAACTCCTACACCAAGAACCTGCGCCAGAAACCTTGGAATAATCATTGACAGCAAACTGGTCATGACCGCAGAAGACAACTCCGTCACTGCATCCTGCTTCCACACCCTGAAGACGCTGAGGATGATCTCTAAATTATTCCCAAGTGCAAAGCTAGAAATACTGTCACTCATGCCCTAGTCAGTAGCAAGTTGTACTATGGGAACACTCTCTATGCCAGGATCACCAAGCAACTCACTAGAAGACTACAAACCATCCAGAACTTGGCAGCCAAACTCATCCTTAACTTGCCACACAAAGCTCACATTACACAGCACATCAGGGAACTGCAGTGGCTCCTGATACTCAAACGCGCTCAATTCAAACTCCTCACACACACATTCAATCCACTACACAACTCAGACCCCACTTACCTGAACAGTGCATTTCCTTCCACCAACCACCCAGATACCTCCACTTTACAGTACTCCTACTCACACAAATCCCATGCATACACAGAAGTAGATATGGAGGACGGACGCTTTCTTACATCACTCCTAAAGTGTGGAACGACCTCTCTCTCCACATTCAAGCCTCCTCCTTTTTTCTTGCATTTCACAAGAAGCTGAAGGCCTGACTTTTCAATTACCCAGCCTTCCATGAGCAGGGTTAGGCACACACACCTACTCAGTGGCAGGATACCATTGCAGGTTTTAGTGCACTTTACAAATACACATAACACAATCTAGATATTCATCTTCTAGAAATACTGTGTTAGCGTCAAGGTGGTTTAGTTTGAGATTATCATTTTTATTTTTTGCTGATTTAATGTTGGTTATGGTGCCTCTAATCGTTGTTTTAATGTGTCCCACAGCACTTCCACCAAGAAGCCCTCAGTTTGGTTTTCCTCAATAAAATGAAGAATAGATTTAATAATTTGGCTCCCAGTGCCACTGGTTTTCACAAGAAGGTCATTATTCTCCATTCTTTAGATTTAAGTCATGTCCACCCAAATCTAAAATCAAATTAAATGCATGGATGGTCAGAGATAATATTTGATTCATTTTTATGGTTATATACATTGGAGGCATGTCTGTTAGTAAATTAATTAAGTTATACCGATTTTAGTAATTTGTAAAGATATTTAGAAGGGAAACATGCCACTTGCACTCTTCAAGCATACTATCTTTTCTTGGTCAGGTAGATATTTTTATATATTTAGATCTGGAATACATAAGCTCGACTTTGTATGTCATATTTCTGACGAACACCAGTCTGGGGTCACTTTTATTCCCATCTGGAGAGGGTCTTAGCCTGGCAGTTTGGGCTGTGCTATTCCGGCTGGAAAAGGATCAGTTCAATTTTCCAGATAGCGGGTCGCTTTCTAGAGTGGTATAGAGGGCAAAATAGATGGACTGGAATGCAGCTCTGAGTAACTACCAGTGGCTGAGATTAATTCAGGCATTCCACCTAGCATCGTTTTCATTTTCCTCAGTTCTCTTGACTTCTATCTTAATTATTCGTCTTAGTGGAGTTCACATTTCAAACTTTGTAAATTTGGAATGAACTATCTGAAAGAGACACGTTAGTGACAGATTCCTTACCTTAGAATATCCCCAGGCGTCAGGCTGGATCTGGAAAGTTTTTGCGTAGCAGTACCCTTGCGCGTCGGTAGGCGGCGTCGTACGGCTCCGCGTCCGTCGTCGGGACCGCCGGGATGACGTCGCGGGCAGTACTTAGACGCCGCCCCTGCGCGCTGACGTCAGTTCTTCTTTTTCCGCGCTAGTAAGCGCAGATCCGGGAAGAGCAGTGCCCTAGTCATTTTTTGACTACATTTTTTGGTGATTTTTCACTGTTTTCTAAACGAGTCTCTCGACTCCGAAGGTGTCGGTAGGGATGCCCGGCTTCAAGCCCTGCGACGCCTGTGGTCGCATGATGTCGATCACAGACCCGCACTTAGAGTGTCTCTACTGCCTCGGCCGCGACCACAACACGAAGTCGTGCCCCGACTGCCGGGCCTTGCACCCGAAGGCTTTGCGAGAGCGGTCTCGAAAGCTCCTCGAGGTCCGGCAGTCGGCTCCGCGCCACACCAAGCCCCGGTCACGTGAGAGGTCGAGGGGCCGGTCGCGGAGTCCTCATCGGTCATCGGGGTCCAAGTCTTCGCACTCCTCCGGTAAGTCGAAGCATAAAAAGTCTAAGAAGCGTCATCGCTCGAAGGCTTCGCCTCGCCGGTCTCGCGACTCGGCTGAGGCTCCTATCGGCACCGTCCCCGCGGCTCCGGGAGTGCCTGTGGAGCCGCCCCCGCATTACCCGTCCTTCCCGGGTTCGGGGGCGACTCCGGCCAAGATACAGGAATTCCTGTCGGCCATGGCCCGCCTCTTCGGGCCTCAAGGTCCCCCCCGGTGCGCCTTCGGGCCCCGCGGGCCCTGATGGGGTTTTGCCCGGCGCCGCCGGCGACTCCGGTCCCGGCGCCGCCTGTAACACCAGCCTCGGTCCCGGCCCCGAACCCGGCTCCGGTGCTGCCGCAACCCCCATCGACGCCGGTTGACCTAACTACACCTCCGCCGGCGCTGATGTCTCCGGTGCCGTTCCCGACGCCGCCCAGGGATCCGGGCGGCGTCGTTCCCCGGTTCTCTCCGGACACGGCGCCGGACCGGCGTCGCTCGACGCCGGCTCCGACGCCGCTGGGACCTTGGGTCCCACATGTCCCTCCTTCTTATTTTGAACATGAATTGGAGGACGTAGATAACTGGGAGGGGTCTGATGACCCTCTCACACAGCAGTGTGAGTTTGATCAGGACTGGGCTGAGGAACTTGGGGATGCCAGTGGTCTGGACACCTCCCCTGACTCTGGCATGCTGTCTCCTCCATCCGTGGCAACGGAGGAGGGAGCAAACTTTGCAACAGTGTTGCGTAGAGCAGCTGGGGCCTTAAACCTCCAGTTGCCTACAGTGGCTGTCAGGACTAACATCCTGACGGAAGTGCTTCAGCCGGCGGCTACCTCCTCGGAGCCAATGCTGCTGTTCAACGAGGCGCTTTCAGACGTTCTTTTGGGCACCTGGTCCAAGCCCACCACAGGGGCTCCTGTTGATAGGAACGTGGCCCGACGCCATCGCCCTGCTACGGGCGACCCCCCGTTTCTCTCTGTACACCCCACCCCTGAGAGCTTGGTGGTCCAAGCCTCTGCTTCCCAAAGCGCCTTCCCTACCGCTCCCCCGGATAGGGAATCCAAACGCCTGGATCAATTTGGGAAGAAGGTCTTTTCTTCCGCCAGTGCTGGCTTGCGGTCAGTCAACACCACTTGCCTCTTGGGCCGATATTCCCACTCCTTGTGGGACTCGGTGGCGCAAGTTCTGCCCCAGTGTCCTGAGGAGGTCCAGACACTGCTTTCCCGCACCATTGCGGAGGGAAGAGATGCGGCAAAGTACACCATCAGATGTGGCCTTGATACCGCCGACTCGCTAGGCAGATCGCTTGCGACGACAGTGGCGCTGCGCCGTCACGCCTGGCTGAGGACCACTGGTTTCTTGGGTGATGTCCAAAACTCTCTTATGGACATGCCCTTTGATGGAGTTGGTCTTTTTGGGACAAAGGCAGACCATGCGCTGGAGCGCTTTAAGGACTCGCGGGCTACAGCCTAGTCCCTGGGCCTTTCTGCTGTGCGCCCCCAGCAACAGTCCGCTTTTCGCCCCTTTCATGGCCACAGAAGGGGCGCCCAGTCACGTCCGCTGCCCAGCCACCGGCCCGCACAGCAAGCGTCTTCGCGTGGCCGAGGACGTGGCTCCCGCCGTGGCGGGTCAGGCAACCAGCGTGCGCGTCAGGCCACCAACCCCGCCCCGTCCGTGGCCTCCAAGCCCTCCTAGTCCTTCCTTTCAGGTGCACAGCACGCCAGTAGGGGGCAGGGTCCGCCATCACCTTCACCACTGGCGTGCCATCACCTCGGACAGGTGGGTCTTGGACATTGTCCGAAGGGGCTACTCCCTCCCCTTCGTGACCATCCCCCAGCCATGCCACCTCAATTCCACCGCATGTCAGGGGAACACTTGGTGCTTCTTCAAAAGGAAGTTGCGGCCCTCTTGGCCAAGAGGGCCATCGAGCGCGTTCCGACCCCAGAAGTAGGACGTGGTCGCTACTCCCACTACTTTCTGGTGCCCAAAAAGGACAAGGAGGACATGCGTCCTATCTTGGACCTCCGGAACGTCAATCGCTTCCTCCGGAAGAAGTTCAAAATGCTCACCCTAGCTCAGGTCTTGACTGCTCTCGACCCTGGAGACTGGATGGTAGCGTTGGACTTGCAGGACGCATATTTCCACATCCCCGTCCTGCCGGCCCACCGGCGTTACCTGCGGTTCACGGTAGCCTCGAGCATTTTCAGTTCACCGTGCTCCCTTTTGGCCTTACCAGCGCCCCTCGGGTGTTCACGAAAGTGATGGCGGTGGTCGCAGCCCATCTGCGCCGGGCAGGGGTTCCAGTCTTCCCCTACCTCGACGACTGGCTGCTGAAGGCAGGCTCGTCCCAGGCAGTCGTCTCCCACCTCCAGACAACGGCCGAACTCCTGCACTCGCTGGGGTTCTCCATCAACGTGCCGAAGTCGCACCTGATTCCTTCTCCACAGCTCCTTTTCATCGGAGCAGTTCTGGACACGACGCAGTTTTGGGTTTATCCTCCCGAACGGCAAGTCCGGGATATTCAGGCTATGATTCCGATCTTTCGGCCTTTATCCTGGGTTTCGGTACGGATGACCCTGAGGCTGCTGGGCCTCATGGCCTCCTGCATCCTGCTGGTCAATCATGCCAGATGGCATATGCGGGCTCTGCAGTGGGACCTGAAGTTCCAGTGGGCGCAGCACCAGGGCAACCTGTCCGATCACGTCCAGATCTCGGAGGGGACTGCAAAACAGTTGCAGTGGTGGCTCTCGAACCGGCAATGGGTCATGGGCAGATCCCTCTCCCTTCCCCAGCCAGAGCACACAGTTGTGACGGACGCGTCCCTTCTGGGATGGGGCGGTCACATGGGAGAGGCGGAGATCAGAGGCCTCTGGTCTCCGGCGGAGTCCCGGCTCCATATCAACATTCTGGAGCTCCGGGCTCCGACTTGCACTCAAGGCATTCCTTCCCTCTGTCAAAGGGACGGTAGTGCAGGTGTTCACAGACAACACCACCGCCATGTGGTATTGCAACAAACAGGGCGGGGTGGGGTCGTGGACCCTATGTCAGGAGGCTCTGCGCCTCTGGACATGGCTGGAACATCAGGGCATATTCCTGATGGTTCAACACCTGGCAGGTTCCCTGAACGCCAGGGCGGACGAACTCAGCCGCAGGTGCATGATGGATCACGAATGGCGTCTTCACTCGGAGGTGGCGAAAGGTCTCTTTCAGCAGTGGGGAGAGCCTTGGTTAGATCTGTTCGCCACCGAAGAGAACGCGCAATGTCAGCAGTTCTGCGCGTTGGAATTTCCAAGGCGGCACTCGCTCGGCGACGCTTTTCGTCGCGAGTGGAGTTGCGGTCTGTTGTACGCCTTTCCGCCTATACCACTTCTACCCAGAGTGTTGAAGAAGATTCGGCGCGACCGGGCCCAAGTCATTCTTGTGGCTCCGGACTGGGCTCGAAGAGTTTGGTATCCCGAGCTACTCAGTATGAGCGTCGATCCCCGATCCGTCTGCCTCTTCGGGAGGATCTTCTGTCGCAGCAGCAGGGGACGGTCCTCCACCCGAACCTGTCCAGTCTACACCTGCTTGCGTGGAGATTGAGCGGCGGCAGTTGATTCCTTTCGACTTGCCTCCCGAAGTTTGTGATGTGATTCTGGCAGCTAGGCGTCCCTCCACTAAGGTGGTATATGCCTGCAGGTGGAACAAGTTTGTGGCATGGTGCACAGCAAAATCTGTGAATCCCCTTTCTGCCCCTCTTTCTGAGGTTCTTCTGTTCCTTCTTTCTCTGGCCCAACAGGGTTCTGCCCTGGGTACCATCAAGGGCTATCTTTGTGCGATATCAGCCTTCCTCAGGCTTCCTGATCAGCCCTCCCTTTTCAAGTCCCCTGTGGTTAACAGGTTTCTTAAAGGCATTACACACCTCTTTCCTCCTGTTCCGTTTGTAATGCCTCAGTGGGACTTGAACTTGGTTCTTACCTTCTTAATGTGCGCTCCCTTTGACCCTCTACATAATTGTCCTCTTCGTCTTCTTACTCTGAAGACAGCATTCCTGGTGGCCATCACCTCTGCTCGGCGGGTGAGTGAGCTCCAGGCTCTTTCATGCAAACCTCCCTTTCTGTCTGTTCATCCAGACAAGGTTGTTCTTCGGACGCGTCCGTCCTTCTTGCCAAAGGTGGTTACTGCCTTCCATATTGGGCAGACCATCACTTTGCCCACCTTCTTTCCGCATCCTTCCAGAGAGGAAGAGAGGCTCCACCGTCTGGACCCAAAACGTGCGCTTTCTTTTTACATCAACCGCACACAACAGTTCCGGGTGGATGACCAGCTCTTTGTTGGCTACGTGGGCGCCAAAAAAGGTCGGGCGGTACACAAAAGGACCATCTCCCGCTGGGTCACTATGTGTATCAAAGCCTGCTATTCTTTGGCTAAGAAGGAGCCTCCTGTTGGGCTGCGTGCCCATTCCACCAGGGCAACGGCAGCTACCACGGCTTTAGGCCGCGGGGTTCCGTTACAGGATATATGTCAGGCAGCTACGTGGGCTTCGCTGCACACGTTTACCAAGCATTACTGCCTTGACAGCCAAGTCCGGAGGGACGGCTTCTTTGGCCGCTCTGTCCTCCGGGACTTCCTTGTCTGATCTTTGTTCGCAGACCCACCACCGGGGTTGGTATTGCTGGGGTATCTATTCTAAGGTAAGGAATCTGTCACTAACGTGTCATCTTTCAGATGCACAAGTCACTAACTTGTGTAACGATATATCTGTAAGAGACAGTAGTTAGTGACAGATTCCTTACCGCCCCACCCATCCTCCCCGTTCTGCGAACTGATTTCTAGGGTTAAGGACATCCCTTTCAGGGCCCTAGTATTTTTCAGACACTTATGTCTGCTTCTTGCATGGCTCTGCGTTCCTGGCGCGGAAAGTCGTGTACAGAACTGACGTCAGCGCGCAGGGGTGGCGTCTAAGTACTGCCTGCGACGTCATCCCGGCGGTCCCGACGCCGACGACGGACGCGGAGCCGCACGACGCCGCCTACCGATGCGCAAGGGTACTGCTACGCAAAAACTTTCCGGATCCAGCCTGACGCCTGGGGATATTCTAAGGTAAGTAATCTGTCACTAACTACTGTCTCTTACAGATATATCGTTACACAAGTTAGTAACTTGTGCTATTCTGCTATTGTCTTATCTTCCCTATGCCTTATTTACAGAAGCTAGAAGAGGACAAGTTGTGGCTCAGGATTGATTTATCTACAGAGGAGGAAGCAACGCAGTACTACTGTAATTCAAATGAGGCCAGATGTTGCCTCATATAATGTCTGTAAAGTTCTTCATTTTTAATTCTTTATCACTAGTTTTTGAATATTATCATTCTTTGAAGTTAGATCCCATTGGGTAATGGAATGAGCGGAAAAATGTAACAGATGTGTGTTATGCCACAGACTTACCATTCACCAGGTGCCAATCTGTGAGGTGACACTTAGGGGCTGATTACGAGTTTTGCAGGAGGACCACCAAGCCCTTGGTACACCCATCTGGCAGATTCCAAGTTGGATCCAGGGCGGGCGGGCTGTGCGGCGGGGGTGTCACAGCAGCACTCTGTTAGGCTGATAGGAGAGCCTAACAAGCAGACCACCGCCATGACAGCGCCTACTGCACGTTCTTGCACGGTGTAGCATGCACCATGTCGTGCATGCTACACAGTGTAGGAACAAAGGTGCAAATATAGGGGGCACAACATGTGCCATCCCACACGTACCCCATGAGCAAATTCACCTAGGGGCCCAGTCAGGGCCCCCTTATTTGAATGTCTGCCACCCTTTTCGTGGCGGGCTCACCGCCATGAAATGGGCGGTGGAAGTGCAACTCAGAATATGCTTGGCAGTGCCGGCATCTACACCACCAGCATATTCCTGCCCCTTTCCACACTGCCGGTGGATCCTGGATCCCGGCGTGGTCCGACCACCACACTCTGAATACTGCAGGCGGACCCGCAGGGGTGGCGGTGGTCAGACTGCCACCATGAGTATGACGGTCACAGGACCGCCGTACTCGTAATAACCCCCTTACAGTGCGTTGGCTGTTGAACTACTTGTTGTTAGCCACAGTTTTCAGGTGGTCGATTGGGTACAGTGTAGATCTGTTTTCTACAATATCAACCCATATATTTAAAGTTTGGGAAGTAATACGGCCAGTAGTGGCAAATTTGCAAACTCAAGTAAAGCTTCCAGAAATAGGTATCTTGTTAGTTTTAGGGGTTATAGAGAACAGCTACACTCCTCTTTTTGGTGTCAGAGGTGGTAGGTTCAACTTTAAGTACTTTCATTAAGCAGTTTTGCCTTTACATTTTTTTGAAGATTATAACTATTCCCTTTACTTGTCTTTTACATAACTCATTGCTCATTTAATTAATGCTTATTTCTCGAACACACTCAAAGAGTGTTGGGGAATCATCTCCGTTCCTGAAACTTCTGTCAGATATGTTTAAGTGACCATCACCAAATCTGGAAAAATCTCAGACTCAGCTTTCTATTAAGTTAAATGTGTCAGTAGCATTGATATTGAGTCAATCAATAGCATCTACAGTATTCTATGAAGACCAGTAGCAGAGGTTACATACACTAAGGCTTTCTGGGAGTAGCTTTAATTTACAATTAGTCAAAAACATGTGGATGTCCCTTAAATGTGCCGTGAATCCTATTTGATGAGTTACCAGGTTAACGTTAAGGCTTAAAAGTTCTATATTAGGATTTCTTAAGAGAGAACATGACTGCATGTGCCAGTTACTTTGCTTACTTTTATTGTTTTCTTCCATCGTGTACCAGCATTATTTGTATTTTATGCATTATATATTGGGTGCGGACATTTTTTAAAGTTATATACAGCGAATGGCAGGCCTAGCATGTCTAACATCGTACAAAAATAATTGATTGGTAGGAGGCCTTCTTCGGTGTTATTTGTTGTGGGTCTAATCCGACCTCGAGGACTTCCTTCCTTATCCTCCTGTTATTACTCGGTGCAAATTCAGTACAAAAATTCGACTCGAGGCTAGGACTCCGAAGGTCCCTTGAGTTGTTTGAGTTTTCCAAGCCCCTCAACTCACATGGTGTTCTGCATATGCAAGTTTGTATGTGGTATTTGTATAGCAAAGGGCAGCAGAGTCATTGACACGGACCGGTTTTTCTCATCACCTGAAACTACATTGGCCTTGTGGCCCCCATGGAGTGGAATGAGTTCTGTATTAACTTTGTATCCTTTGCTGGGCCCTTAACCTGCTAAGAGTTTATGCTCCGTTCGCAGGAAACCCTGTTTTCTGCAGGCTTCTTCTGGGAACAATGGACCGCAGGAGTATGAGGGAAGAAGTGAGTCTTCTGAAAATGTTACAAAGTTCTGACTAGAATTTATTGACCTTTTCAGTTCGCGAAGGACATAAAAACAATGTGTTTAGACCCTCAACCACACTGCTACCATTTTAAAAACAAGTACCCCATGGCCCCACATGATTGCATTGTTAATCATACCCACTCATTTAGATTTTATCAGATCCAGTATATGAAAAGTAATTTATTAATCCTAAAAAAATGATGTCTCAACAAACTTTACATTATTGCTAAATATTCCCGGGAACGCCAAGGCGAAGCAGAAATGGGTAGCCGCTTTAGGTTCATGTTAGTAAAACATATCATTACCCTGAATTGTCCCATTTTAAAGTGGAACGCAAGAGTTTCCTTGTTTGGCGTCTTATCTACATTTTTCGTAAAATGTAGCCACATTACACTACAAATACAGCACAAAGCTTTAGCAGTTAAACTGCTCTATGGTTGACAGGATACAAAAAATGCAGGTGACCGGGATTACTTCAAGCAGATGTATTCACGTCTAACTCTAAGCCTGCATGCTTTTCATGTTTACACCAAAAGGACAGAAACATGTTTTTTTTCATACGTGACCAACTGCAAAATAATTATTGGTGCCCAGCAGGGGGAGCTCTGGGCTTTTAATGATAAGCGCGTGGTTGAAAATGAAAAGCATCCGAGAGCGAGAACATTGGATATCAATACACTTTCTCATAATAGGCGATGGCAAGGACCCAGGTGTTTTTATAAGCTTGGGACAGTCGTCTGAAATGCCTGTATTAAATGTGACATTTCTTTCCAGGGACACTGTGCACAAGCCTGAAGTGAAGTTCCAGGTGATGTTAAAATATTTTTGTGTCATTCCTACAATGTTTATTTTAAGTCTTTTTAACGTACATTTATCATTGGCGTCTTTCCAGATATAAGGCAGTTATGCTCGGTTATGCGTATTTGTGTATTACGCATCTCTCCCAGGACGGTATCCTGGCGCTGAAGCAGAAACTGTATGTGCTGAACCAGGGTCGGGGCTAGGTGTAAAGCCAGGTCTTCAGTTTCTTGCGGAATTCAAGAACTGACGAGGCGGTTCTGATATGCAGGGACAGGTAGTTCCACGCTTTAGAAGCGAGGTAGGCGAAGGCTCAACTCCTGGATCTGGTTCAGCATATTACTGGGAGGGGTTGGGTTCTGTGGAGGGGGTGAGAGTAGAAGTCCGGCTGAGTGAAGATGTCTGGTAGATTTGTGAAAGTCTATGCGATTGTTGGGGAGAGGCGTTGGGGGTGGGGCACCAGTAGAAGTCCGGCTGAGTGAAGATGTCTGGTAGATTTGTGAAAGTCTATGCGATTGTTGGGGAGAGGCGTTGGGGGTGGGGCACCAGTAGAAGTCCGGCTGAGTGAAGATGTCTGGTAGATTTGTGAAAGTCTATGCGATTGTTGGGGAGAGGCGTTGGGGGTGGGGCACCAGTAGAAGTCCGGCTTAGAGAAGATGTGAGGTTTGTGAAAGTCTATGCGATTGTTGAGGTGCGTGGGGCCAATGTTATGTAAGGCTTTGTATATGTGCAAGAGGAGTTTGAAGAGTGCTCGCTTGTGGATTGGTAGCCAGTGGAGCTCTTTGAGATGCGAGGTGATGTGAGTGTGGGGTGGGAGGTTGAGGGTGACCCTGGCCGCTGAGTTTTGTATTGTCTGAAGTCCTCTGGTCAGTTGAGCATTGATTCAGCATAGAGTGTGCTGGTGTAGTCCGGCTTGCTGGTGATGAGGGCTTTGTTGATGGTTCTACAAGTGTTGGTGGAGAGCCATTTGAAGATCTTCGTGAGCATCTTGAGTGTGTGGAAGCAGGAGACAGAGATGTGTTCACTTGGGCATTCATAGTGAGTTGGTTGTTGATTATTATTTCGAGGTTCTGTGCGTGGGTTGCCAGGAAAAGTGTAGATCCGAGTTTGGCAGGCCACCAAGGGGAGTCCCAGAGCATGATGTCTTTGCCGAAGATTACTACTTCCGTCTTGTCTGTGTTGAGCTTGAGGCAGCTGTTTTTCATCCATCTGGCGATTTTGATCATACAGGTGGAGAAATTGGTTCAGGTGTTTGACATCTTGAGGGTGAGTATGAGCTGGGTGTTATCAACATAGGATAGGATGATGATTCCATGGGCACGGACGATGCTGGCGAGTGGGGACATATAGGCGTTGAACAGAGTGGGGCTGAGTGAGGATCCTTATGGAACTCTGTAGATGAGTTTGCCACTGAAATCAATTAAATCAGTACAGCAGTTTTTGATAATCTTATAATATGCCTTCAAGGATAGATTAGCACATCATATGTCATGCACAAGATTTCTTTATTACAACATTCAATATATTTAAGCATTATTAGAACTAGCGTGGAAGCCAGTTTATGATGTAACATCTAATTATTGCAGTTCGCTAAGGCTGTTAGCCCCTGTTATTTGCCCACTCTCAAATTATGGGCAAATGCCAGAGGCAAGTGTTCATAATTAGAAGCAGGGCAATTAACATCTGTTAGTGTCTGGCTGCTTCTGGTCAATAACACTGTTAGGATCTCCACTGCTAAACTCAAACTTTAATGTAAAACAAGCCAGTTGTCTTTTTCTGCTTCAGTTTCAGACTTTAACCAAACTTAGAATGCAAACAAAACCCAGTTATTAATGTCTGGTTGTAAGCCTTCTAATTGACTCAGCTAATTTTAGAAATTTGTAGAGGGTACTAGTTTGTATGCTACAAAGCAATAGTGCCATAGAAGAGGCAAAATCTCTCATCTGCTTTGTTATGATTTTAAATAATATTTTAAAATAAAATAATTAATTAATTTATTCATCCATCATTTATATGAAGACTCGTGTCCCACTTACCTAAATAACTGCAAGGACTCCAACTGTTCTCCAATGGATCTTATCTCACGAGGTAACTAAAACAGTGGACCCAAGAAGCAGATCTCAGTTAACAATACCAGCTTGTTTTCTAGAATAGGCAAGTAAGGTTGACACTACTACCCTTTTCTAACAATGATAATGTCTTGTGGCGTTGCCAAACAAGACAAATGAAGTCTGTTACCATAGATTTGCAATCTCAACTCTAGTCAGGAGCATATGATTATCATATTCTGAGCTTGAACAAAGTCATATATAGTTTGGGTAACCAGATGTCCCTGATTTGCCAGGGAAGTACCAGTTTTTCACCATCTGTCCTGGCAAGTTTCACAAACTTTAGCACATGACGCAATTTTCAGAGAATGTCAACTGAATACAGAAGAAGGCAAGCTATCATGTGTTGATATGGTGTGTAAAAGTTGCACTTAATGTCCCTTAGTGACTTATTGTCTGTGTTTTCTTTGTTGGTGACTTCTGTCAATTTAGTCATTCTCTGCCCCTTGATTGATGCAACATTTTGTCCTTCCTCTGTCTTTGCAGAATGTCCTGCTTTTTTCCAAACCAGAAAAGGGAACTCATCTGAGGTCTTTTCATGGGCCATGAAATGAGGTAGAACCTACATTGATATGAACGCCATGCCCGTCAACAGGTCCTATCTAAAAGGGATAGATGGTTGAAACTTCCAATTCTTCTGTGCCAGAGATAATAGATCCCTGGCACAGAAGAATTGAGAGTTGTGGGGAAACAGATGTCCGTGCCATTCCTGCCTCTTGTTGTTTCATGTATGAGCATAAAGGCCCAGAGAATGTGTTGGTCTAATTGGATTTTTGTAACAGGAACCAAATAAAGCAAATCACTGCAACCTGGAGTTAATGACCTCCAACCCTCTCAGAGTGTGTGTGAGGCATAGGAATATTAATTATCTGCAAAGCCACTAATGGGACAATACAAGAGAGCCAAGTAAGGGCCTAGGCGGATATGGTGCAGTATACGTACCTCTGGATTGCCACCTAAATTAAGCCAAAACATCTTTGGGTGCTCACTAGTGTAGTTCCCACAAGCCTGTGTGGCTAGTCCTTGATATTAGGTTCATACTGTAAGACTGAGAATCGTCCCAGCTTTCAAGTGCAAGAGGGATTCGGAGTTCTACAAATAGAGTAGATTTTGGGCCAATGTATTGTCAGACTAAGATACTGTTGGCGCGTTTCAGAATTAAAAGATGGATCTGGGCTATGTGTGAGTCTTTAAAGGTGAGAGCCCTAAACATAAATCAGGTAGACTCATAGAAAGCACATTGGAAAATCCACATGAGATGAGGTTCAAAGTACAAATCATGAAGGTTTTTTTAAAACAATCATTACAAAAGGCAAAAATCGCAATGTTTAGTTAATCAGTTCAAAAAAAGTGAATGTATAATATCATTGGCGGCGGAAATTAAGCACAAATCTAATCAATGGCCAGAACCAGTTACGGTCTAGTACAACGCAAATAAAGATCAAGGAGCATTTGTCATAACTACTGCTCAGTTAAGACAGTAGAGAAGAAACATGGAAATTATTCTTTCTAATCAATGAAAGGCTTAGCATGAAATCTGCCTCTAAAGGAGTAAGGGGACCAGTAAACAGACCAACATGGAGTCTGCTCTCTAAGGAGATCGATATGGAACCTGAAAATAATTCTAAGTGCTAAGTCATTAAGGCTTAACGTGAAATCTGCCTTTAAGGAAAGCAAGGGAAATTCTTGGCTCATCTCCCAAATGGTGAGTTTTATTACACTTTCAGACAGAGAAACTGGAGGGTTGCTGTAGTTCAATGAAGACAGTAATATTAAGGCATCAAATAGCAAAACGAAAACACATAACATAGTATAATGACTTTTACTCTACATCTAATGAATAACGCTGTATTATGTCTTACATGGAAAACAATACCACATTCAAATATATAAACGCCACCTCCGTTCGGCCTAACTAAGTGGCCTTCGGTTATATGCAGTTGTAAATCTGCCTTTCTAGGGACATCAGGAACAGAAAATAATACAATTTAAGAATGTTACAGAGCAAGCAAGACCATTGAGCAGTCTGAATTTCATACAAAAATTACTCAAAAGCTGAAGGTCACATTTGACCCTCCCTAGTGCACAGGCAGGGAGAGAGGAAACAAGTTACTGTCAGGCAGAGCACTTCAAATGCATTAAAAATAAACAATTTGAAAACATGTGTATGCCAAGGCTTAATATTGTCAAGCTTAATATTGTCCTAATATTAAACTTTGTTAAAAACAATGCATTTGCGGCTCTCTGGTATTAATTAAAAGTGCATTATTGTTTATTATGGAATCTGCTTCCATAATGCTATTACCTCATTCATATCAATTTGATTGGAATCTTTGAGATCAAAGACTTTTTACCAACCCATGTAGTTCTTTGAGTGAATCCTAGAGCTAAAGAAGTCTTTATTTATGGTTTAGAGCATGGGTACTCACAAACATTTGCCCAGGGGCCACAAAGTACAGTCTGTGGTGTGACCGAGGGCCGCATTGATGCCAGCAGGGTGGCGGTAGGAGGTCTAGGTGGGTAAGGGATTGTGTAAGGAGGTCTAAAAATATGTTAAATAAATGGGCAAGCATTTATATGCAGGTTAATAAATGCTTGCCTGTTTATTTAACATTTTTTTCTGAATATTAGTGTTCAGCTGCTTGTGCTGCTGTTCACCAGGAGGGCCGCACGTAAAGGTCAAGAGGGCTGCAAGCGGCCTCTGGGCCGTAGTTTGAGTATCACTGGTTTAGAGGAACCTAGAGGGAGTCACACTGCCAAAAAGCTGTGGATGCCCATTCCGCCAAAGCTCAAGGTTCATTTGCCCTATTTAAAGTTTGGCGGAGCCTCAGCTGCCTCTGCCATCGTAAACCTTTGCCACATGTGGTTCAGTTAGTGAACATGAGCAGGGCCTGGCGAATTTAGGGTGCATACTCCTGCTGTATATTTTTTCCTATGCTGGACTGCCAGGGAAAGTCTGGCAGTCCCAAACAGGAAACAGCAGAAACAATACGCAGCATGTCAAGGCCATTAAATTCATGTTTTTTCAATAACAAATTCTTGCTCTGAGAGTTTATTAAAAAACAAAAAACTTAGCTAAGCGTGCGCGCATCAAACATGGCGCCCGCTCTGCAGCACTACTGCAGACATAGTGATCCACGCTAAGTAGGAGGGATCAAACAATGCACATCCAAAACATGTGCCAGAGAAGACTTGCAGCATGTATATATATATGCATAAGTAAAATGGATTGTGAAAAAAACTTATACTTAACAAGAAAATGCATTTATAGGGGATATAAGGACTAAGATTACAAAGTGCTCTGATTTTTTAAATTAAGAGTTTGAGAGGTACTAAGAGATGGACTAACACTTCAACACTCCTGATTCCTGTTGTTTGAAAGTTATGCTAGAACAGACAAGTCTTAAAGCTTTTTATGATAGCCACGAAAGTGAAACAAAAAACTCTTGAAAACAAAACGGTAACATGGAAGTGCTCTTAATATTTATTATACCGTGCGTTGAGTTCGCCTTGACCAATACTATTTAGCCTTTAAACAAGAATTCTTGTGAAAATGTAGTGGCTGGCGTAGGTCCTGACTTGGCCCAGAGTCTTGGTAACTAGTATGTCAGTGACTTTGAAAGGGAACATACATATATTTTTGTTTCTGAGATTAATTTAAGGCTAATTCAAGTATTCCTCTCATCCCTTTTTGTTTTTCTCACTTTTTTGTTTTCACATTGATCGCATACTGACATTGTCATGCGAGCAAGCGCGCAAGAATAATGGGATGAGTTTGTATAGTGACTAATTGATCTGAACTTAACCTCAACAAAAGGTATGGAGAAATAGCAATGATATATACTTTCTGACTCTGGATGCCCTTTGAAAGGAATGGAAAGTCATACAGTAAAGTATTTATACAAATAAAAAGATATATATATATATATATATCTGCAGCAGAGTGAGCTGGCTCGTTGTGCGCTGACTGTGAAAGTCTGGGATTATCTAATCTGAGAATATGAGCCGTCGGGCCAATTCCTGCGACAATGTGCCGAAGGATTCTGATGGGAGAACTTTTGCAGCAGACGATTGGGGCCTTGAGGATCATTATTGGTTCCTTGATGGACATAGTTCAGACTGGAATGAGCACGCAGGATTGTGAGTGGCGCCCATTCTATTTGTTAAGAACTGCTACCAGGGCATTAGGCGGCAGCCCATACAGGGTATGATTGATTAAGGAAGGATTGAGATTTTCTTCGCAGCTTGTGACAAGGTCACAGCAAGTGTTTGGCTGCTTGATATATGTGCATTGTGGGCAGGACTGCCTTATAGGATGCAGTATAGCAAAACATCAAACGCGCAGCAAGCTATTTCTATTTGGTTCAATAGAACATTGCACATTCAGAGATGGTGAGAGCATAAGCATGATTTTATCTGAATTACCCAGTCCTTCCTTTTTGTTCGTGATTAGATGTATCCGCCAATGGTAGCACAGTCTGATGTATTTAAAAATCTAAGTGCTAATCAGCAATTGACCTCAGCGAACATGGATAAAGGCAGTGATGCCGAAACGCGTCTGTTTGCAGGTAGCAATAAAGTTTCTTTTATTTGACCCCGTGAGTTCCTGACCTTCTGTTTGGAGGCATATATATATATGTATATATATATATATATATATATCTCAAATGAAGATCCTTATCGGGCGGGCAAGGAAAAAGCAGCCGCTCCAACGTAGCAATTTGAATCGGGTATTTAATCTGGCAACAGAAACAGACTCGTTTCGACCTGACGGTCTTGATCACATATGTATATATCTTTCACCATTTAGTACTGTGTGGAAAATTTCCATTTGGCTACTAATTCGTTTTCAGCAAAACTGTGCAAGAGTAATAGATTTTGAGGATCATTCTGAAGTCAAACAAATCGCGAAATCAGCAGTTTTGTAAAAAGGCATCGCTTTTTACAAAACCGACTGCGAAATTTGGAGAATGCAATCTAATATTGTTTTTTTGTTGACGAGGCTGGCCATGACACACCAGCCGGCTGTGCTGAGTCTGTATTTCAGCAGTAGCCTAGCGCAGAAAAGCTTCTAGGCGCACTAAATCTCACCAGTGATCCCGGAGCGACATGTGACTGCCTGGGATGCCAGAAGTTTGATATACTAGGGGCAGGGCACCAACACACAGCCCAGGAGCATGAAACTCATTCTATTACAGGAAAGGTTCTTAGCAATCCCGTGGAGGGGGGAGCGCTCTCAAGCTGTCCCTGGTCAGGCATAAGTGACTCATCCAGTCTGGGTTTCTTTCCATTCTGCCACTTGTAGTGCCACATTTATCCTGGGTATAGCACAACTACAGGTACCAGAATACAAAAGCAAGCCAAGACTGGATGAGCTGTGCCCACCTGGCACTTGGTACCTTTGCAGCTCGCTCTGAGAGGCTGCAGAGTGCGACTGTTACCACTGGTGGTCAGTTTAAGAGGAGGCTGTGTGTGGTGTGAAATACTGCATGGATGGCCTTGCACTTATCAGATCCCACAGCTCAGCCACACTTCTGGTTACCGCCCATTACTCATGCTCTGACCTCTGCAGGGAGCCAGTGACAGGCAGCAGTAGCCACGAAGCCCAGCGACACGCAAGACCCATGCCTTAGCACACACTGGTCTGGGGCCTTGCATGCCAGCAGTCATTAATGATGCCCCCATCTGCTCCCACCTGGGACCCAAGACACAGGCTGAAATCAGCAACTTCTCCACCCATGAGAGATTCTCTGCAGTGAGGACCGAGTTCGCAACAAAATGGCGATGAAGAGCCGATGAAAGTTCCATTCTCAGTATGTATCTTTGTACATGTCCTAGGCGAGTGCTGCAGCACTTCGGGTCCCAAATTACGGGTGCACATTCCTATGTTTCACAGTACTTGTGTACGTGTCACTGGAAATATCCACATGGGTTTCCAGAACACTGATACATGTGTCTCTGTAGGTGCCCACATAGGGTTCCAGAGCACTGTGCATGTATCGCTGTAGGTGCCCACATAGGGTTCCAGAGCACTATGCATGTATCGCTGTAGGTGCCCACATGTGGTTCTAGAGCACTGTACATGTGTGTCTGTAGGTGCCCACATGGGGTTCCAGAGCACTGTTCACATCTACATGTCTCTGTTGATGCCCACATGCAGTTCTAGAGCACTGTAAACGGATCCAGGAAACAGCGGTGCCGCGGCAGGGGAGCATACATGGGCGCTAGAACATCTCAGAGAGAAATATGCCCCCCACTCCCACAAGGTTAGGGTTGGAGCTGTGCTTCCGTAGAACTGTAGAAACTTTAAACATGCCTATTTCAAAGTGGAATACTCTGCTAAAACAGGTTCAATTGATTTAAGGCTGAAAATGGAATAATTACGAGTAAAATAAAGTGCCACAATAATGCTGCAAAATTTTCATTTTTGTGCCACAAAATTTGCAAATCTATGCCGCAATATCCTGGGGGTCTGATTAGGAAGTAGTAGTAACTGAAGACACCCAATGCCTTTATTTACAGCATGCCTATTTTCTAAATCTGTGAGGCAATTGAATGCTACTTTTTTCCTTTTCTTTTTTTGTCACCAGCTTTAGTCATGTTTATGGTCTTTAATGCTTTGAGTGTTGCCCGGTCTCCACTCACAGGAACCCAAGCACACCATTCCAGTGGGGCAATTGGGGAGTACAGTATATTGCACGCTTGTCTTTTCACTAGATCGTGCCACGCATGCACAGTGGAGTTAATGGAGTCAAGAATTCCCGTACGACGGTCAGGGGAGGTAAACAGGCGAGTGGGGAGATCAGTAGGGGCGACAGCCACCTTTTCGATATGGAAGTGTGGAGGGTCAAAATTCTGGTGTATCCAATGGAACGCGTGGGAACTTTGTGCTACTCTATAATACAGGTCCATATCAGGGGCTCCCACCCCACCAAGGCTGTAAGGTAGGGTGAGCACCTTCCACTGGACTCGCGGCTGCTTTCCCGCCCAAGCCAGTTTCGTCAATATGGAGGTAATGGTTTAAAAAAAATGTGCAGGAAGAACCATGGGAATATTTAAAAATAGGAACAAAAACCTCGGGAGAATAACCATTTTCATCAGCAATATTCGCCCAAGTAGAGAGATGGGCAATCGTATCCAGCGGTCCACATCCTCCTCAAGCTTAGTAACTGCCCTTCCATAATTTTCCCTGAAAACTATTTCCGGGTCAGTGTTAATCTGTATGCCTAAATATCGGACTGGGTCTGTAGACCAAGTTAAAGGGAAATCCAACTCTATAGGAGTGGTGGAGTTGGTCAAAGGGAATATTATGGATTTAGTCCAGTTGATTTTTAATCCCGAAAGCTCCCCAAAATCGGACAACTTCTCTGAGCACCGGAGACAGATTGACCTCTGGATTCCTAATGTAAAGCAACGTGTCGTCAGCATACGATGACACTATTAAATTGTAGTTGGGAAAACGGAGCCCATGAAATCCATGGTATTCCCGAAGCGCACATACTAGATGTTCTGCCACTATGGCGTATATTCTTTGTACCATTAGCTGCCCCGTCTCGGCGCAATGTCGACTCCAGCTCAGAAAGGCGTTTTCCTAGGTTTTCTAGCCTGCCCCTCATAGCGCGTAGCACCCCCGAGTGTTTAGATATTGCAATACCTCTAATATAAACTTTAAAAATTTCCCAGACAGTGGAGAACTGTTGACCGACCCTACTTTGTTTGAAAAAAAGTCTCCTATCACTTCAGAAATCTCAACTTTAAAGGCAT
Source organism: Calotriton arnoldi (assembly GCA_963921515.1). NCBI lineage: Eukaryota > Metazoa > Chordata > Amphibia > Caudata > Salamandridae > Calotriton > Calotriton arnoldi. The sequence continues at coordinate 1,353,844 of CAWUFW010000577.1, read as the reverse complement.
TGTCAAGCAGCGAATAGGTGGGGAACCTCCAAGTGAACGGGGCAGGTCGCTTCTGTGGGCTGCGCAGCACCAATAGTATGGGAGCATGATCCGACAAGGTTCGGGGGTGAACCTTACAGTCCCTAACCTCCGAGTATAAACCTCCCGACAATAGCCAATAATCTATTCTTGTGTGTAGCTCATGCGGAGCCGAGTAATGTGTGTAATCCCCTTGCCCCGGAGACCGTGCTCGCCATACATCCACCAAATCTAAGCATACTGCCGTATCCGCGATAAATTTCGCTGATACCGAAGTGCGACGTATTGGACCTCCTGAGCGATCCAGGGTCGGATCCAAGACGCAGTTAAAATCGCCTCCCACCATCAACGGCAGTGCAGGCAGTACCTATACTGGGGGATGAAAAAAGGGTCTGATAAAATTGAGGGCTATCATAATTAGGCCCATACACATTAATTACAAGCCAGTCTAGGCCCTTCCCCTTACACCTGGAAATGGCATACCGCCCCTCCACATCAGCTATGTATGGGTCTAGTTTGATTCCTGAGTTCGGGTTGACCCACGTGAGTACCCCTCTGGCGTGGGATGTGAATCCCGAGGCATGAAAAGAGCCCTGCAGCACTCTCTGTGTGAGGAACTTACTATCTATTGGTAAATGAGTTTCTTGCAATAGGGCTATATCTATAGAGTGCCGTTTGAGATGTGCAATTACATTCCGTACCTTGCGGTGATTATTAAGGCCTCTGACATTCCATGTTAAAAATCTAATTAGCTGTCCATCTTGTTGAGTCATCTTAGAGATGTCCGAGGAACTATTACAAGCCTAACTATTCCCATGATGTCCAACCCAACCAACTGATTAGTGTGACTAAAATGTACCTTAGGATCAAGACACTCTCTGTGGACCAGAAAACAATCAGCAGTAAACACCCCCCCCCTCCCACATTGCGTCTTCCCCAACTTGACGCAAACAAATAGCCCCCCCACCCCAAAACCCAAACCAGTACGGCCTATTGCCATCAGGTGGTGCACACACAGGGGCAGATGTTGCTTCTCCACCAACACTCAGCTGTCGCCAAGTGTGAATATCAGCCATTGAAATACCATTATGGCGTTTTGCACCACCCATCTTGAAAACTCAATCGTATATGAGCAGCCCGGGTGCCCAAAGCCAATCACCTGCCAAATAACTACAGCGTAACAATCTCTTAAACAAATACTATTCGCAATCCCAAGGCTCGCGGCGTCCTCCCACTGCAGGTCAACATTTGATCGTTGTAGGGATAGAAAATAAGGCCACCTCCAAAGACTATCGCGCAAATGCAATGAATGAAGCAGCAGAACCACTAGGTGGGCACACCCAGCACTTGCATAACCGCGTCCACCCTATGCATGTAAGGAGGGGCGCAATTATAATGTACCAACCCAGGCAGCCGAGCATCGTATCACTGACATAGTAGTAACGCTCTTTCCTGCATGACCAATCAATAGCGCAGCAATTGACAGCGCAGCGCGATTATCAAGAAGCAACATGTCCTGCAAATCTGCGGATCTCAACTACCCCCCCACCTCCCCCTCTCTGTATATGTCCTGCTGGGAATATAGCGTGAGATGCAGATCTAGTCATTTTCATCCTTAGTGCCTCCTGCGGCCCCCTGCAACTGTTCTGTGTCAGTCTTGCGTTGTTGCGTTGTGGAATAGTCCTTTAGTGCTTTCTGCAGGGATTTAGGATCCAGGAAGATCTTCGAAACGCCATTCATCGTTACTCTGAGACGTGCAGGGTAAAGCATAGCATAGTCAAGGTCTTGGGCGCGCAGTGCACGCTTTAGTGGGGCAAACTGCCTCTGCGCCTCCTGCACCTTAGCTGTGAAATCAGGGAACAGCGATACAGTAGAGCCCTCATAATGCAAGTTCCCTATTTCTCTGGCTCTTTTTAGGGCAGCATCTCTATCCCTATAGTTTAGGAGTTTGGCAATAATCGGGCGCGGTGGAGCCCCCGGAGGAGGTCTAGGGCCCAAAGAGCGGTCCGCACGCTCAATTACGAACATAGAGGAGAAGGTTTCACGGCCCAGGAGGGACACTAAGAGAGTTTCAGTAAATAATTCCATGTTTCCTGTGGACGTGGACTCAGGAAGACCAGTAATTCGTATGTTGCTTCTCCTAGACCTGGCTTCCAAGTCCTCCGCTTTGTCCTGTAGCTGCGCAAGGGCCTTACTCATCTGCTTTTGCGCTACATCAGTCTCCATATGCGCTTCCTCTACCTCAGTCACTCGTCTCTCCGCCATGTCTAGTCGTTCGGTGTGTTTGTCTAGGCGTTCGGACATACGGTCCATGCGATAGACCAACGAGTCAATTTTCCCATCTATCGAACTAAGACTTGTTTGCATAGTGGCTAAGATTTGGCAGAGATCTGCAGGTGTTTCTTCCCCCATATCACACTGTTCTAGGGGGGGTTGGGAATCGCCCGGCTCCCAGGTTCTGGTTTTACATTGTTCGAATGGGAGCTTGGTCTGGACCTTGTCTACCTTCCCCATTGCTGAAGGGACCGCGTATTTCCACTACTCTCTGGAACGGTGCCACCCCAGGGGCCGATGCAACAGGTACTTACAGTTGTGATGGCACAGATAGTATGAGGCGATTGGGCGTGCTCCCCCCACGTTCCACCAAAGCAATCAGGAGGCAAATATGATGGGACGGAGGCAGACAGAGGAGGACTCCCACAGGTTCTGGTCTGTCCTTCAGGGTTCACCAGGAGCGTTGTCCCACAAGCAGGCGCTACTTCTCCAATTCAACTCCCCTTCCTCGTGGGAGTGATCATGAGCAGAGAGGAGATATAGAGATGCTCCCCCTATGGGCTTATTCCGTAGCCTCTCCCAGTCCAAAGCGCTTCACATGCTCCAAATCCGGTCAATCAGTCTCATTAGCTGAGGCAGAGTGGGGCCCCCGGTCTACCAGCAGCCGCGCAGAGGCCTCCGCAGCACCCGAGTGACGGGGATCAGGCTGCGCCAGCCAGCACCAGACAACTCCCCGCGGCTCCGCCGGCGCGTCTTGCCTGCCCACTCCGCGATATTCTGCCTCTCCAGGGGGGCCCAGCCGCCTGCTGCGCCGCCGCAGATCTTCTATGCATGATAGCCCTCGGTGAGTCACTCGGTCTCTCGCCTACCGCCTAGGGTTTCCGGGTTGCCGTTGCAAGGCCCAGATACGCCCCAAGGCAGGCTTCCCAGGACTCCGGCTCAGCGCGTTAACTTTCAATCGGAGCCTCTGGCCGCTCTCGCGCTCCACTCTGTGGGATCGTCAATCAGGACCTCCGTAGCTATCAGGCAAGCGGGAGCAACTCCGCCACAGAGGCACACCCCAGAAGAGCACCGCACCTTGTTGCAGGCCTCCGCGGCAGTCAGCATCAATTGAATGCTACTTAAAGGGGGAATCTTCCCCGTTGTTTGACCGCTTATGATTTTTTTTTTAATTAGCTACTGCTGCCCTCTCGGGTGGCTGCAGTGGTTCTGTGTTCTCCAGGACCCCCTGTAACCTCACGTGGCTTCAATGCACCTCAACAAGACCTGGCCCAGGGGGTTCAGTAAGCGATTCAACTTTGACGCAGTAGTCAGGCCCCCCCACTCTCGATCAGCAAATTAGTCCCTGGCCTTAGTGTTGGCACTAAAAGCACCAGTTTACTGAAGCACTTTAAATTGCACTTTAACCAGCACCTTAATCAGCAGCACAGGGTTGCCGCTGTGGTACCGGTCCCTGGGAGCCCTGAAAAGCACCTTTGTTAGAATTTTAACCAGCATCTTATCTACTTTCGGTTGCAGCAGCGTCTTCTATTACTTTGGAGCCTTGATACCCTAGTGGCCACAATGTCCCTTGAGTAGGTTTGTCTCAGGGGATACGGAAAGAGATTACAGTTACCTCCTACATCGATGTAGTAGTCAGGTCCACTTATGCTTGATTGGTCAATTAGCCCCTGGTAATAGGGTCGGCGCCCAAAGCACCTCAATAGCATCTCAAAGCACTTTAATTAGCATGTTAACCAGCACTTTAACCTGCAGCCTGTAAAGCAGCCATTCTTGTTGATCACAGTAGAGAGCAGTGTATGATCAACAGGATGGGGGCTTAGAACCAGTACGTCCCACGCGTTCATGTCTCCTTAATTAAATCAATCTGTATTGTAGATGCATAATGATTATTAGTGCTGAAAGTCCAATGACTGGCCATCGTAATGACTTTTAACGGATACTCCATTTTAATTTTGCAATTGGATGACACTGCACTGTTAGCAGTATGATGATCACCAGTGCTGTCTGATTGTAATTCAAAAACAGCGCTCAAATGGAGCAAGATTTGCGATTGTCTATCTTAATGCATTTAATGAACGAGTCATTTTATTTGAATTTGTATTCTTAAACCGTAGTGCTTCTGTATTCATTATTGTAATGATTTCTAATTATTGCACAGTTTTTAATAAATCTAAAAACTGATTTTTTTTTACTAAATGTATCTCAATAAACCCTGGATGTGAAAGATTCATACACATTGTATTGTTTCTAACAGAGTTTGTAAGATCAGGCACTGTGTAAAACAGTACATTTAAAAGACTGAGGGCCAGATGTACAACGTGATTTTGCATGCGGAAACGGGTTTGCGACCCGTTTGTGCATGCAAAATCACTGTGGGCCATGTACAAACACTATTTTGCGACTCGCAAAAAATTGCGAGTCGCAAAATAGTGTTTTGCGACTCGCTATTAGGAAGGGGTGTTCCCTTCCTAATAGCGACTGCAAAGCTATGTACCAATGTCCCAATGTTTGCAAAACACTCGCAAATTACCGCCCTCTTCAACAAAGGTCCCCTTTGTGACTGGCTCTGAAAATATTTTTTGAGGGCAGGCACTACCGGCCCTTGAAAAATGAAACGAAAACTTTTCATTTTTTCTTTTTTAAATGCAGCCCGTTTTCCTTTAAGGAAAACGGGCTGCATTTTAAAAAAAAACTGCTTTATTGAAAAGCATTCCCAGACATGGAGGTCTGCTGAGCCCAGCAGGCCACCATCCCTGGGAGGGCCAGTCATTCCCAATGGGCTCACAAATTGCGAGTGGCTCATTAATATGCATGAGCCTCGCATTTCGCGACCCCATTGGGAATCGCTAACAGTGTCTCAGACACTGTTGTACATCCCAAATTGCGGCTCGCAAATTGCGAGTCACTATTGCGAGTCGCAATTTGCGAGTAGCAATTTGCTTGGTCGTACATCTGGCCCTGAGAGAGAAGTAATAAATCGGATTCTCTGATATTTCAATTGCAATGAGAATAAAACATAGTATAGAAATATTGGTCCCCAGTTCTTTAGAAAAACAAGATAATGTGGATGGGGTCACAGGGAAAGCGTTATAACAAATGAAACCAAGATGCCGAGGGGGTCACTTTTGAGAATGTTGCACTGTGGAGAACAGTCCTTGACGTTTTGCTTTCATTCACATATTTGATGCTTGAATGAAGAGATGGAATTGCACTGACTTGCCTTGTCCCTACCATGAAACGCAGGAAATGGGAATATCTGTTGGATGATGATAGCAAACATGTGACCGTGAGGCAGTAGCGGCTCGTGGAGGGAGTGCTGCGGGGCGGTGGGGCGGGCGGGGGAGGAGCAGGGTGGGGGTAGTAAACTATGGCATACGGCCGAACAGAGGTAAGTAAACAAATAAATAAATAAAACAAATTTCATTGCGCGCGCTGCATTGCCAAATGCGATGCAGCGCGCGCAATGAAATTCGTTTTATTTATTTGTTTACTTATCTCTGTTCGGCCGTATGCCGTAGTTTACTACCCCCCACCCTGCTCCTCCCCCGCCCCACCGCCCCGCAGCACTCCCTCCACGAGCCGCTACTGCCGTGAGGGCAGGCACGCAACTAACTGATGAGTATTGAGAGGCAAAATACTTGACTAAAAAAGGTAACATTTGCTACCTATAACTGATATGCTAAGTAATAGCAAATTTCACCTAGGCTCCAACAACACAGCACTCAGTAACACAATACTCATAAAAATAAGAGTGAGGTTTAAATGCCAGTTAAAATAACTACTGAACAATAGAGAACAAAGGTGTATGTACCTAAAAAGTGTTCAAGCGGAAAACAAGTTTCCACCATCTTTCTGAATTTTGATGTAGAAATTGCACAAAGAAAGCTTTTCAACACTTGCAAATTAGAGTGCTGTCGAAAGCATGAAATGACAACAATTGACATAGAATACGGACTTGCTGCCAACGAGAGTCCAATAAGAAATTATTATGCTGTATAGAAGACTTGTAAGTACCCTTTAGTGTAGATTTCACAGATACTTCATATGGGTTTCGAGATAAAAAGATAATAGATATCCTTCGTTTTCCATTGTATGCATTAAAGTGAGCACAATGAGTCGTAGTAAAAGAGGTTCTGTTGCTTCGGGCAGTAAAATGTTTTCTTGTGTAAGTAAAAAAGTTGGGGAGTGACATTAGAAACACCACTGCCTAGTATCTGATCAATAACAAGAGTATTATTCTGTAAGCATTAATCAGACATAAAGTTTTCATCTTTACTTTTCTATTGTTTATAACTCCCTCCCCCCATTTATACCTGACCAGCATCTGAACATATGGGAATGTACTGTTAGGCAGATTTGCTTACATGGAAATTAATTGATCCTATAGTAGCATTATCCAACGTTATCTCATAATAAACTGACGATGAAGCATAGCCAAAGGCAGTGGAGACTGACACACAATAAATGATAAGCCTGTTGTTAGAACTGGGGGTCTCTAGTTGGCAGAGGTAGATACCTTTGTCCAAATAGGGACCCTTGCTTCTAGTCAGGGTAAGGGGGATACACTACTAAAATAACCCCTGTTCACCCCCTTGGTCGCTTGGCACGAGCAGGCAGGCTTATCTCAGAGGCAGTGTGTAAAGCATTTGTGAACACATACAGTAACCCAGTGACAACACTACAGATGGACACCACACAGGTTGTAGTATAAAAATAAGTATTTTTATATAGACTTAACACAAGACCCAAAACGACAAAAATCCACAATACAATACGAAAAATATGACTGTCAATGGTAGAAAATAGTTCAGTTCAATAAAGATGATAAATGCTACACTTTACTCTCGATGTACCTTTGGATGCGTAACGCAAAACAAACAAAAGGGTTGCAGGGAAGGTGATGCTTCGATTCCTTACACGCAGAAAGGAGGATGTGTCGGTTTCTTACGGCGGCCTGGTTCCGATGCGATGATGATCCGGTGCGATGCGAGAAAATGGCGTCTTGCTTACGGTGCGACAACGTTGACGGGATGGGTGCACGCCCGACGGCCGTGCGGCAACTCTGCGATCTTCTGAGCCGCGACAGGCCCTACGACACGCTTCTCCGGTGATGCGCCGGCGTCCTCACGCTTCTCCGGTGATGCGAGGCGCTTCGGTGATGCATGGCGACAGCGGCAGCGGCGGCACGCTTACTCCGCGATGCGACAACAACTGCTGCGGCGGCACGCTTCTCCGGTGATGCGGGGCGCTTCGGTGATGCGGCAGCGGCGGCACGCTTACTCTGCAATGCGACGACAGCTGCTGCGGCGGCGAAACGCTTCCTCTTCGTTGCGTCGCGCTTCCAGCTCCCAGCGACACGCAGTCTCTCAGAAGGCCCAACAGCAGCAGGCACTTCAATTCCCAGCAAGGGAATTCAGGAGGGGAGCTGGGGGTGAAGTCTTGTATCCCTGAGACTTCAGGCAGGAGGCAAGCTCAATGTTCAAGCCCTTGGAGATCTTCTTCAAGATGATGAAAGCACACTCAGTCCTTTTCTCCTTTCTTTGGCAATAAAGTAACCACTGCAGGCCAACCCCAACAACACGCAGCATAGGGGTAGTCTCCTCCTTCAGCTTCCTGGTTCTTCTCCTCAGCAAAGGTTCGTCTTGATTCCCAGAAGTGATCTAAAGTCTTGGGGTCTGGGCCCCAATATTTATACTAGCAAATCCTTTGTCCTCTGAAGGCAGAGGGTCCTGTACCTAGTCCAAACCAGTTCTGGGTGCATTCTGCCAGTGCACAACTTCTTCCTTTGTCAGTGTGGGCCAGGGTCATCAGACACACCACAGGAGGTGGAGCCAGCATTGTGGAAGGCAGGCACAGCCCTATTCAGGCCCAGGTGCTACTCCTCCCACCACTCCTCATGCAGGTACGTCTATTCAGCCTAGTGCTGACTCACCCTGTCTCCTGGAGTCCCCCAGCCCCTGTCACTCACAAACCCAGACATACAATACACAAGCTAGCAGAGGCAGGCTGGATGGTTTAGGTAAGAAAATACCTACTTTCTAAAAGTGGTATTTTCAAACACAGAATGTTAAAACCAACTTCACTAAAAGCTGTATTTTATCATTCTGAGTTCAGGCATACTAAATTCGTTTTTCTACCATGTTCCCTGGGTCAGTTAGGATTATAAGATGTTATAATCAAACTGCCCATTCTGGCCTATGGGGACAGGTAGCCTTGCAATAGTGAAAAATGAAATTGGCTGTAATTCACTATCAGGACATGCCACACACATCAGGGCATACCTCTTACATACAATGCACCCTGCTCGCAGGCCTACTTTAGGGGTGACTAACATGCAGAAAAGGGAAGGTTTGGGGACTGGTAAGTGGGTGCACTTCCCAAGTCGACATGGCAGTACCAGACTGCACACAGGCTCTGCAATGGCAGGCCTGAGACACGCTTTCCAAGCTGCTCCGGTGGATGGCACAACCAGTGCTGCAAGCCCACCAGCAGCATTTGATTTACAGGCCCTGGGCACACACGGTGCACTATACTAGGGTCTGACAGTGAATCAAATAAGCCAATCATGGAGTCACTAATCCATACATCAATTCATCATAGGGAGCACTTGCACTTTGACACTGATTAGCAGTGGCAAAGTGCCCAAAGCATCTAAACCAGCAAAAATAGGTCAACAACAGAGGAGGCATAGCGAAAAAATGGAAGGGAGACCCACGCTAATGGTACCACGTGACCCCTCCAGCTGAAATGTGGGGAGAACTACCCTACCTCCTGGGAGTTCTCATCACTAAGGCGGAAAAATCTGGACAGACCATCAGCATTGGCGTGTTCTGTACCAGGGCGGTGTTCCACAGTAAAGTCCATCCCCTGTAGGGAAATGGACCACCTCAACAGCTTTGGATTCTTACCCCTCATCTGCATCAACCATCTGAGGGGCTTGTGGTCTGTCTGAACCCGGAAGTGAGTCCCAAACAGGTATGGTTCTCAACTTCTTCAGCGCCCAGACCAAATGCCTCACGCTCAATAGCACTCCACCTCTGTTCCCATGGAAGTAACCTCCTACTGATGAAGGCTACAGGTTGGTCTAGGCCCTCCTCATTTAACTGTGCCAGAACAGCCCCTACACCATGCTCTGAAGCGTATGTTTGAACAACGAATTCTTTTGAAAAGTTGGGCGCCTGAAGCACGGGGGCCGTGCACATGGCAGTCTTCAAGGCGTCAAAAGCTCTCTGACAGGTGTCAGTCCAAATCACTCTCTTGGGCTGCTTCCTGGAAGTCAGCTCTGTCAAGGGTGCAACAATGCTGCCATACCCCTTGACAAATCTCCTGTAATACCCGGTGAGTCCTAGAAAGGCTCTCACCTCTGTCTGGGTCTTGGGGGGTTCCCAAGCTAGAATGGTATCAATTTTGGGCTGTAGGGGCGCCACCTGGCCGCTCCCAACCTGGTGTCCCAAGTACACCACGGAACCCTGCCCGATCTGGCACTTACTCGCCTTGATCGTGAGGCCTGCCCTCCGCAGCGCCATCAACACTTCCCGGAGGTGGCGCAGATGTTCTTCCCAACTGGCGCTGAACACTGCGATGTCATCCAGGTAGGCGGCACTGAAATCTTCCAGTCCAACCAACACCTGGTTGACCAACCTCTGAAAGGTGGCAGGGGCATTCTTCATCCCAAAGGGCATAACCCGGAATTGGTAGTGCCCATCTGGTGTGGAGAATGCTGACCTCTCTTTGGCCCCATCAGTCAAGGCGATCTGCCAGTACCCAGACGTTAAGTCAAACGTGCTGAGGTACCGGGCAGCCCCTAACCGATCAATGAGCTCATCAGCTCTGGGGATGGGGTGCGCGTCAGTCCTGGTGACTGAATTGAGTCCTCGGTAGTCCACACAGAACCGGAGTTCGGGCGTGGCACCAGGCGCGGCAGCCTTTGGGACCAAGACCACTGGGCTGGCCCAAGGGCTGTGAGAGGACTCAATCACCCCCAACGCAAACATCTTGGAGACCTCCTCCTTGATGCAAGCTCTCACTCTGTCAGTCACTCTGTAAGCCTTGTGCTTGACAGGAGGACTGTCCCCAGTGTCCACATCATGGACGCATCAATCAGTGACACTAGGAGTCAGGGAAAACAGGTCAGGAAACTGTCCCAACAGTTGGCGACAGTCTTCCTGCTGCTCAGGTGTCAGGGAGTTGGAGAGGTTCACACCCTCCACTGACCCATCTTGCTCTGTTGCAGACAGGAGGTCAGGAAGAGGTTCTGTCTCCTCTTCCATCCCATCATCTGTTGCTAGGAGCATGCCCACTTCGGACCTCTCAAAATGGGGCTTTAGGCGGTTGACATGTAGGACCCACAAAGGGTTCCTGGGAGATCGCAAGTCCACCAGGTAGGTGACCTCACTCTTGCACTCCACCACCTCAAATGGTCCGGTCCACTTATCCTGGAGCGCGCAAGGCTCCACGGGGGCCATGACCCACACTTTCTGCCCAGGCTGTAACTCGATCAGAGTGGCATTCTGATCATACCACTGTTTCATCTCCTCCTGGCTGGCTTCCAGATTCGCCTCAGCGAGTTGCCTGAATCGCCTAGTCTGGTTTCTAAAGGCCAGCATGTCGCTAAATACATCCTGGGGAGGTTTACTGGGAGCTTTCTCCCAGCCTTCTTTCACCAGACTCAGAGGTCCTCTTACCGGGTGACCAAAGAGCAGTTCATAGGGACTGAACCCTAAGAACTTCTGTGGCACCTCACGGTAAGCAAACAAAAGGCATGGCAAGAGGATGTCCCACTTACGCCTCAGGGGTTCTTCCAGACCTATAATCATGCCCTTCAGGGTCCGGTTGAATCTCTCAACCAGCCCATTACCTTGGGGGTGGTAAGGAGTGGTAAACTTGTACGTTACACCGCACTCCTGCCACAGGGACTTCATATACTTGGAAATGAAATTTGCACCACGGTTAGACACCACCACCTTGGGGAACCCCACGCGGGAGAAAATCCCCATCAGTGCACGTCCCACCACGGGGGCCGTCACTGTGCGAAGAGGGATGGCTTCCGGGTACCGGGTGGCATGGTCCACCAAGACCAGGATGAATCTGTTGCCCTGGCTGTCTTGGGGTCCAGTGGCCCCACAATGTCAATACCCACCCGTTCAAAGGGGGTGCTGACCACAGGGAAAGGCTGGAGGGGAGCCTTTTGCTTCCTCCCACTTTTTCCACTTGCCTGGCAAGTCTGACATGTCCTGCAATGAGTGTCTGAACTCTTGCGCATCTGGGGCCAATAAAAGTGGGTGACAAGCCTTTCAAAGGTCTTGCCCTGCCCCAGATGTCCTGCTAAAGGCACATCATGAGCCAAACCCAGTAGGAAGGCTCTGAAGCGCTGGGGCACCACCAGCACACGGGCTGACCCAGGCTCAGCAAACTTAGGCTCGCTATACAGGAGACCATTCTCCCAGTAGATCCAATGTGATCCAGACTGATCACCTGCTGCCTGGTTTGTGGCCTGTTGCCGCAAACCCACAAGAGAAGGGCACTTGTTCTGCTCCTCGCAGAACTCCTTCCTGGAGGGTCCTCCTTCTTGCTGCCAATGGGTCAGCTCAGGCAGGTCCCCCAGTTCGGCCACTTGCTCCCCTGTAGGTTCCAGAGCATCCCCCTCAGGTTCTGCTTCCTCCTGGACCGTGGGAACTACGGGGGCTGGTTTCCCACGCCCCCTGCCTCTTCTCTTCAAGGCAGGCACCTGGGCCACCCTCTCAGGCTCCAGGTCCTCTTGAACACCTCTACTGGCTGCCATAGACCGAGTGGTCGCGCACGCCCACTCAGGCAGACCCAACAACTCCAGATGAGTCCTTCTCTCCACCTCTGCCCAAGGTGAACTTTCTAAATCGTTGCCCAACAGACAGTCTACAGGCATGGCTGGCCTCACAGCTACTTGAAAGGTAACTGAGACCCCCCCCCCCACTCAAAGGAAACCTGAGCCACTCTGCAGTGGCTCTCTGAGTTGTCCGCGGAAACTACTGGGCAGAATGCATTAGGGATCACCTGCTCTTCAGACACCAGCCGACAACTGACAGCTGTCACACTGGCTCCGGTGTCTCTCGGAGCCTCCACCCTTTGGCCATTGATGGTCACCCACTGCCTGTATTTTTTAGTGTTATCAGGCAGTTGGGTCCTGGGGACCATCTCACTGTCTCCTAAAGAGACCAAGGACATCGCTACGGGACCCCACCCACCTTGGGCACCCATCTCCTCCCCCAGGGCTACACTAGCCACCTGCCGGGGTGGTGCACCAGTGGGTGCTGTCTTCCCATACAAGGGACATTTAGAATCATAGGAGCAGTGGCCCACTTGACCACACTTAAAGCAAGTCCTGGGCCCCCTGTGAACAGGCTCATCTGTCGGGTCCCCTGGCTTCTTCTCAGGGGGAGGCTGGGAACCTTTCCCTTGGTTCCCCTGGGGATTACTTTGGGGCCCTTTCTGGAACTCCTTCTGTTTACCCTTGTCCCCCCCCCACTCCTCTGCTGGGGACCCTGCGCTCCTTTGGCAGAGTCTCCCTCGTGATCCTTGTGGACCCGGGTGCTCACCCAGCGGTCCGCTTCCTAGGGTTAGTCAGCCTACTATCAATAAGGTGCTGGCGTAGCTCTGGAAAACAATTTCCTGACAAGTGCTCCCATGCAATCAAATCAAAGAGCGCGTCAAAATCATTCACTTTGCTACCCTTCACCCAACCATCCAATGCTCTGCAAAAAAAAGTCCCATATTTCACCCAAGTACTGGACTCCAACTTTTTGCAATTTCTAAACCTCTACCTATACAATTCAGGAGTCAACCCATACCTAGACATCAATGCTTCCTTCATATAGCTATAAGAATTGTGGACTTCAGAGGGCAAATCTAACAAGGTATCCAGCCCCTCACTAAGGAACCATCCCCACAACCCCGCTCCCCAATCCTTCTCAGGGACCCGGTGGGAGGACATAGCTACCTCATAGGCCTTGAACCACTGACCAATATCATCATTCTTATAAAACTCTTTCACCACATCTTTAGGTATATACACCCTGGCTTCAACAGGCATGGACGGTGTGCTGCCACCAGAGGGAGTAATCTCTGAGCTCCTAGCTTTCAACTCCAACTCCCTCAATATTATTATTATTATTAGTTAAATTTGTAAGGCGCAACAGCTACCCAAAAAGGGTTTCCCGGCGCCATGGTGGACTGGCTGGAATGTTTGAGGCTTGGGGAGAATTATTGGTTAAACAACCAGGTCTTCAAGGTTTTACAGAAACGGGTATAGACTGTTTCTTTCCGGATAACTGAGGGGAGTGAGTTCCAAAGAGAGGGGCCGAGGTAGGCAAAAGATCTGCCTCCCATCCTGGATAGTTTGAATCTGGGTACGATGAAATTCTCATGGGTTGATGAGCGGAGGTGACGGGTAGGCACATAGGGGTTGACCAAAGATTGTAGGTACTGTGGTGCCTTGCCAGTCTTAATCTTAAACATGTAGCTCAGGGTTTTGAACTTGATCCGGTTCTCCACCCTGAGCCAATGAAGATTCCGTATGTGGCTGGAGATGGGAGAGGCTCTGGGGACCCTGCAGAGAAGTCTTGCCACAGAGTTTTGTACCATTTGTAACCTGCGCGTCACAGCCTTGTTAGACCCAAGGTAAAGAACATTTCCATAGTCCAGCCGTGAGGTGATAAGGGCTTGGACTACTGTTCTCTGGGTAGGCTCTGGCAGCATCCAGATGATTTTTCTGAGCCACTTAAGAATGGTGAAACATGTGGCCGCAACTTTGACTGCCTGATTGTGCATGGTGAGCGAGTCATCAATCGTTACGCCTATGTTCCGGACGAAGCTAGACGGCCGGGAAAGTGCACCCATCTCACAGGGCCAGTGTCGTGGGCTCCATGAATCTTTGTTTTTGCCAAGTATCAGGACCTCAGTTTTATCTCCGTTTTGTTTTAAAAAGTTGGTGTGCATCCATGAAGCTATTTTCCCCAATCCAACCTGAAGGGGGGATGAGGCACAGGTATTAGTATTAGAGAGAGAGAAGATAATCTGAGAATCGTCGGCGTAGGAAAAGAGAGTTAGCCCAGCCTCTTCTGCAATGTCTGCTAAGGGTCTGACATATAGGTTAATAAGCAAGGGGCTGAGGATGGATCCTTGGGGCACCCCAGGAGGTAGGCGGTGTTTGTCAGAGATGGCAGTTGCGGAGAAGATTTGGAAGGTACGATTAGCCAGGAAGGAAATTAGCCATTTTAAAGCTGTACCACAGATGCCAGAAGACTCCAGTGTGTTTATAAGTATTGAATGAGATACTGTGTCAAACGCCGCGCTTAGGTCTAATAGTATAAGCGCGACAGTATCACCGGCGTCCAAATGATGCCGTAGCCGTTCCGTGACCCCTAATAGTGTAGTTTCTGTGGAGAAACCCGAACGGAAACCAGATTGAGATGGATGGAGAATTGTATTGGTTTCTATGAATTTGGAGAGTTGGGAGTGGATGTGTTTCTCTAGTATTTTCGAGAAGGCCGGAAGTAAGGAGATAGGCCTGTAGTTGGAAGGAGTGTCGGGGTTGGCGTTGGGCTTTTTTAGAAGAGGGGTCACCAAGGCGTGCTTCCAGGCTGACGGGACAGAGGATTCCCGTAGGGAGGCATTTAGAAGGTCCATGATGACACACAAGTGAGGTGTCTCCAGTTGTTTGAGCACCGAGATAGGTAAGGGGTCATTAGGTGATCCGGATTTCACACTGTCTAAGAGTGCTTTGAACGAATCTACATTGAGAAGGGGCCAGGAGTCCAGAAAGTTAGGTGGAGTGACATGCGCTATGGCTAGGTCAGGGGGTGTATTATTGGCCAAGTGTGGAGAAGGTGTGAGCTGGGGGGAGGGTTTGGGTTGTGACTGGGAAGGGGTGCGGCAATAATTGACCGTAATGTCTAAGTGATTTTTTTCAACTTTCTGAACAAAAAAAAGAGCGAGATCCTCACATTGACTTTTATTGAGCGGAGGGGGGGTGTCTCGCTAAGGTCTCCAAGCCGGCCAGCTGCTTGACTGTGCCAAAAAGTATTTTCGGACAGTGCAGAGCGTCCGATATGGCTGTGGAGACGAACGTGGCGCGGGTTGAGTTACAAAGACTATGGTACAATGTTTTGGCCTTTTTATATGTATTTTTAGATTCAGGAGCATAGTCTCTTCTCCATTTCCGTTCTAGTACTTTGCATTTTGCTTTCTCTTTTTTGAGTGTGTCGGTATACCATGGCGCAGGCGAGCGATGATTGCCGATCTTTTTGTTTGAAAGGGGAAGACAGGTGTCAATAGCATTCAAAAGTCACTTGTGTACGGTCTCAGAAAGTGCATTCACCCTTAGGTCAGTGATGGGTGGATTGGAACCAAGGAGGTGGTTTAAGGAAGTCAGGTTGAGGTCTTTCCAGTCTCTTTTAGTTACCCGAGTGGAGGGAAAGGAAATCTCAGGATCGATCGGTGGGTTTAGGCTGAATTTGGTTAAAAAATGATCGGACCAGCATAATGGGAGTGCAGGAGAGCAGCAGATGCAGATAGATTGGAGAAAATGGGGTCTAGTAAGTGACCTGCTTTGTGTGTGGGGCCGGAGTTGAGAAGATTGATTTTCATGGCAGCTAAGTCAGATACAAGGTTTATGCAGGTAGGGTTAGTAATATCTTCCAGGTGTATGTTTAGATCACCTAGGATTGAGAAGTTGGCTGAGTTCATTTGCATCCTCTTTTCCTCTAGGGCCAATTTCTTAATTTCTAATTCCAACTGCCCACCCATCTTAAGCTTGGTCAGCTCCATTTCATGCACCCTACTTCTCTCCCTGTCCTCCAGCTCTCCTGGGGACAGGCCCTTGGAAGAAACACTGCTACCTGCTGGGGAAGGTGCTTTCCTCCCCTCTGGACCCAATAGCCCATCTAGCTGCCCTCCTGCATCCTCAGCCCCCTCCTCATGCTCTCCCACATGCTCAGGGGTACTTCTTGCTTCCACTCAGGCCCTCAGCGCCTTTTGGTACTCATCCTTCTTGGTGAGACCTGTAGTAGCAACTTTCAATTTCCTGCAGAAGTACTTTAGCAGTTTCACATTGTAACTTTCCAGCTTTTCTTCTTCAAAATCTAAATCCACAGATGCGATGGATGCTGTTTTGCTCATGGTGACTAAACTTGGCAGTTCTTGGCTAAAAATAGAAATCCCAGGAAAAACAATCTACCAGAAATGTATGTGGTTGCGTTTGGTCTGCACTCACTAGTAGTGTACACCAATTACTGTATATGAGTAACAAATGCAAGTCCAGAATCCTCACCGCTGACCACCAATGTTAGAACTGGGGGTCTCTAGTTGGCAGAGGTAGGTACCTTTGTCCAAATAGGGACCCTTGCTTCTAGTCAGGGTAAGGGGGATACACTACTAAAATAACCCCTGCTCACCCCCTTGGTAGCTTCGCACGAGCAGGCAGGCTTATCTCAGAGGCAGTGTGTAAAGCATTTGTGAACACATACAGTAACCCAGTGACAACACTACAGATGGACACCACACAGGTTGTAGTATAAAAATAAGTATTTTTATATAGACTTAACACAAGACCCAAAACGACAAAAATCCACAAAACAATACGAAAAATATGACTGTCAATGGTAGAAAATAGTTCAGTTCATAAAGATGATAAATGCGACACTTTACTCTCGATGTACCTTTGGATGCGTAACGCAAAACAAACAAAAGGGTCGCAGGGAAGGTGATGCTTCGATTCCTTACACGCAGAAAGGAGGATGCGTCGGTTTCTTACTGCGGCCCGGTTCCGATGCGATGATGATCCGTTGCGATGCGAGAAAATGGCGTCTTGCTTATGGTGCGACAACGTTGACAGGATGCGTGCACGCCCGACGGCCGTGCGGCGACTCGGCGATCTTCTGAGCCGCAACAGGCCCTGCGACCCGCATCTCCGGTGATACGCCGGCGTCCTCTGTGGCGGCGGCACGCTTCTCCGGTGATGCGAGGCGCTTCGGTGATGCGATGGCAGCGGCGGCACGCTTACTCCGCGATGCGACGACAACTGCTGCGGCGGCACACTTCTCCGGTGATGCGGGGTGCTTCGATGATGCGGCAGCGGCGGCGCGCTTACTCTGCGATGCGACGACAGCTGCTGCGGCGGCGACACGCTTCCTCTTCGTTGCGTCGCGCTTCCAGCTCCCAGCGACACGCAGTCTCTCAGAAGGCCCAACAGCAGCAGGCACTTCAATTCCCAGCAAGGGAATTCAGGAGGGGAGCTGGGGGTGAAGTCTTGTATCCCTGAGACTTCAGGCAGGAGGCAAGCTCAATGTTCAAGCCCTTGGAGATCTTCTTCAAGATGATGAAAGCACACTCAGTCCTTTTCTCCTTTCTTTGGCAATAAAGTAACCACTGCAGGCCAACCCCAACAACACGCAGCATCGGGGTAGTCTCCTCCTTCAGCTTCCTGGTTCTTCTCCTCAGCAAAGGTTCGTCTTGATTCCCAGAAGTGATCTAAAGTCTTGGGGTCTGGGCCCCAATATTTATACTAGCAAATCCTTTGTCCTCTGAAGGCAGAGGGTCCTGTACCTAGTCCAAACCAGTTCTGGGTGCATTCTGCCAGTGCACAACTTCTATCTTTGTCAGTGTGGGCCAGGGTCATCAGACACACCACAGGAGGTGGAGCCAGCATTGTGGAAGGCAGGCACAGCCCTATTCAGGCCCAGGTGCTACTCCTCCCACCACTCCTCATGCATATAGGTCTTTTCAGCCTAGTGCTGACTCACCCTGTCTCCTGGAGTCCCCCAGCCCCTGTCACTCACAAACCCAGACATACAATACACAAGCTAGCAGAAGCAGGCTGGATGGTTTAGGCAAGAAAATACCTACTTTCTAAAAGTGGTACTTTCAAACACAGAATGTTAAAACCAACTTCACTAAAAGCTGTATTTTATCATTCTGAGTTCAGGCATACTAAATTCGTTTTTCTACCATGTTCCCTGGGTCAGTTAGGATTATAAGATTGTTAGAAATGGGATTCTTGGTAGGCTAGGCGTTGGCCAAAGCCAGGCAAAAACCACCACTCTAGTCAGGATAAGGGAGTTACACTTCTAAAATAACCCCTGCTCACCCCCTTGGTAGCTTGGCACGAGCAGCCAGGCCTATCTTAGAGGCAGTGTGTAAAGCATTTGCACATAACCAACAGTAATACAGTGTACGCACTACAAAGGACACCACACCAGTTTAGAAAAATATCCAATATTTTTATATAATTAAAACAAGACCAAAACGATAAAAAATCCACAATACTATACTTAAAAGTTCACAGTTCAAAAATACGCTGATTAAAAGGGGTTCCTTGTGTGGATAGCCCCGTCCGGGCTACCACGGCGTCGTGAACACACAAATCCAAAACAGTTCTGGCTGGCCGCGACGTCGCAGGCCCGCTACGGTGTCGGGAAGACCCGCAAACAGTACCTTTCAGAGAAGCAGGGCGATGGGACCCTTGAAGTCACTTGCGTTACAGGTCGATCTCCTCTCGGTTGGGATCAGGAGCGCTGCCGTCGGCAGGCGCCACGTGCTGCGGTGCGAAGTGCAGCGGTGCGAAGTGCGGTGCCCCCCAGGTCGCGGTGCGAGCAGCGGCTCGGTGGCGGCGTCAGATGACGTCGTCGGTGAGACCAGGGTCGGTGCGAGATGAGGGCGGTGCTCGTCACGGTGCAAGCAGCGGCGTCGTGGTTGCTGAAGCGCTGTCGTCGGCTGACGAACTGGAGTCGATGGCGCCGGTAGGCCAAGGCTGCGGTGCGGAATGAGGGCGGTGCGTCGTGTGACTTACGAGCGGTGCCCTCGAACCACGGTGCAAGCAGCGGCGTCGATTTCGGCAGGAAATGGTGGCGTCAGGCAGGCTAAGGCGTCCTCGTAAAGCAAGGCGGTGCGGAGTGCGGTGCCCACAGGTCGCGGTGCGAGCAGCGGCTCGGTGGCGGTGTCAACAGGCGTCGTCGGTGAGACCAGGGTCGCGTTGCGACAGTGCTCTCTGCGGTGCCAAAGCTTCGGCGTGAAGCCAGGCGGTGCGGAGTGCGGTGCCCACAGGTTGCGGTGCAAGCAGCGGCTCGGTGGCGGCGTCTTCAGGCATCGTCGGTGAGACCAGGGTTGCGTTGCGGCGTTGCGGCGGTGCCCTCTGCGTTGCCTTCAGGACACGGAGTCGGCAGTGGCGTCGTAGACGTCGTTGAGTTGGTGTTCTTCGGGTTGCAGCACAAAACACACAGTCCCCAGTGCTGCGGGTCGAAGAACTTGAAGTCTTTGCTGTTCCTGAGACTTCGTGATCAGGGGGCAAGCTCTACCTCAAGCCCTTGGAGAGACTCACAAATTTAGGTAGCAGAAAGTCCAGTCCAGGCCTTTCACTACCCAAGACAAAAGCAGCCACTGCAGGTCAGCCCAGCAAACCACCCAGCAAAGCAGTCGTTCCTTTTCGCAGCTTCTCCGGCTCTTCTTCTTGGCAGTCTTCTTGTCCAGATGAGTTCTAAAGTTCAGGGGTCTGGGACGCAGCATTTATGTCCAAAAATCATTTGATCTCTTAGGCAGAGAGGGCCTGTGCCCGGTCAGGACCAGTTCTGCCTTCTCTGGTGTGAATTCCTGGCAGGAGGTGGAGACGGCATTTGTCAGAGGCAGAGCAGGCCCTTGGAGGTGCAAGGAAATCTCCTCCCCCTTCCCCCATCGTAACCCAGGTCTCTTCAGCCCTTTCCTGACCTACCTAGACCATCTGGTGCCCCTCCTGCTCCCCCAGCCTTCTGTCATCCAAAACCCAGACAGGCAATCCACATTCCAGCAGAGGCACACGGGATGACTGAGCAAGAAAATACCCACTTTCCAAAAGTGGTATTTTCAAACACAGAATGTAAAAATCACCTTCACTAAAAGAGGCATCTTTAGATTCTGAGTTCAGGCATACGAAACTTCATTTTCTTACCGAATTCCCTGGGCCAGTTATGTTCATAAGATGTTATGAACAAACCTCCCATTCTGTCCTATGGGGAACTGGTAGCCTTGCAATAGTGAAAAACGAAATTGGCTGTAATTCACTATTAGGACATGCCACACAACCCGGGGCATGTCCTACCTTTCACATACATTGCACCCTGCCCACAGGGGTACCATGGGCCTACCTGAGGGGTGCCTGACATGTAAGAAAAGGGAAGGTTAGGGACCGGCCAGTGTGTGCACTGGCCAAGTCGACATGGCAGTTACAAACTGCGCGCAGACTCTGCAATGGCAGGTCTGAGTTACCATTTTCAGGGCTACTCACGGGGGTGGCACAACCAGTGCTGCAGTCCCCCGGGTAGCATTTGATTCACCAACCCTGGCACACGCAGTGCACTTTACTAGGGGCTAACAGGTAAATCAAATATCCAATCATGGAAACACCAATCCATAACACAATTTACCATAGGAGCACCTGCGCTTTACCACTGATCAGCAGTGCGAAAAGCGTGCAGAACCGTTACACCAGCAAAACAGAGTCAAAACCGGGAGGTCAGAAAGCAAAAACTCAGGGGAAACACGCCAAAAGATGCCAAGTCTAACACGTCCCTTCCAGCTGAAAGTAGGGAGAACTACCCATTTACCTGGGGGTTCTCTTCACTAAGGCGGAAGAACCTGGACAGGCCATCTGCATTGGCGTGCTCTGTGCCAGGGCGGTGTTCCACCGTAAAGTCCATTCCCTGTAGGGAGATGGACCACCTCAGCAGTTTTGGATTCTCCCCCTCATCTGCATTAACCATCTGAGGGGCCTGTGGTCGGTCTGAACTCGGAAGTGAGTCCCAAACAGGTATGGTCTCAGCTTCTTCAGTGCCCAGACCACAGCGAAAGCTTCCCTTTCTATGGCACTCCACCTCTGCTCCCTGGGGAGTAGTCTCCTGCTAAGGAAGACTACCGGTTGGTCTAGGTCCTCTTCGTTCAGTTGTGAGAGCACCGCTCCCACTCCATGCTCTGACGCGTCGGTCTGCACGACAAATTCCTTGGAGAAGTCGGGGGCCTTGAGCACGGGGGCCGTGCACATGGCGGCCTTCAGGGTATCAAACGCCCCCTGGCAAGACTCAGTCCAGATCACCTTTCTCGGTTGCTTCTTGGAAGTCAACTCAGTTAAGGGGCCACGATGGTGCCATATCCCTTAACAAACCTCCGGTAGTACCCAGTGAGTCCTAAGAAGGCCCTCACCTCTGTCTGGGTCTTGGGTGGCTCCCAAGCCAGGATGGTGTCGATCTTGGGCTGTAGGGGCGCCACCTGGCCGCTCCCTACCTGGTGTCCCAAGTACACCACTGACCCCTGCCCGATCTGGCACTTACTGGCCTTAATCGTGAGGCCTGCCGTCTGCAGCGCCCTCAACACTTCCCTGAGGTGTTGCAGATGTTCGTCCCAACTGGAACTGAACACCGCAATGTCGTCTAGGTACGCGGCGCTGAATTCCTCCAGCCTGGCCAACACCTGGTTGACCAACCTCTGAAAGGTGGCAGGGGCATTCTTCAATCCGATGGGCATCACCAGAACTGGTAATGCCCGTCCGGGGTTGAGAATGCTGATCTCTCTTTGGCCCCCTCGGTTAGAGCGATCTGCCAGTACCCCGATGTTAAATCGAACGTACTCCGGAATCTGGCAGCTCCCAACCGGTCGATGAGCTCATCAGCTCGGGGGATGGGGTGTGCGTCAGTCCGCGTGACGGCATTGAGCCCCCGATAGTCCACACAGAACCGCAGTTCTGGGGCGGCCCCGGGTGCCGTTGCTTTCGGGACCAAGGCCACGGGGCTGGCCCATGGGCTACTGGACGGCTCAACCACCCCCAACGCCAACATCTTCGAGACCTCCTCTTTGATGCTGGCCTTGACCCGGTCAGCCAACCGGTAAATCTTGTGTTTCACCGGGGGGCTGTCAACGGTATCCACGTCGTGGGTACACCAGTGAGTAACACCTGGGGTCAACGAGAACAGTGGGGCAAACTGCCCCAACAACTGGTGACACTCGCTCTGCTGCTCAGCGGTCAGGGCCGGGGAGAGGGTCACACCATCCACCGACCCATCCCCCTCTTGGGCAGACAAGAGGTCCGGGAGAGGCTCACTCTCCGCTTCCTCCCCGTCATCCGTCACCAAGAGCATGCTCACTTCGGACCTCTCGAAGTGGGGTTTGAGGCGGTTCACGTGGAGGACCCGTAACGGGTTCCGAGGAGCCTGCAAATCCACCAGGTAGGTGACCTCACTTTTGCGCTCCACCACCTCAAAGGGCCCGTCCACTTGTCCTGTAAGGCACAAGGTTCCACAGGGGCCATGACCCACACTTTCTGTCCAGGTTGAAACTCGACCAGAGTGGCATTCTGGTCATACCACTTCCTCATTTCTTCCTGGCTGGCCTCGAGGTTCGCCCGAGCGAGTTTCCTGAAGCGGGCAGTTTGGTTGCGGAAGGCCAGCCTGTAGCTGAACACATCCTGGGGGTCTTCCTGGGAGCGGCTTCCCAGCCTTCCTTTACCAAGCTTAGAGGTCCCCGCACGGGGTGACCGTACAGAAGCTCGAAGGGACTGAACCAGAGAGACTTCCGGGGTACCTCCCTGTACGCAAAGAGAAGGCACGGTAAGAGGACGTCCCACTTCCGCCTCATGGGTTCAGTGAGACCCTTGATCATGCCTTTTAAGGTCTGGTTGAACCTTTCCACCAGACCGTTGCCTTGGGGGTGGTAAGGAGTGGTGAACTTGTACGTAACACCACACTCCTTCCACAGGGATGTCATATACTTCGTTATGAAATTGGTCCCCCTGTCAGAAACCACCTCTCTGGGGAACCCCATGCGGGAAAAGATCCCCATCAACGCCCGGCCCACCACTGGCGCCGTCGTTGTCCTGAGAGGGATTGCCTCCGGGTACCGGGTGGCATGGTGCACCAAGACCAGGATGTACCTCTTGCCCATGGCTGTCTTGGGATCCAGTGGCACCACGACGTCCATCCCTACCCTTTCAAAGGGTGTCCCCACCACGGGGAACGGTTGGAGAGGAGCTTTGACCTTCCTCCCACTCTTGCCACTTGACTGGCAAGTTTGGCAAGACCGACAATGCACATCCGACTGCCTTCGCATTCGAGGCCAGAAGAAGTGGGTGACAAGCCGGTCAAAGGTCTTGTCCTGCCCCAAATGTCCTGCCAAAGGCACGTCGTGAGCCAGACCCAGTAGGAAGGTCCGGAAGCGCTGGGGTACCACCAGCACACGGGCTGACCCAGGTTCCGCGACCTTAGGCTCGCTGTACAGGAGATCATTCTCCCAATATATCCAAGGTGATCCGGACTGATCACCAGATGGCTGGGCTGCGGCCTGCTGCCGCAGACCCTGCAGAGAAGGGCACTCTTTCTGCTCCCGGCAGAACTCCTCCCTGGTGGGACCCCCTTCTTGCTGCCAATGGGTCAGCTCAGAGATGTCCCCGAGTTCGGCTACCTGTTCCCCTGTAGGCACCGGGACGTCCCCCTCGAGGTCCGCCTCCTCCCGGGCCGTGGGAACTTCAGGGGCCGGTTTCGCGCGCCCCTTGCCCTTCCTCTTGGCAGGGACCTGGGCCACTGTTTCAGGCTCCGGGTCCTTCTGATCACCCTCTCTGGCCGCCATCGACCGAGTGGACACGCATGCCCACTCTGGCAACCCCAGCATCTCCAAGTGGGACCTGAGCTCAACATCCTTCCATAAGGACTGCTCCAGGTCGTTACCGAGCAGACAATCGACAGGCATGGAAGGGCTCACAATTACCCTTAAAGGACCTGAGACCCCCCCCCACTCGAAGGGAACCTGCGCCACCAGACACTGGCGCTCGGAATTGTCGACTGCAATCACCTGGTGGAATGCCCCGGGGACTACCTGCGTCTCAGGGACCAGGTGACACCGAACTGAGGTCACACTGGGTCCAGTATCCCTGAGAGGCTCTACCCTTTTCCCGTTGATGGTCACCCAGGTGCTGTATTTCTTTGTGTTAGGGGGCACCTGGGCTCCTGGGACCATCTCACTGTCCCCTAGTGAGACTAGGGTCATTTCTGCAGGGTCCCCACCCTCCTGTTGGGACTCCTCCTCCTCCTCCCCCAGCGCTACGCTAGCCAACACTTTGGACGGTCCACCGGTGGGTGGCTGTGTCCCCTTTGGGCACCGGGGTCTCCCCTCATGTGCCCCACCTGGTCTGCAGGCAAAACACTTGCGGGGGCCGGTCTCGGCAGGCTTTCCTGTCGAGACCCCTTGCTTCTTATCTCCGGGGGATGGGAACCTTTACCCTGGGTGTTATTTTGGGGCCCTTTTGAGAACTCCTGTGTTTTACCCTTGTCCCCCCCTCTTTTCTGGTGGGGACCCTGCCCACCTTTGACTGAGTCCCCCCCAAACGCTTTCTTGTGGACCCTGGTACTCACCCAGCGGTCCGCCTCCATAGCAAGCTTCCTGGGGTCAGTTAGCTTACTATCAACTAGGTGCTGGCGCAGATCTGCAAAACATAGACTAGACTAGTGCTCCCACGCAATCAAATTGTAGAGCCCCGAAAATCTGTCACATTACTGCCCTTCACCCAGCCATCCAACGACCGACAAAACCCATCCACACATTCCAGCCACGTGTTGGCATCAGATTTCTTCCAGGACCTAAACTGATCCCGGTACTTTTCAGGAGTGAGACCATACCTAGTGAGAAGGGCTTCCTTCATATCAGCATAGGTGAGGTTAGGCCCCTCACCCAAAGCTGTCAAAGTATCCCTGGCTTCCTCTGGAAACAGAGACCACAATCCTGCTCCCCAATTCTCCTCAGGGACCCCATTCATGTGTATCGCTGCCTCATAACCCTGAAACCACCTCTGTATGTCATCCCCCTTCTTGAACTCTCTGCCCACATTCTTAGGGATGTGTACGATTCGGTCTGTCCGCCTTGACGAGTTGCTGCCACCATCCAAGCCGGGCCTACTCTTCAGCTCCAGCTCTTTAAGACCTTGTTCATGTTCCAATAGCATTCTCTTCTCCTCCAGGCCAATCTAATCTTTTCTAGCTCCGTGGCTGCTCTCCTTGCTTCGCGCCTGTCCTCCAGCTCCTCTGGGGACAGATCACTGCGGCCTGGTCGGAAGGGTTCCCCCCCTCCCAAAAGCACATCCACCCTAGGACTAGGCTCCCCCGCCTCTCCACTAAGGTCACCAGATTGCCCACTTGCGTCTCTGGCTGCTACCCAGGCCCTCAGCGCCTTATGTAGCTCGTCCTTCCTAGTGAGGCCTCTGATTTGGACTTTTAGGTTTTTGCAAACCGACTTCAATTCTCTCACAGTGTAGAGCTACAACCTATCCTCCTCAAAGGCAATGTCCATGGATGCAACGGATGATGCTATTGATTCCGGCATGGTGAAGTAGAAAGTTCACCTGGCAAGATCACAAAAATCGGCCAAAAAGAAAACGGGTTAGTATGTGGTACGTAATGGTCTGCGATATGGTAGTAGTGCACACCAATCACTGTAAGTCAAGTGCAAACGCAAGTCCTATCCTCACCGCTGACAACCAATGTTAGAAATGGGATTCTTGGTAGGCTAGAGCGCTGGCCAAAGCCAGGCAAAAACCACCACTCTAGTCAGGATAAGGGAGTTACACTTCTAAAATAACCCCTGCTCACCCCCTTGGTAGCTTGGCACGAGCAGCCAGGCCTATCTTAGAGGCAGTGTGTAAAGCATTTGCACATAACCAACAGTAATACAGTGTACGCACTACAAAGGACACCACACCAGTTTAGAAAAATATCCAATATTTTTATATAATTAAAACAAGACCAAAACGATAAAAAATCCACAATACTATACTTAAAAGTTCACAGTTCAAAAATACGCTGATTAAAAGGGGTTCCTTGTGTGGATAGCCCCGTCCGGGCTACCACGGCGTCGCGAACACACAAATCCAAAACAGTTCTGGATGGCCGCAGCGTCGCAGGCCCGCTACGGTGTTGGGAGGACCCGCAAACAGTACCTTTCAGAGATGCAGGGCGATGGGGCCCTTGAAGTCACTCGCGTTACAGGTCGATCTCCTCTCGGTTGGGATCAGGAGCGCTGGCGTCGGCAGGCGCCACGTGCTGCGGTGCGAAGTGCAGCGGTGTGGCGTGCGGTGCCCCCCAGGTCGCGGTGCGAGCAGCGGCTCGGTGGCGGCATCAGATGACGTCGTCGGTGAGACCAGGGTCGGTGCGAGATAAGGGCGGTGCTCGTCACGGTGCTAGCAGGTCACGGTGCAAGCAGCGGCGTCGTGGTTGCTGAAGCGCTGTCGTCGGCTGACGAACTGGAGTCGATGGCGCCGGCGTCAGTAGGCCAAGGCTGCGGTGCGGAATGAGGGCAGTGCGTCGTGTGACTTACGAGCAGTGCCCTCGAACCACAGTGCAAGCAGCGGCGTCGTTTTCAGCAGGAAATGGCGGCGTCAGGCAGGCCAAGGCGTCCTCGTAAAGCAAGGCGGTGCGGAGTGCGGTGCCCACAGGTGGCGGTGCGAGCAGCGGCTCGGTGGCGGCGTCAACAGGCGTCGTCGGTGAGACCAGGGTCGCGTTGCGGCGGTGCTCTCTGCGGTGCCAAAGCTTCGGCGTGAAGCCAGGCGGTGCGGAGTGCGGTGCCCACAGGTCGCGGTGCAAGCAGCGGCTCGGTGGCGGCGTCAACAGGCGTCGTCGGTGAGACCAGGGTTGCAGTGTGGCGTTGCGGCGGTGCCCTCTGCATTACCTTCAGGACACGGAGTCGGCAGTGGCGTCGTAGACGTCGTCGAGTTGGTGTTCTTCGGGTTGCAGCACAAAACACACAGTCCCCAGTGCTGCGGGTCGAAGAACTTGAAGTCTTTGCTGTTTCTGAGACTTCGTGAACAGGGGGCAAGCTCTACCTCAAGCCCTTGGAGAGACTCACAAATTTAGGTTGCAGAAAGTCCAGTCCAGGCCTTTCACTACCCAAGACAAAAGCAGCCACTGCAGGTCAGCCCAGCAAAGCACCCAGCAAAGCAGTCGTCCCTTTTCGCAGCTTCTCCGGCTCTTCTTCTTGGCAGTCTTCTTGTCCAGATGAGTTCTAAAGTTCAGGGGTCTGGGACCCAGCATTTATGTCCAAACATCCTTTGATCTCTTAGGCAGAGAGGGCCTGTGCCCGGTCAGGACCAGTTCTACCTTCTCTGGTGTGAATTCCTGGCAGGAGGTGGAGACGGCATTTGTCAGAGGCAGAGCAGGCCCTTTGAGGTGCAAGGAAATCTCCCCCTTCCCCCATCGTAACCCAGGTCTCTTCAGCCCTTTCCTGACCTACCTAGTCCATCTGGCGCCCCTCCTGCTCCCCCAGCCTTCTGTCATCCAAAACCCAGACAGGCAATCCACATTCCAGCAGAGGCACACAGGATGACTGAGCAAGAAAATACACACTTTCCAAAAGTGATATTTTCAAACACAGAATGTAAAAATCACCTTCACTAAAAGTGGCATCTTTAGTTTCTGAGTTCAGGCATACGAAACTTCATTTCTTACCGAATTCCCTGGGCCAGTTATGTTCATAAGATGTTATGAACAAACTTCCCATTCTGTCCTATGGGGAACTGGTAGCCTTGCAATAGTGAAAAACGAAATTGGCTGTAATTCACTATTAGGACATGCAACACACACCGGGGCATGTCCTACCTTTCACAT
This sequence comes from Calotriton arnoldi, assembly GCA_963921515.1. NCBI lineage: Eukaryota > Metazoa > Chordata > Amphibia > Caudata > Salamandridae > Calotriton > Calotriton arnoldi. The sequence goes on along the minus strand of CAWUFW010000577.1, from coordinate 1,325,915 downwards.
ACATTGCACCCTGCCCACAGGGGTACCTTGGGCCTACCTGAGGGGTGCCTGACATGTAAAAAAAGGGAAGGTTAGGGACCGGCCAGTGTGTGCACTGGCCAAGTCGATATGGCAGTTACAAACTGCGCGCAGACTCTGCAATGGCAGGTCTGAGTTACCGTTTTCAGGGCTACTCACGGGGGTGGCACAACCAGTGATGCAGGCCCCCGGGTAGCATTTGATTCACCGGCCCTGGCACACGCAGTGCACTTTACTAGGGGCTAACAGGTACATCAAATATCCAATCATGGAAACACCAATCCACAACACAATTTACCATAGGAGCACCTGCGCTTTACCACTGATCAGCAGTGCGAAAAGCGCGCAGAACCGTTACACCAGCAAAACAGAGTCAAAACCGGGAGGTCAGAAAGCAAAAACTCAGGGGAAACACGCCAAAAGATGCCAAGTCTAACAAAGATGTTATAATCAAACTGCCCATTCTGGCCTATGGGGACAGGTAGCCTTGCAATAGTGAAAAACGAAATTGGCTGTAATTCACTATCAGGACATGCCACACACATCAGGGCATGTCCTACCTCTTACATACAATGCACCCTGTCCGCAGGCCTACTTTAGGGGTGACTAACATGCAGAGAAGGGAAGGTTTGGGGACTGGTAAGTGGGTGCACTTCCCAAGTCGACATGGCAGTACCAGACTGCACACAGGCTCTGCAATGGCAGGCCTGAGACACGCTTTCCAAGCTGCTCCGGTGGATGGCACAACCAGTGCTGCAAGCACACCAGCAGCATTTGATTTACAGGCCCTGGGCACACGCGGTGCACTATACTAGGGTCTGACAGTAAATCAAATAAGCCAATCATGGAGTCACTAATCCATACATCAATTCATCATAGGGAGCACTTGCACTTTGGCACTGATTAGCAGTGGCAAAGTGCCCAAAGCATCTAAACCAGCAAAAATAGGTCAACAACAGAGGAGGCATAGGGAAAAAATGGTAGGGAGACCCACGCCAATGGTACCAGGTCTAACGCCTGTTAAATAACATTAATGGATTTCATGGTTCAGCTGAAACTCCTTGATGTGAAGGAAATGACAGTGTTGTAAAAAACAAAACACTGAATCATTGTAAATAACGTTGCTACAGGAGAGTGACTATTTCCTACTTTACCTCATATGCCACATAGCATTTGACTTCTTGCAAATAATTTCAAAAAATTGCTTGCACGCTGGCTTTTGGTCATAAAAAGGCATACTGGTATGACGACAATGCATTCCGTACGTGTCTTAGATGATAAGCTGCAATATCTCTGGCAGTAGGTAAAGGGAAATATGACATAATTTAAGAAAAGTCGAATACATTCTTGACATTAATGCTGCATGAATACTGCTGTGCTGCGACTTTGATGGCAAAGAAACCACATTGGGGTACTGTAATTTTACTGTCAAAAAAGGGCACCAAAAGCTAGACAATCTGACATATCAAAGGGTGGATGACACTTTCAGATGTTGATCACCCTTGGAGTCTAATAATTATAGGAAATTGTTGTAAAATATGTAGTAAAATACAAATCGTAAATTGTGACTCCTCTATGGACCTGATGGAATAAATAAAGTTGCACTGCATAGTTCTTAGAAGCAACTGCAGTTATCTTACTCACAAAGGTTTGTAAATTTTGGTACATCTAGCAGTTGAGCAAAGCAATAAATTTTATGGATTCAAGAAATAGTAACACATTCATTGAAATGGTGAGAGCAGGACAACCAATCAGATCCCTCAGGATGCAATCTATGCTGATGATAAAGCGTAACTTCTGGAATCAGTTTCACATTAAATTTAAGTACTAACTCTGTGTAGCGTAGTGTAGGAAATCTTTCAAAAAAGGCCACCAAGGTCAGTATAGAGTTAGGTAAACAGCCTTTACTTCGCATGCTAAACAACGCATGCCAAACAACGCATGCCATAACAACGCGGTCGTTACAACGACCGCGTTATTTCGCATACCGTTACAACGCAAGTCGGAAAAACGACTTGCGTTAGGGGGAAGAAGGTGTTGGATTTAAAATCCAACACCTTCCCTAGTGTCCGCAAAGACTGGAGTTGGAATAGTAAATTATACTATTCCAACATCCAGCGCCCCTTAACCCCTTGACCGCGATCGGAATTCCGCTCGTGTGCTGGACATTCTGATCGCGGGTGCGGTCGTGACGAGGTCAGCTCGTCATGCGCACAGCGCTACCGCGCAGCATGACGAGCTGAGCTCGTCACGCGCACCGAAGGGGTTAAAAGCAAGTTGTTGTTACGACTTGCGTTGTAACGGTATGCGAAATAACAACGCGGTCGTTGTAACGACCGCGTTGTTAAGGCATGCGTTGTTATGGCATGCGAAGAAAAGGCCTATATTCATAGAGTTATATACTTTTATCTTACTTTACATTATCTTTATATATATTTAGTTATCTTACTTTACATTCAGGCGTACACTTCAGTATCAGCATAGAGATAATAATTTTTAGCACTGCTTCCCCTCCTATCTAGCAGTGAACATTGGCTCACATTTACAAACACTTTGTCTCAGGTTTATATTAATTTTTAGCTTAGACCCGACGCAAAGTGCTGCATAGGAATTTATAATCTTACGCAAATCACGATTTGTGTTGGATTGTAACCCAAAGTAATGCAAGGCGGCGCAAATGCACTGCTTTGCGTCAAGGAGACTTTCTATGTGTGGTGCATGGGCATTGCCGTACATCCACCTTGGATTTTGAAACAAATCCAAAACAACAGAGACTGCTAGACATGGATTCGCACCAAAATCCTGTGCCTCCCTGAGGCTGGGGCAATGAGAAATATCTTTATTTTTCCTTGTTCTTTCCTCTTTGCATTTGGGCATTCACACAAAGGGGAAATTGCCTTTCAGAGTGTTTTTGTACAGGAAGGAAGCCCTTGTTGGCAAACAACATTACATTCTGATTTATGCACCCTGTAATAGTGTGTTACAGGGTAACAGTGAGTCTTTAAATCACAGGTAAGTACATTGGATTTTTTACATCTCAGGTAAGTAAGTACATTAAGATTCCTTTTCAGTACCTTTACATTGTGATAATTTACATTGCAGGTAAGTAATTTTTAAAATATTTAAGTGTTCTAACGTTGGGTTTGTGCATATATAGTTATAGATGTATATACACACATATATGATTAAATATATATTTACATATTTAAATTATATTAACCCCCCGCCATGCATAGTTTTCTCATCAATAATTTTATTGCGAATGTTGCAGTGATATTATCAATGATGTCATAGAAGATGTCATGACTGATGTAATATGTGAGGTAATTAGCAGTGCATGGTGGGGCCACAAGTTATAGTTACCTTAGGGCATGGGTTACAGTTTCTTGACATAACTATAGCTGCTGAATTTCTATGGTTTTATGTGTGTATATCAGAACCTGACTATAACATCCCTGTAAGCTTTGGTTGTTTAAGTGAATTTCTAAGGTTTTTTTTAAATGATATTTCCGAACTATAACATCCCTGTAACCTTTGGTTTTTTCATTGAATTTGTATGGTTTTTTAATGCTATTTCCTAATTATAACGTCCCTGTAACCTTTGGTTTTTGTGTAAATTTCGAGTTTTTTAAAAATCTAAAGTAATATTTAATAACCATACGTTAATGCAACAGCTGTTGCGCACCGGCTTTCGGCGGTGCGCGGCGGGGGGTTGGCCTGTGGCCAACCTCCCTCATGTAGCCAGCCCCACCCTGCGCAGTTTCTTTTTCCGTGCGCAGTGGAGGGTTAGAAACAGGCCTGGCCTGCAGCCGGGCCCATGGCCAACGCCCTGCATGCAACCAACCACACGCTGCACATGGCCTTTGGCTGTGCGCAGTGGGTGGTTGGCCTCAAGGCCTGATCTGCGGCCAACCCCCAAAGGCGGACGACCTGCGGGCCCCCCTGGCACATTTAATACAAACATATCCTATTACAATTTATATCACTGCCTATGTGTGGTTGTGAGAGTAGCTGTATAAGTAGCTGTGTGGGTGTGTAAGGGGCTACATGGGTGTGGTAGCAGCTGTGTGGGCGTGCAACTGGGTGTGAGAGTGACTGTGGGTGTGTAAGTAGCTGTCTAGTGCCTGTGTGGGTGTGTGAGTGGTTTTCTAGATCTGTGAATGCGTGTGTAAGTGGCTGTATGGATGTGTGAGTTGGTTTGTGAGTGGTTGTGTGGGTATGTAAGTGGTTCTGTGAGTCTGCGAGTGGGTGTGTGACTGGCTCTGTGGGTGTGTAATTGGCTGTGTAAGTGCTGTATAGGTCTGTAAGTTGGTGTGTGAGTAGCTGTATGGGTGTGTAAGTGGATGGGTCTGTGAGTTGTTCTCTGGGTCTGAAAGTGAGTGCATGAGTGGCTGTTGGGGTGTGTGAATTGTGAATGGGTGTGCAAGTGGTTTTATGGGTATCTGAATGGGAGTATGACTGGCTGTTTGGGTGTGTGAGTGGTTGTGTGTGTGTGTAAGTGGCTGTGTGAGTTTGTGCTGGGTGTAAGAATGGGTGTATGGGTCTGTGAGTGAGTGTGCCAGTAGCTGTGCGAGTGTGTACATGGGTGTGTGAGCGCCTGTGTGGGTCTGTAAGTGGATGTACGAGTGGTTCTCTGGGTCTATAGCTGGGTGTATGACTTGCTGTATAAGTGTGTAAATGGGTGTGTGAGTAGTTTCTGGATCTCTCACTGGGTGTGTGAGTGGCTGTATGGGTGTCTGAATTGGTGTGCTAGTGTGTGGTATGTGAGTGGGTGTGTAAGTGGCTGTTTGGGACTGTTAGTAGGTGTATGACTGGCTGTATAAGTGTTACATGGTTGTGTGAGTGGGTGTGTGAGTGCCTGTATAGGTCTGTGAGTGGATGTGTGAGTGGTGCTATGGGTCTGTAAGTGGGTGTGTGAGTGGTTTTCTGATTCTTTGAATGGGTGTGTGACTGGCTGCATGGATGTGTGAGTGGTTTTGTGTGTGTTTTTAAGTATGTGCTGGGTGAGTGAGTGGGTGTGTAAGTGGTTGTGTGGGTCTGTGAGTGGGTGTGTCGCTAGCTGTATGAGTATGTACGTGAGTGTGTGTGTGAGTGCCTGTGTGGGTTTGTGAGTGGTTCTCTGTGTCTGTATGTGGATGTGTGAGTGGCTGTACGAGTATGTAAATGGGTGTGAGAGAGGTTTTCTGGGTTTGTGAGTGGGTGTGTGAGTGCCTGTGTGGGTATATGAGTGGGTGTGTAAGTGGCTCTGTGGGTCACTGAGTGGATGTATCAGTGACTGTATAGGTGTGTGAGTGACTGTATGGGTGTGCGAGTGGGTGTATGGATGTGTGAGTGGGTGTCAGTGGTTGTATGGGTGTGTAAGAGAATAAGAGGATGGATCTGAGTGGGTATATGTATTTTTTTAATTGGGGTCTGGATCCGTGTATCCATTGCTTATTCACAAAGGGGATGCACTGAGTGCCGTGGTGGATCCGCGGATACTTGCATGCAGAAAAAAAAACATGTTACACAATTTCTTGCCCATGAGGCGTCCCTCACAGGCCCCTTCCTCAGTCTCCTGGGGTCAGGATACCTCTATCCTGACCCCTTATATATATTTTAGAATTTATTTCCTCCCCGGGAACCGTGTCCCAATTCATAAAATGGCGGCCACAACTTTTCTCTCAGGTTGCGGCCAGCCAGTCACGGCATTGCAGTTGGCCTGTGGATCCTTTCTGGTGGATCCGCATCTCTAGATATACATAAATCTTGTTTTCTATAATAACGTCAAAACTACTGAACAGATTTATATCAAATTACAGAACCACTGTTTCTGGACCAAGATCGAGCTTTCTGCCACATGTTGGTGTAAATCTGTTCAGTGGTTCGGGCTGTAGTTGTGTCTAAGATCCCTATGGGAAATTGCATGGGGAAAACCTATTTTGGGACTATCCTTTTTCTCGGCCCCCGCTTGACAAATCACCCGACACTTTCCAGACAGCAGCCGAAGTGAGTGTCAAACTAGTTTTTAAATTTTTGTGAAGATTCGTCAAACGGCGCCAAAGTTATTAGCAAAACAAAAACCGCTTTTCCTATGGAAACTAGGTCCTAGCTATAACTATCGCTGACATTTATTTATTTATATATATATATATATATATATATATATATATATATATAATACCACCTTATCTGCGAAGTAAAGTAACGTGATGTAAAGGTACTTCCTGTGTCCCTACTGAAATGTAATAACTCCTGAAGTAATGACATGGGAGGTAACAATATTCAACCACCTGTAGCGTATCCCGGGCGCTGAAATTCTGGTCTAAATGTCCTGGAATACGTACCAGGGTTTACAATTTGGAAAGTAGTGCTATTTGCCAAAGAGAAACTTCACAGCTTTTACTTGCTAAAGATTTGTGGCCAAGTAGCAAAGTAGGATGGGCTTTGTAATTTGCACCTGAGCAAATAGCACATATACTGTTAACTTGTGCAAATAATGCTCAACTTGGATTCCTGTTGTGGGTGCAAACTGGAGTTTGCACCTTAATTGCAGTTAGCCCCTTAATTGCAATCATGGCCTATGTGTGCATATAAAAATATATTGTTTGCTTAAAGCCCATGGATCTGCAAAATAAAACAGTCTACTTCCCTTTTTCTACAATATAGGCTAGCTGTGACCTGATTTTCCAGTCTTTGAGCATCAATTGACTATCTGCTGTCCAAGTGCTATGAATGTGTTTCTCTTTAGCTGCTTGCTGAACTACCTTCTAGATTTACAGAACTGCGCAGATTTATAGGGCTGTCGGTTATATGGTATTTGTTTTCGAGGCATATCCTTCTATAGTCTTCCATATATATTTTTTGCTCATTTTATCTGTAGTTATCCATTTTTATTTTGTGAAAAATGAAGCTGCAACTATAGCACTTCCACATGTATTTAACCAAGAAAGACACATTTGCACTTGGATGCCTAACGGATTTTAGTGATATAAGAAGTCGTATAGAATGTATCACTCATATGCAAGAGTCCCTGGAAAAGATTACCATTGAGGTACATAATAAATATATGCACATCTGCACCCGTTTAAAACTTCATTAGGAAACTTCCACATTTTTTTGCACTCCCCTTCCTTTCAACCTGCACACCATTTTGCTGGTGGTCCTGTTTGACACGACTGAATAGCACCATAAAGACGGCCTATTTTCTGTTTTATATATTCGAAATAAATAAATAGAAATGTGTTTCTCTCTGTAGCTGAAAAAATCTGTAAAACTATAAATCTGGGAGCCGTATTTATTATTGGAATTTTATTTCCTTGCTCATACTTGAGCGATGGAATTTTGGCATCCAAAACACTGCATATATCTGAGAGGTGGACTGCTGTGGTGTGTGTCGGCCTCTAACTTGCTCCGTGATCATTCCTCTGTGCCTGTCCTCAAATTGTATTGGTTTGCAGTAACATCGTCACATCAAATATTTGTTGCATCAATTAGAAAGTCCAAAATAGAAATGTGGTAAAAAGGCCTGGTCTGGCCTTTCTGCTTCTAAACAGCAGCAACAACCATATTGAATCATTGCAGAACTTGGAGAATTGTTGTGTAACATTGCTGGGTTAGGTGAACACAAATATTTCGCAGGGAAAAGGGAAATTTAAATGGAATGCTATGATGACTGCTCCCGGAGAGGAGAGTGAAATGTTTAAAGGGGTTATGGGCATAAGGAACAGATGGCCACACAGCAACATTTATTTGAGACAGATATATTACCACTTAATAGTGCTTGCCTTGTGCTGTTACCGCTTAATATATTGTGGGCTTTTATGTGTGTAATGCAAGATCTTGTACCCTTTGTGTTCCACTACAGCTGCTCTCTTGGATGTCAGTATGATGCTGAAATGGAATTCTGCGTCACTGTGGAATGTGCTGGGTATCTTTTCTCTCATTTGTGTGATTTTATGAACCTATAAGTTGTTGAATAAGGGAGTCATATTAGGCCTGCTTTTATTGTCTCTTAACAAGCCTCGAAAAATCATAAAAACTTTACTATAGCCTTATAGTCCGCTGTAGCGGGCTATACCGGCTATTAAAGGCCCGCTCCACCATTAAAGGCCCGAGCCGAAGTCGAGGGCCTTTAACAAGGGAGCGGGACTTTAATAGCCGGTATAGCCCAGCTACGAAGGGCTATAAGGCTATTAGAACATTCTGCCACTAGAGGTCAGAATGCTCTAACAAATGAAACAAAGGCCTTTCGGGGTTCGAGGGGGTTTAAATCCCCTCGGGCTCCGAGAGGCCTTTGTAAAACAACATTGGAATGTTTCTTTGCGGGCTTTTACCGGCCCGTAGAAGCTCGGAGCACTCCATTGTATTCAATGGAGTGCTCCACATTCCAATGTTCTAATATACCTACAGGTCTAGTGACTTGAATAATCTACTCGACCTAACTGTAATGTACTTGACCCATAATCTGGTCTAAAATTGTGTGACCCTAGCAAATATTTTATAGAGCCACCTGTTTCTTCATTATAACACATGAGAGCACCTTCAAAACTGTTCAGCAATCCTGCTGTACAAAAAACTATTTTGTTTTAGTTAATAGACTAAGCTTTTGCTCCATGTATAATAACAAACTAGCCCACATATACAGTACAAATCACCACTGATCTTAGTTCTCTAATAACATTGTCATCAAGCAGGGGCAGGAATGGTACTCAGTCATGTTTGCAAACTCACTTTTAATAAATGTATTACAAAAGCATGATTTGGTAGTGCACTGTCCTTTACAAACAGCATATTTTCCATTGAAATGGCCACAAACTTTCCACTAACATGCAGTTTTACTGATATAACTATATAGTGTATAAAACAATCTGTGGAAATTGTGTCTCAGCAAAAATGTTTATTATTGCTCATCACCAAGTAAAGTGTTCTGATATGTTTTCATCATATTAAAAGCTTTTTTTATCAGACAATTACAAAAAAAGTGCTTTCATAACTACTACAATATATTTTGAAGTGTTTGAATAGTTCAATTACAAGCTATTTAAATTTTGTGAGTTATGGAAAAAACTTGACATCCTACAGCCTTTCATTTCACAATCTTTGTACAGAGGATTGCCAGACAGTTCACTTGACAAAATCCTCTTAACTTCACTACATATTTTATCCTGGAGGCTGTGTTTACTTTTCTTTATCTGACTGTCAGTTGTAAGACATAAGCTGACATTTGACCTCTGTCTCTGAACTCAGAGCCAATGTGACAAGATAAAAACAAGATTTAAAGGCATCTTTAGTGCTCATTCACTTTCTTGGAGAACAGAACACCTGCTCTTTATCAGCTCGACAGAATGATTTCAAGGACTGCTTAAGCTCTTTGCCTTCCTTATTGACTCTCACCTTCACTGAGGCCCTTAAATCGTGTGTTGGCCAATAACAAATGGTATCACCCTCTTACACGATCTATAAATCTGTGTTAGAACATTAGAATTCCGGTAGCTCCATTGAAGACCACAACTGGCAGAGGGTAAATAATGGCTTTCCATTCGACATTCAACTGGTTTGTGTTTTTCCATGTTTAATTTAGAACAGTCAATGCTCAATGTGTGGAATGTTCTAATAGCATTAAAAGCGTTCTGCTTCCACTTGCAATACTTGTTCAGTGCCCTCTCTCTGAGTAATAAGCCCTTGCCTATAGCTTGGGCAGATATATCAGGGTTAGGGCATTTAAAGATCCTTTAAACCCTTATCAATATTCTAAAATTGTCTTATTGACTGCTAGAAATACCGATCCAGTGGTCAGTGTATTCCATTGATCCAGCGCAATATTAGCCAACAACATTCATACAACATATACTCACTTGGGCCCATACATTCACACTACACTAATACTTACGCTGGGTGTCAGATGTACTCTTTTATCAAAGTCCCTGCTACCAATTACCTTCTGATTGAAGAGTAATAACTTACCAATGGATCCTTTGCTAATTGGGAAGTTTAAAATGAGTGACATTCAATATAGTACATAATCCTGAAATAACCACTGAGTCAGGAAGTTTTAAAATGTTTATCTAAAGTTTTAGCAGAGTAAAATACAGAAAACACGGTACTTGATTGAAATACCCAAGAAAAAGCATAGAAATGATTTTGCTAATAAATGACGGTGTTTAAGGAAAGGAAGAGAATAGAGACAGCAGCGCAACTAAAGGTTGCAGTATAGTTACCTAAATGCGAGAACCAAGCCCCTTGGCCAAGGAGTTGGAAAAGATAGGACCCAGGATAGGATGAAGAGCAAAGACTTCTTCCAGGATCAGGACAGGACCGGTGACCTCTCTACAACGACGCCTGCGCCGTTCCCCTCTCTGATACTCGACTTCTCCACGATTCTCCCGTTCTAATGGACTCCGCCGCCCCCTCCTCAGGACCTCTTCTGGACAGGGATTCAGTCAGCAACCGATCAGCAAGGCAGTCTGGAGCTAAGAGTGCTCTCGCAGCATGGACGCCTGTTCTTCGTGAAAGCATGCTCTGACTAATTAACTAATGCTATATTCTATTATACCCTTCTACGCCCATGTACCTCCCCTTAATGTTGCTAAAATATGGGACCACTACTTCTGATTGGACAGGGACAGGGGGTGGATTCTCGCACCATATTGATTTGGCCTAAATTGTAAAGCCTATTGTCTTTACGTTCCCTCCCCTTCAGATTAATACATTCGCTTTATTTCCCACCCGTCTCACGACAAATGTTATACATTTTACAGGGGAAAAGTATCATTTTGTCCACCGGAAACATAAAGTACAGCATCTTCGGCCAATGGGTCATGGCCTTGGAAGACGTCCAAGTTGACTTCACTTGGCAGGCACACAGGACACATGCGCAGAACCATCTGTCTCTCGAGTTTCAAATCACCAACCCAGGCCCAAGTTTACGAATTACTAAAAGTGCAAGAAGAAAATATTAAAATCACAAATAAAATGTTTCACTGTATGCCCACTTTCCCTACTCTATTCCCAATTAATTATAATACTATCCTGCATTAGTAGCATTAAGAAAACGACAATTTAATAATGACATGAGAGCAAGCTGAAGCATGTGAAAACATTTAGCGGCCATTTTAGCGCACACTGCGCAGAAGCAGAAGTTTCCCATCAAGCAAAGAAAGACGTCACACCATGTGATCAGGTTGCGACATGCGCATTGAGGTTCCCGCGCTTTAGCGGACATTTTGGATTACAGACAAGCGTTATTCATTAGTAAAACACATAGGCAAGCTTCTGTCCCTCTTGTGTTTGTGAATACAAAGGTTAGTTTTGACAATACAAGTTTAATAAGTTAATACTATGAGGAGGATTGCGTACAAGCAAGTTTCATTTTTGAAACCTTGCTCCATCAATCCCCTCTCTGATGGCGTTTCTGAGCCATCAAAAATACTACCCTCAATCAGATGCCAACTTCTAGCAATTCGTGTCATTCTCATTTTTACATTTTCTGTTTTTCACATCCCCTTTCAACTTTTTGTATAAATCACTTCTCCATTCTTCAAGTTCTATTTCATCTAGTTTTCTCTTCTTTCCTTTTCCTGTCACTTTATATGTTCCATTCTTTCTACAGCATTTGCACCATATTGTTATCGCCAATATTATTATTGCTATCCCTGCTAGGGGTACTAATATTTGACCTATAAGTCCTTTCCCTACATTAGCAAACCAGGTTCCAATTGACGAAATACTAGTTGTCAATCTTTCCCATACACTATCAACTTCCAGTGGTTTAAGTTCTTTCTCAAGTTTAGTTATGTTCTGAATATACGTTCCAATTTCTGCACTCTTATCAGGAATATAAGTGCAACAATGTTTCGTCTTCAATAATTTACAGACTCCTCCCTCTTTTGCCAATAGAATGTCAAGAGCAAGTCGATTTTGCATCACCATAGATCTAATCGCAACCATCTCCGTATTAATCATTAGAAAACCTCCAGCAGTATCCGTTGATAAACGATCAACCACTGTAGACAATTTACATATTATCCTTGAGTTCAGAATTATTCCCACTGAAGGTATCAATGCACCAAATATATCACCTACAATTTCTGAAAAACTAGCTCTTTTACTACGTATTAATTCATTATTGTTTTCATTGCTCCCAGTGTTTCTTTTTACGTGGTATATCTTTGGAAAAACTATTCCAAAATAACAACTTCCATACCATCGTGCAGGAAGCCTAAAATAAGCCTTATTCCCGCATACATAATAAATTCCAGGAAAAACTGAATCTGTTCCTCCTCTGAGTCCCCAACCTCCAAGAATTAAAAAATTGTGTTCACATTCACTGGTACCGATGAAAACATTGTTATAATCAGTCTTTAACCTATGAAGACAAATTTTCCCTTTCTTTACGAAATCCAGAGCCATTGCAGCTTGAGCTTTACCAGGTGTATAACTCCCTTCCTTCTCCGCCCAAGGTGGCAACTGAGCCTTATGCTCTGAAGCTTTCTTTTGAAAATCATGTCTTCTATCTTCTACTAAATTCAAAAATATCTTTTCTTCTTCTAGTAAAGAACATGTTAGATTGTGTCTATGTGCATGTGTTATGTCTATCGATTTCATTGTTAAGAAAAACTCTCCCATAAACTGTGCGTCTTGACTACTAAGCACTGGGTTCATACTCTTGCGAATAGGAACCTCAGAAAATATCACATCTAAGTTTGAATAATAATACTGTAGCCTACCTGTTCTATAAAATAAACTTGTTAATACACTACATGAGATGCCATATGTCAGTGGTAAATGATGGTATGTTAATCCTTCCGCTACTGATTCAGGTAACTTCATACAGACATAACAATTACTAACTTCCATTGTCTCTACATACTGAAACAATAACTTTGTGAAAACATTTAAACTAGTGTCGTTATCAGCTATTTCATGATGAATTTCTGCCTCATCTTCTGTCATTAATTCTACTCTATTGCCCTTCATGTTTGCTGTCCTTCCTTTAGTTTCATTATTAATCTTCTTATCTATTATCATAAGGTAAGGAACTGCTACAATCAGGACTAACCATACTATAAGCACCAATACTAGACTACATATGCAGATTGCACAGCATCTCCTACAACAATTTCGTTTTGGTCTCCCAGTAACTCTATCGTCAGGCATTTTTCGACAAGGAAGATTGCTCTTCTTATCTCTTCTTCTTTTCTTTAGAGGATTCTTTTGTTTAGTCAGGGTGGTCTTGTTTCTTCTTCGTATGTTAGTTCTGCACTTGTTCCTTCGCCACCACTGTCACTTGACTCTGAGCTTTCAAAATCTTCAAGAATGATATAAGTCCAGTCAGGACCCTTGAATTTGTTATTCACAAGTCTCAGTCTTTTACTTTTTCTTTTTCCTGACTTTTTCTCTTGTTCAGTTTGACTTGTCACTTCAGGTACTTGTTCTGGATCTTCACTTCTGGTTGTTATGTGGTATTTTACTCTTTTAATGACACTTGGCCAATGATCTCCTTTTCTTGTCTTCTTGGTTGGCACTGTTTCTCTGTTTACGTCTTCAGAGATCTTGTTATTTTCACTGCTCAATACTGATTTGTTTTCTTTGATTACTGCTTCTTTTGTTTGTTCTTTTTCAGGTCTGATTGGTTTCTCTTCAATAGCTCCACAATGACTTTCAAGATGTTGGCTTTGTTCCTTTTTTATTTCTTTATGTTCATTTGTATCAACCCCTATTTCTTTAGTGAATTCTTCTTGATCTAACTGCTTCTGATCAGGGCTTATTGCACTGTGAACTTCTGCAGCCTGACCGGATTCTTCTAAACCTATCTGTCCCTGTGTCAAAGTCTATTAGATCTTCACTGTTTTGAGTCCAATTTTCTTTCCCTATCTGACCTTGCTCAGGTTCTCTTATTGTCTTTTCTTCTTGTACCTGAGCTGCTTCTTCTTCACCTATCTGATCTTCTTCAATTTCTTCCAATTTAGTTTGACTTCTTGTTCTGTGGTATACTTCAGGAACTTCTACCACTGGTATCCAATCCTGACTTGTGCTCGGTTGTTCTCCGTCAGCTTCTCTCGAACCTCGATCCTGAGATTCCTCTGCTGGGCAACCTTCAGCTTCTTCAGTGATTGGTGTTGTCTGTGATTTCTCCTCTTCAGGGTCTGGTACTCTCTTTGTGTGGCTTACGTGAATCCAATTAGGAAATCTTGCACACTTCACTGCTGTATTGGTGGTCAATATAACTTGACAAGGTCTGCTCCACCTGGGTGATAGACACGTTTCTCTGGTGTGATTCTTCACTACCACCCAATCACCAGGATTCAGATCATGTTCTAGTTCAGGCTGCCTGGAAACTGCGTCTGTCTCCAACCTGATGAGAGACAGAACGCACTAGGTCAGCCAATCCTTTGCAATAATCCAGAACCATATCATCAGATATATTTACTAATTTGTTTGTGGGAACATGTGTTTGTCTCATTGCTCTTCCCATCATTATTTCATGGGGGCTCAATCCTGTCGTTCTGTCAGGTATACTTCTGAGTCCCATCAAGACAAGTGGCAATGCGTCTGGCCACTCTAATGATGTTGATGCACACATTTTTCCCAATCTTGACTTTATAGTGCCATTTAATTGTTCAACCACTCCAGAAGCCTCTGGGCGATATGCACAGTGCAATTTCTGTTTGATTTGAAATGCTTCACAGATTATCTGGATCACTTCGCTATTAAAGTGTTTTCCTCTATCTGATTCCAAAGATACTGGGAAACCAAACCTAGGTATGAGCTCACGTAACAACAGTTTTGCAACTGTAATACTGTCATTTCTCCTAGTAGGGTAAGCCTCCACCCACTTTGAAAACAGACACACTATGACTAGTACATATTTTAGTCCTCTGCATGGTGGTAACTGTATGAAGTCGAACTGGAGTCTTATAAATGGGCCCTCTGCCTTTCCAATCTTTCCAAACCCAATTATCGTTTTCCTGCCTGGATTATGCATTTGGCAAGTTAAACATCTCTGGCAAAGACTCTCTGCAACAGCCCTGAATTTGGAATTGTACCACTTTTGTCTGAACAGCCTAATCATTGCAACTCTCCCTATGTGTGTGTCTCCATGATGCATTCTGGCCATTTGTCAGAGTAAACAATCTGGCATGACTGGTCTGCCATCTGCACTGATCCACACTTCATCTTCTCCTCTTTGGGAGCAACCCACTTTGATCCACAAATTTTTCTCACTCTCATCAACCTCATCTTGCAATTTCTTCACCTCATTCCAAGTTTCAGGTGGCATATACAGCATAAGCTGGCAGCTGATTCCCATTCTTTCCACCCTCTTATTGACTGACGTTCTGGTTTTGGCACAATGTTGAGCCACCAGGTCTGCATATCTGTTGCCGACTACCACCCAGTCATCTCCTGACTGGTGTGCGGCACATTTCAGCACAGCCAATTCTTTTGGTGATTGTATTGCTTCTAGCAATTCCCTTACAAATTGTCCATTTTTAATGGGGGATCCTGAAGAAGTCATGAAATCCCTCTGCATCCACAGTTGGCCAAAATCATGCACAACCCCGTAACCATATTGACTATCTGTAAATATGGTCACTCTCTGATTCCTCCCAATTTTGCAAGCTTTTATCAAAGCAATCAATTCAGCTACTTGTGCAGATTTTACTCCTGGTAAATAGGATGCTTCGACTATTCCAGTTAATTCACATACCGCATAGGCAGCAGTTAGTTTACCATCTTCATGTCTTTGACATGAACCATCGACAAATAGCTCCCTGTCTGGCTTTTTAAGAGGCTGTTCCTCTATGTCTGGGCGTGGTTTTGTACATAATTCTGTAATTTGTACACAATCATGTTCATCTTCTTCGTCATCTTTATTTGTTTCATGATATGGGTCCGGCAATAAAGTTGCTGGATTTATTATTGTACACCTTACCATGGTCACATTTTCAGCACCCATTATTATCCTCTCATATTTAGTCAGCCGACTAGGAGTAAGATGCTGAGTTCGGGTTCTTGTCAACAGAATCACAACTGCATGTTGAACATACACTTTTACAGGATGTCCCATCACAATCGACTCGCTTTGGTCAATGCTCAAACAAGTTGCTGCCACTGCTTTTAAGCATCCTGGCAACGCGGCTGCTACTGGGTCCAATGTAGCAGAAAAGTACGCTATAGGACGTCTGTCTAGTCCATGTCTCTGAGTTAGGACAGAATGTGCACAATTTTCTCTCTCTTGACAGAATAATGCGAATTCTCTTTTATAATCAGGCATGCCTAAGGCAGGTGCTGAACAAAGTGCGTTTCTCAATTTTACAAAAGCTTCTACACTTTCATCCTCGACAGGGTCCTTTGTTCGACAGGGTCCTTTGCTTTCTTTTTCGTCATGTTAATTAAGGGCTTAGCTAACATGGAAAAATTTGGTATCCATTGTCGACAGTAGCCTACTATTCCTAGGAACATCCGCACTTGTCTTTGGGTTACAGGCATTTGCATTCTCTTTATTAATTCTACTCTTTCAGATGTTATTCTTCTTTTTCCCCTCTCAATTTGATGTCCCAGGTATTTAACAGCTGTCCTGCAAAACTGTAACTTTTCAGGTGAGACTTTATGCCCTTCCTCAGCCAAGAGATTTAATAATGCTATGGAATCAACAACACAGTCTTCTCTGGTGGTCGACGCCACCAATAAGTCGTCGATATATTGGACTAAGACTGAGCTTCCTGGCATCAATAGTTTTTCCAGGCACTTTTTCAGTATCTGGTTGAAGATGGAAGGACTTTCTGTGTATCCCTGAGGAACACGATTCCACACATAGACTTTGTTCTCAAATTTAAATGAGAAAAGATACTGGCTGTCTGGATGCAATGGTATTGAAAAGAATGCTTGACACAAATCAATTACTGTGAACCATCCTGCATTCCAAGGGATCTGGTATAGAATTACTGCAGGATTTGGTACTATGAGACAACAAGGTTCCACAATCTTGTTTATTTTTCGCAGGTCCTGAACAATCCTATATTTTCCACTAGGTTTCTTTAATCCCATGATTGGGGAATTACATGGGCTACTCATTACTTCTTTTAGTATGTTTTGTTCTACCATTCGATTGATTTCTTCAATAACTCTTGTTTTTACTTCTGCACTCATTTTATACTGTCTGGTATTTGGGAAAATTACACCTTCTTTTACCGTAATTTGAACTGGATCTATTTTTGCCATAAGTCCTACTTCTTTTCCGGTGAAATCCCATACTATTGGGTTTACTGTACCTTTTAATTCTTCTGGTAACTCATCTCTTGTTATTAACGAAAACATTTCGTCTATTTCTGTACCTTGTTTTGCAACCATAATTTTATATACATGGTCCTCATCTGGTGTCTGAACTGCCACACCATCTGGCGTGCAGAAAATTGTACAGTTCATTTTGCACAATAAATCCCTACCTAATAAATTCACTGGGCTAGAGTCGCACACTACAAATTGGTGCATTTCTCTGAAGTTTCCAATTTTGACTTCCATTGGTTCTGTAAGAGGCGTTCTAATTCTTTGATTAGCTACCCCTACTACTTGGATATCTTCACCAGAGAGAGGAAGGTCTGGGATATCTGCTGATCTCACCGTAGACCTGGTAGCACCAGTGTCCAAAAGGAAAGTAATATCATTACCTTTCACATTTCCTTCAACATATGGACCAGACTGATCTACCTGTAAGGATGCGCCAAGTACGCACTCCTTCTTCCCCTCTCCTAGGCACCGTCATGAGTTGAATTCACAGTAATTGTCCTGCAAAAGAAATTGTGATGTCATATAATCATTCTTACCACTCCCTCCTGGGTATCCAATGTCTGTACCGTGCTTTGCTCTGCTTACATTACCCTGAACAGGTGGAGGTGGTAATTGACTCTGGGGATTTACACCCTGCTGTGAGTCATTCTGCGTCTGTGGATTTAAGTTTTGATTTGGGCCATTATTATTCCGAATCTTTTTACATTCGTCCTTCCAATGCCCCAATTTTCCGCATCCATGACAAGGAAATTTCTTTTTAGCTTCTTCTCTACTCATTCGTCCTCTAAATTTTCCACCATTTCCCGTATCACCACTCGTTCCAGAATCTTTTCCTTGATTTTCACTCGGATTTTCCAAATTAATTCCCTGCTTCTCTGCCATTTTCACCTGTGCCCACATCACCTTTTCTTGTAATTTCTTGTGTCTATCCTCAATATCGTCTCCACAATATTTTGCATATTTCAGAATCTCATCTATATGACTTTCCCTGCCAACACAGCATGTGTTGTTTAATCATCTGGCAAATCTCTGGCTTCAGACCATAAACAAATCGATACACAAACTGACTCATGTTTTTGTCTCCAATGTCCTCAAATCCACTATACTGTTTAAACACCTGCAATAGACGCTCATAATAGGAATATACTGATTCACTGGCTTCTTGGGTGGTTCGATCTATTTTCACCCAATCTGTTTCTTTCGGGGGTATTTTCCCTTTCAGGTATGTTATCACCTGCTGATACTTTTTCATTACATCATTTGACGGGGCACCTGTCTTCGGATCTCTAGGATATTCATCACTAGGCCAATCGACTGTAATTTTACAATCTGTCCACAAATCGGCAGGTACCACTATGTCAAACAGACCATCTAAATCCTTCAACAATACCTTTGACACCTTCACAAACCTTTCAACCTGCTTGTACCATTCAATTGGCTTTTCCCTCAGCTTTTGAAAATCATTCGTAAATGATAAAATATCCTGTCTGCTCCATGGGACATGTACATATCCTCCTCCCGCAACTTCTCGCATTGGATACATTTGATCTGCTTTTCCTGCTTCCTTCTTCACATATTCTGATGGTGTTCTACTTGTTCGTGCTTCTTCCTTTTTCTTGGCCCACCTAGTTTTCCATTTATCTAGGTCTCCCCATTTTTGCAAAACTAACATTAATTCTCTTATTTGTAGTCTTTTTCCAGAGGCATTCATATTTTCTAAATCTTTGTCTGAAAATTCTCCTCTATAGGGTTACTGTAGTACCTTTGATCTCCCTATTTCTATTCCCATCTGTAATGCTAAATTGGACAATTTTTCATGAAATAACCTTACATTTCTGGTGATACTCCTGCATAGGAACAATAATTCTTCTTCATCATAGGTATTTAAGCGTTCTAGTCCTACATTTCCTGCTATTATTTCTTCTAATTCAACTTTTAATTTATGAATGTCCATTATTTTCGGAGGTGTGCACTGTTTAACTGACCCTTGCACCCATCTTTCTAGATCTTCAGGTGTTACTATGGTAGCACTTTTTGCTCCTGATGAAGTTACTAAACTTACATCTTTTGAACCTCCAGGTACATCTTTTCTTGGAGTACTATTTACAGAACCTCGAATAGGCAAGTCCATAAGTGATATTGTGGATTCACAGTCACTAAATTGATCCTCAATTATAACTGGAGCTTCAGGTCTGGGATTACTCACAGGAGTAGGTGCAAGTATGGGTGGAGGACAATTTCCCTGAGTACCATATAATGGAACTACTGGACCAATTGTTACAGGTATGGTCAACGAATCAGGACGTACTTTTATCTGAGTTATTTTCTGTATTAATTCTGCTCTGGTCTTTTCTAGGGCTTCTTTTTCTTTATCATGTAGCATTCTACTCGGGGTGAACTCATGCATTACCTGTGGCACTAATGGAGTTTTTGGTGGTGCACTTGGGGTGCATCCACTTGTCCCTTCCTGATATGGTGGGGGATTTCTTAACATTTCCTCCATAAATTCGTCTTCAGACTCCTCATTTCTCATTAAATGTTTTGTCTTTTCTGTACATTTGCCTCCTGATTTCTCTCCTTCTGTGAATAATGGATACAGTCCTTCTGTAATCATTGCCCTTCTCCATTGTTTCATCTGACCCTCTCTCGACTCACGTAAATATCTGGGGAAAAATCCTGGGTAACTCCTATTACTTCTATCCCGCTCAAATGCCTCGGTTTCCCATTCTTCTAGAGCTTCGTATTGAGTTAATCTAGGTCTGGGTTCTAAATCATTCATCCTCAATCTCAAGTTTTGAAGAATTCTTCCATTGAAGGTACCATTCTCAGGAAATGCTAATACTCCATCATTTTTGGTGTATTCTATCCAATTCTCCATCCATACACAAGTATGATAACCTCTATCCATCATTATAAATGATGCTGGCGTTTTAGCTGGTGGAATAATAATTCCTTCTCTAGTTTTGATTGGTTTGTCCTTTTTAAAATAATTCTTAATCTTTTGCAAAAATTACATTTTTCTCCTTTCTCCGTACATTCTATCTAATCTTCTGTGTACAAAATTATATTCTGCAAAACCTAGGAATCTCCTATCCGGACGAGTTCCTGTTAAAGTCGGATCGCGTTTTAACATGCAATCCTTATCCACTAAGAATTTTGCTTCTATAATTTCGACCAATCAAATGTCTGCTATCTTTTATTTCCGAGCCAATCCTTGCGCGGCCTTTTGGTGACGTTTCTCTGTCAACCCCTCCTTTATAATCTGCTCTTTTCTGTCCTCGCTGGTTTAACCAATTCCAGCGCGGCACCTGTGACGTCAGTACTACTCCTGACTACTGACCCCTCCTTTACAAGTGTCTCTCCACACCCGCTGTTTCAACCTACCACAGCGCGGCGTTTTGTGACGTCAGCTCCCTCTCCGGCAACTGACCCTCCCTTTACAAAAATTTACGCAAACTTATTTTCTCTATAAATGTTCATTAAATTTCAGTAACAACATAAAACATTCGCAAAACCTTTCCGTTTACTAAAACATACACTACGAGTAAAACACTTCCGTCTACTCTTCACACAAGCTCCAGAAGTACCTGTTACTTCTCCAATGTTACCCTTTCTAGGTAATATAACATCAAATTTTCATCAGCGTACCCTTTTTGCTATTACTCACACGCATAGAGTCCCTAACGAGTACTGAAAGTCCTGCTTAACTTCTCAGTACTATTTCTGCCTGACAGATAACCTCACTGCAGTATGGCTTCCACTTGCCACCCACTATTCTTTTTACCCCAAGGTATTCTGGACAACTTAAAACAAACTCAAAATTTTAAGCGGATGGTAGTTCATAAAAATACAAATAAAAATTCTCATTACCCAATTAACAAAGAGTAACCATAACCGTCCTCTGCTTACCAGAAAACTGATCCAGCGCAATATTAGCCAACAACATTCATACAACATATACTCACTTGGGCCCATACATTCACACTACACTAATACTTACGCTGGGTGTCAGATTTACTCTTTTATCAAAGTCCCTGCTACCAATTACCTTCTGATTGAAGAGTAATAACTTACCAATGGATCCTTTGCTAATTGGGAAGTTTAAAATGAGTGACATTCATTATAGTACATAATCCTGAAATAACCACTGAGTCAGGAAGTTTTAAAATGTTTATCTAAAGTTTTAGCAGAGTAAAATACAGGTACTTGATTGAAATACCCAAGAAAAAGCATAGAAATGATTTTGCTAATAAATGATGGTGTTTAAGGAAAGGAAGAGAATAGAGACAGCAGCGCAACTAAAGGTTGCAGTATAGTTACCTAAATGTGAGAACCAAGCCCCTTGGCCAAGGAGTTGGAAAAGATAGGACCCAGGTAGGATGAAGAGCAAAGACTTCTTCCAGGATCAGGACAGGACCGGTGACCTCTCTACAACGACGCCTGCGCCGTTCCCCTCTCTGATACTCGACTTCTCCTCGATTCTCCCGCTCTAATGGACTCTGCCGCCCCCTCCTCAGGACCTCTTCTAGACAGGGATTCAGTCAGCAACCGATCAGCATGGCAGTCTGGAGCTAAGAGTGCTCTCGCAGCATGGACGCCTGTTCTTCGTGAAAGCATGCTCTGACTAATTAACTAATGCTATATTCTATTATACCCTTCTACGCCCATGTACCTCCCCTTAATGTTGCTAAAATATGGGACCACTACTTCTGATTGGACAGGGACAGGGGGTGGATTCTCGCACCATATTGATTTGGCCTAAATTGTAAAGCCTATTATCTTTACGTTCCCTCCCCTTCAGATTAATACATTCGCTTTATTTCCCACCCGTCTCACGACAAATGTTTTACATTTTACAGGGGAAAAGTATCATTTTGTCCACCGGAAACATAAAGTACAGCATCTTCGGCCAATGGGTCATGGCCTTGGAAGACGTCCAAGTTGACTTCACTTGGCAGGCACACAGGACACATGCGCAGAACCATCTGTCTCTCGAGTTTCAAATCACCAACCCAGGCCCAAGTTTACGAATTACTAAAAGTGCAAGAAGAAAATATTAAAATCACAAATAATATGTTTCACTGTATGCCCACTTTCCCTACTCTATTCCCAATTAATTATAATACTATCCTGCATTAGTAGCATTAAGAAAACGACAATTTAATAATGACATGAGAGCAAGCTGAAGCATGTGAAAACATTTAGCGGCCATTTTAGCGCACACTGCGCAGAAGCAGAAGTTTCCCATCAAGCAAAGAAAGACGTCACACCATGTGATCAGGTTGCGACATGCGCATTGAGGTTCCCGCGCTTTAGCGGACATTTTGGATTACAGACAAGCGTTATTCATTAGTAAAACACATAGGCAAGCTTCTGTCCCTCTTGTGTTTGTGAATGCAAAGGTTAGTTTTGACAATACAAGTTTAATAAGTTAATACTATGAGGAGGATTGCGTACAAGCAAGTTTCTTTTTTGAAACCTTGCTCCATCAATATGGTTGTAGGTATACCAATGGTGTTCTAATGTTTTGGCCTTCCCATATTCCTTAGACAATATTATTTTTCTTTAAATGGGGTTACAGTTCATTGCTGCAAATCAATGGAGAATTAACCATGGGCAATGAGAGAGTTAATAATAACACAGTATAGGATGGAAAATGTGCTAAACAACCTGAGCTTGTCATGGGTCTCTAAGAGAGCTTTTAATGGCTTACAAAACTCAAACCTGATTGAGTTAGGCAGCACTATTGCTTTATGATTCTGCACCAAATGCACCCAGGTTAAAACTGTTCTATTGACCGAAATGAGAGGCTTACCATCTGTTTCAAGTAGTATTCTTGAACAGTACTGTGTAAAGAAAATTGGCGATTACCTCGCAGGCATAACAAACCCACACCTTGACCTTCATTTCCCCCAATATAAGTATCTCTTGCAGACTTAGCAGTACTGGATAAGCCCATGGGTTGCTTTGACAGAAAAGGTCCAATTACCTCCAACTGTGATCCAGGGAGCATACCGAATTCAGGGGCAATGCTGTTGCTTTAATCTTCCAAATAGCTCATCCACCTTGTGTCTTAAGTCATATTGCGCAAAAGAAAATCTCCGGAAGGCGACGAGTCTCTAAATTCTAAGGGCCAGTGCGAGCAAGTTATTTGTATTGGCAAATAACTAAAGAGAGAAATTCATGTGGTTCATGTAGAAGAAGGAATAGATAAGAAATTGATGGCATGCATTTGGTATAGCATATCACCGGTGCAAAAATTGAGCTGCTCCTTGATATCAGATTCATAAAATGTCACTCCTTCACTACACTGTATACCAAATACAGAGAGCAATACGCAGTGCCAGTATCAGGCCTAAACAAGCATTTGTAATGGAATAGGTCTCGCAATTGCAAGATTTTGAGCTATTGGTATTGTAAACGACAATGGCTTTTATTTATGTGTTTAAAAACCTGCAATGATAAAAGGCATTGTCATTTACAATACCAATAGGCCAAAGTTTCGAAAACGCGAGACCTATTGCATTGCAAATGCTTGTTTTATTTTTGTAGCTTCAGAGAATTGCACCAGCGCTTGCCAGGGATACATGCATCTGTATGTTATAGGATGCGATTGTTCTGGCGCTGTTTAAAGACGGCAGCTTGAAGCGAACAAAAGTCTAATTGCAACCGTAATCAGGCAAGGGGTGCCCCCTTCCTCCCTTTTGGACAGCAGGAAGAGGAGGGGGGCCTATTCATGAATGAAAAGCAACAGTTTTGAAATGACTAACAGGAGCCAATTGAAAAGATGGGCGGGACATGGGCGGATCGTTTATGCCATTCTTCAATACAGCATGCCTCGCAGAGTAGCGCATGCGCTACCCAGGCTCGACCTCAAATGGGTCCTGGTTCTGGAAAGCTCAAAATTCCAAAAGCCTGAGAACTCTAAGTTCTAGGCAGGTATCCAAAATCCTTTTGTACTATTAGTTAATGAAGTGTGCAAGGTGTAGCCCACCTGTGGGTCTAGACTCCGAAGCTTGCTTTTGCAGATGTTGTGTCTTTCTTTAAGAGTGGGGAGGTGTTGTGTGAGGAGGGTAGTAAAATAATGTAGCCTTCCAACATCTACAGTGAGGGCACAACACCACTTCCTGAGGACTAGAAAGGAAATGAGTTGGAGAGAAATGGGCCATCGACTGTAGAACAGCGTGTGAACATAATAGGTGAAGACAAGCTCCTTAAGAAGCAGAAAAAACTAAGTATTAGAGGGGGGCAATCCCGAATTAGTCTAGCCTTCTTACTTGTCCCCCACTACATTCATTCACTCAAGCTAACAACACTACAGTTGAGTGACTCACCCAAGGCCTCGCTTTTGATATCTTTTTCAATTTTTTTAATTATTCAGTTACCTTGCCACTGAAGGACAGGAAACTCAAGTGGGTGAATTAACTAAAAGCACATCATTTTCTTTAAATCATTTTTATTTGGTTTTTGAGTATCATATTTAGTAACACAATACAATAACACAGGATGTCCTTCCTCATACAGGTGTTCAGTCCTTCAGTATTGTCCGTTTGTAATATGCTGGAATGTAAACTCTCGATTTGACAGAAATGAGGAATGAAGAAAATAAAAAGACAACATTCAAAAGTAACTGAGCCTGGCCCTGTAGTGTGGGCTTGGATGGGGTATCAAGTGTAGTGTCCATGGATGTCACATTGAGGTGTGCCATAGTCAACCCCAAGGTGTCGAGCTAGCGCAATAGAGGGGAAGGCTGTTAGGTGAGGGGATCTGTCCCTCGGAAGCTGTATGACATGGATTCAATGGTGGACTCATAAGCCTCTATGATGGGTAAGTGTCGTCGCTAGGATCATTCTGAAATGTATGCAAGAGGTCGTCCTCAGCTAAATGGGACTAGTCCTACGTTTCATCGGGAGGCTGGAAGTGTGGGGTGCCGTTTTTGTTAGTGGGGGCCGGTTTTGTATCAGGGCAGCAGTTTTGAGAGCACTGCAATGTTATTGTATATCCAGCAGTTTTCGTGCAACAATAAAAGCGTCAAGATAACTCTGGTGATTAATGGACCTTCTGGAGAGAGATGGAAGTTTTGTCTAGTTGTAGTTTTGACTCATCTAAGGTAGCTGCTGCAAAGAACTCTTACCATGTGTTAAAAATTGGGTTTCTGGTTGGCAGAGGTATGCACCCTGTCCAAGCAGGAACCACAATCCTCATCAGGGTAAGTCAGATACACACCATAAATTAACCTGTGCACACCCTCTGGTAGCTTGGCACAGAGCAGGCAGGCTTAACTTAAGAGGCAATGCGTAAAGTAACACCATGAAAACACCACTAAAAGACTTCACACCAGTTTAGAAAAATAGATTATGATTTTATAAATAAAACAAGACCACAATGACAAACATCTAATGAGTAGAAGTTGAAATATGAATTTCTAAAGAATAAATGAAAAAATAGCGCTTAGAAGCAATAAGCACCTATGGTGGTTATCTGGTGGCACTGGACCTGGGCAAAGTCTAGAGTTCAGGCTGACTGGAATGGAGCCTGGGCCGGACACAGGAGGCACACAAGGCCCACTGAACAAAGTACCTTGATCCTGGTCGCAACAGCAAGATGCAGGCGATGTTGATCCCTGCAGTTGAGGTCATGCGTCAGTTTTCTCAATGCAACTGTGGTGATGTGCCAGTGCTGAAGCACCAAAGCCGAGGTGGGTTGGTTCCGAAGCCGATGCACCAGGTTTCTCCACAAAGTTGAGGGGATGCGTTGATCTTCTCCTACTGCAGTGGCAGTGATGTGGCAGTTTTGATGCATCTGTTCTTGAGGCGATGCACTGGTTCCGAGTGCGATGTGCCGGATCTGTTCCTGCAACAGCGGCGGTGTGTCAATTCTGCTTCACGCAGCAGAGGATGTGTCAATTCCACTGGAGCAAGCACCTGGATCCACTTCCAGTGGATCAGGCACAGGAGCATGAGTTGAGACTTTGATATCCCTGATATCCCAGAAGGCAAGCCAGTATGCCCTTGGAGATCACTCTGGGTTCAAGCAAGAGCCTTGTGCTTCCTCAGCAGGGGAAAAGGGTAGCAGGCAGCACAGCAGAAAATCAATTCTTCCAGAGCAGCAGTCCAGCAGAGTGGCAGTCCTTGTAGCTGTACAGCAGTCCTTCTTCCTGGCAGAGTTTAATTACAGGTCCAGAAGTGTCTAATTTGGTGGGGTCAGAAACTCAGTACTTATACTCAGTTGTGCCTTTGAAGTTGAGGTGACTTTAAAGAGAGGTTTTGAAGTGCACAGAGGTCCTCCCTTCCCAGCCCTGGCTCCAGACTCACTACAGGGGGGGGTATGCAGCTGATTGTTTGGGGACAGGACACTGCCCATTCAGGTGTGTCAGCTCCTCCCGTCCATCCTGCCCAGGATGACCCATCAGGATGCAGATGGCCACTCAGTCACACTAAACCTGTGTGTGTGGCTGTCTGGAGGGAATGCACAAAGCCCAGTTGTTACCCACCCCAGACGTGTATTGGAGAAAGGCTGCAGGCACACAAAGCTTTAAGAGCAGAGAAATGCCATCTTTCTAAAAGTGCAAAAGAAACAATTGATGGACGGAATGCTTGACAATGCAAACATTCACCGCCAGTCACTAGGATCTGGGTTTAATCCATCATTCTTTTGCTCACCACACCACCCCAGTTTGGACCCAGCCATATGCAAATCAGTCTTGACCCTGTTCCTTATGGGAACAGTTCAGACCGACCTGCCAAGCCAGGTTCCTCCCTGGACCGAAAACGAGCATCCTGGGACCGGTTTCAGGGCATTACCCTTCATCAGCCAGGCTAGCTTGAATCCAGTGGTGTAGTGAGCACGGGACCCACGTCTGGGAATACCCTTCCCACTTGGGGCAACTTAGGCAAAAGAAAAAATAGATGGACGGAATGCTGGACAATGCAAACATTCACCCCCAGTCACAAGTATCTGGGCATACCTTTCCCACTCAGGGTGACATATGCAAAAGAAAACCGGTCCTAGGATGCTTGTCTCCAGTCCAGGGAGGACCTGGCCTGGCGATTCGGGCTGGACTGTTCCCATTGGGCACAGGCTCAAGACTGATTTGCATATGGCTGGGTTCAAACTGAAATGGCATGGGGAGCAAAAAAGCGATGGAATTAGGCCCAGATCTCTGTACTGGGATCAATGGATGACAGTGTTCTGCATTCTGTCCATCAATTGTTCTTATACCCAAACGTGGGTCCCATGCTCTCCATGCCACTGGAGTCAAGCTATCCTGGCTGATGAGGGGTGAAACCCCGAAAACGGTCCTAGGATGCTTGTTTCCAGTCCAGGGAGGACCTGGCCTGGCAGTTCGGGCTGGACTGTTCCCATTGGGCACAGGGTCAAGACTGATTTGCATATGGCTGGGTTCAAATTGGAATGGCATGGGAGCAAAAAAACTATGGAATTAAGCCCAGATCTCTGTACTAGGATGAATGTATGACAGTGTTCTGCATTCTGTCCATCAATTGTTCTTTTTGCATTGGTCACCCCGAGTGGGACCGGTATGCCCAGACATGGGTCCTGTGCTCTCCATGCCACTGGAATCAAGCTATCCTGGCTGATGAGGGGTGAAACCCCGAAACCGGTCCTAGGATGCTTGTTTCCAGTCCAGGGAGGACCTGGCCTGGCAGTTCGGGCTGGACTATTCCCATTGGGCACAGGGTCAAGACTGATTTGCATATGGCTGGGTTCAAACTGGAATGGCATGGGGAGCAAGAAACGATGGATTTAGGCCCAGATATCTGTACTGGGATGAATGTATGACATTGTTCTGCATTCTGTCCTTCAATTGTTCTTTTTGCATCTTTCTAAAAGTGGCATTTCTAAACTAGTAATGTTAAATCCAACTTTGCCAACAAAGAGGATTTATCATTACCCTCCCAGTGATATTAAACATGACAGAGCTACTCCTCAATTAGGAATTACAGCTTATAAGTGTAATAAGGAATTCCCAATGTTAACCTATGAGAGGGGGAGGCCTCACAGCAGTGAAAAATGAATTTGGGTGTTTATCACTACAGGGCATGGAAAACTTAAAAGTACATGTCCTTCCTTTTACTTACACAGCACCCTGCCGTATGGGCTACATAAGGCCTACCTTAGGGGTGACTTATATGTCATAAAAAGAGAGTTTAAGGCGTGGCAAGGGGTTATAAATGCCAAGTCAACATGGCAGTGTAAACTGCACACAGGCTGTGCAGTGGCAGACCTGAGACATGTTTAAAGGACTACTTATGTGGGTGGCAAAATCAGTGCTGCAGGCCCAGTAGTAACATTTGATTTACCTGCCCTGGGCACATGTTGTGCACTTTACTAGGGACTTATAAGTAAATTAATTATGCCAATTGCGTATGAGCCAATGTTACCATGTTTAGAGAGAGCACATGCACGTAAGCACTGGTAATGTGCTCAGAGTTCTAAAACCAACAAAAATGAGGTCAGAAAAAGAGGAGGAGAAAAGCACAAAGTTTGGGGGCGACCCTTCAGAGAATGCCATATTCCAACACAAAACAGTATTTTATGTGTATAGCTCAGTGGGTTACTACTTTTGTCCCAGAGATTATTTTGCTACTGTGCAGTTCATAAGTTACAATCGTAATCTAGCAAAGTGAACTAAGAACTGCCATCAAAGAGCTGCATGCAAACTGCATGGTACAGGTTAGAAAGTTAAGTTTTTTCCTCAGTCTTTTATTTTCCTGATGTTGCTAAAAAAAGGTTGTTTGGGTACAAATACATTCTTATTATTAAAGTCAGCCCTAACCATTTTGTTATGTTCTAAATCCTGAGTTTGTGCATCTCGAGACCAAGCACTCTTAAAAAATGCCTATCAGTATGGATGACATTTGAATCCCACACCCCCTTTGCCTTATGTAACATTTTCTGTACACTGATTTACACATGCATGATTCATTGTCTCTGTGTGTGTGATGTAAAGTGTTCGGACGCCCTACACTGATATGAGAGGTGTATAAAACAAATTAAATACATGTGAGAAGAGGGGCTATGGAGCGATGAGGGGCACTGTTGGAGGGTGCTAGTGGATAGTGGATGGTTGGAGGGGTGGGACAACCCCTCAAATACCCCCTGTAGTGGTCAGGCTTGCTCGCTGCACTCGCTATGCACCATATGGGGGCTGGCCTGACAAAATTTGCCAGGCCTGCTTTGGGTTCCTTGTCCGGCCCTGCTTTCATTAAAAGCACATCATGAGAGGAAACTTTGGCAATGGGGAAGCTTAAACCCGACACACAAAGCTGCTGACCTCAGAAGAGTTAGAAAATGGCATACAGTACACCAAGCTGCACGAAGGGTATTTGCTGCTT
The DNA here is from genome assembly GCA_963921515.1 of Calotriton arnoldi. Lineage (NCBI taxonomy): Eukaryota > Metazoa > Chordata > Amphibia > Caudata > Salamandridae > Calotriton > Calotriton arnoldi. The sequence continues at coordinate 1,296,273 of CAWUFW010000577.1, read as the reverse complement.
GTATTGAGGCTTTCTAAACATCAAGCATACACTTTAACCCCTTCGCCGCGGCGCGAATTCCGCCGCGGCGCGGGGGGGGCTGGGGGTGAGCGTGGGGTTTCGGTGCTCATGACAGCACCACGCCGTCATGAGTCACGGGCGGCGTGTGCTCATGACGGCGTGGTTCCGTCATGACCACGCCCGCTCATTAATTCGCCCGCACAGGCGGGGAATTAATGCCGCGTGGGCGGAGCGGCATGACGGAACCACGCCGTCATGAGCACACGCCGCCCGTGACTCATGACGGTGTGGTGCCGTCATAAGCACTCAAGGGGTTAAAATGTGTTTTAAATTTTTTTTTTTTAAGTGTACTTGAAACTGTAGTTTTCCAGTTGATTAAGTTTGCTCAGATAATGCAGCTGGTCTCGTTCTCTGAGAACACAAAGATACCTAACTAGTGGTGTATTACTAGTCTCCTCACATACCACCCGTTTGATGCATGCATGCATCTCATGGGCAGGATGCGGCTTGTTTGTGGGACCCAGCGCCCCTGAGGAATGATTTACTGCGTTCAGTCTGACTGAAATAGGGCAGTGCGCTGGCAGATGAAGTGGTCTCCAGCGGCTCACCGTAGCACGAGCGTAGGGGCACGCTGCTTCTGCAATACATCCCACCTGGAGGGATAGGCGTCCTCCCGCGCGCCGCCGACCCTTCCCTGCTACTGCAACGGCTAGGGGCAGCTTTCAGTCTGCGTAAAGGTTTGATGCGGTGATTTAGCTCGGGTTTTCTGCTGTCATGTGCTTTTCAGTCACTGGATGGCGGGCTTTTAATCTAAAGTTAATCATGTTTCCGACTTAGTTATATCTATGACGGCCGCACGTAAAAATTGTACTTTGAGATGCATTATGGTTTTCAGCGTGCTAAACTGATCATTTAAAATCGTGCCATTATCCGTCACTAGCCAATAGCTTATTCACCTGTCACATTGCAGTGATTTATTGAAAGAGAAATAAAGCGGTTATTTACCTGGTAATGCGGCTGTTGCAGTGAGGAAATGTAAATAAACTGTGTTTACACTTTACAGTGCCAGACATTCTCACACGAGGGTGAAAATAGTTAAAATAAACCAAATTTAGGATTTGACGTGTTTTTCTCTACACACTTCAGTTGGGACTCACTATATACCCATTCCGAACCTATGCTTTGTTTTGTGAGCTCTAATACATTTGTTTATCTTTTTAATGAGAAAGCTACCACAATTGATAAACACAAACTACTATAATTAGGCTCTATGTCTATATATTTGTCTATATCCTTGGGTGGTATTCACCAGCCCACAAGGAGGAAGGGTCAGAGATTCAGTGGGAATGTACTCCTTCCTTGGTTTGTGAATAATACTGAAGTTGTACTTCAGTTGCCGAGTTCACTACCTCTCAGTTTTTGATGACCTAATATCTGTAGAATTTCCTTAAATAATCAAGTGAGTCTGATGGTTATTCACAAGTATGAAAGTTTATTTAATAATAACATCTGTTGACGGTAGCAGTCCCGTACGACCACCATTATTATCTGTCTTAACTCAGTTTTGGTAAGGCTCCTCCGGGGGCAGGCGGCGACTGTCGTTGAAATATTATTTATGAGGTTAGACCGTTAGGGGTGGGATTAAAGAAAGGGAATGATGCTCTGCATCCTGCTTTAGGGCTTTCATTTTCTGAGACTTTTTAGCTGGTGGCATGAAAATTAGATTGAGATTAGGCTCCTCATTTGATGAACTTCATAATTCACAGCAGTGATAAAATTTCTGCAAATTCCGGAAAATAATTCATATCTATGACATCACCCCCATCAAATATGGCTTTTGGTGCTACTACTTTTTGTGCAATAATAGTATGTGTGTGCATATTGCAGAGTCAGAGGAAATCACTCAGACATTATGCTGAGGTTGGAAAAAGGCCTTTTCTGCATTACTCTGATGATGTGGGTGGCTCCCCACCAGAGTGATGTGCACAGTTAAAGCAGGCCTTGCTGCCAACTTCCTACATGGTGTTTGTGTATCAGGGAGACCCTTGGTGTGTTGACTACTATCCACCCTAATAGCCAAATGTGCTCTCCCCTTCTGCTGAGGTCTCTTGATTCCGGGGTTGGACTGGCCTGTAGGGTGATCAGCCAGTGCCAGAAGGACTGGTCTGATAGGTCAGTCTGTGGGCCTTTTTGGCTATTTGTGAGCCTGTTTTATGATCTCGTGGGCCAGTTTTACAGTTAATTTCGCTGATATTATCACAAACAATGCCTACAGCTAGCCCAAATGCATACAGTCTCTCCAATATTTTTCAAAACATATATACAGTGTTTCTTTACAAGTTCAAAAATGCCTCGATTTGCAAATATAGACCACTTTTTTAGCTATGTGATTTACTAATAGGGCTACTTTTTGTTTTTGACCCGTGCCTATTTTCTGTCCCTTCTGACCCTTCTTGATGCTACCTCTTCCCCTGTGATAAGCTGTGTGGGTGAGTGTGAAAGCACTGCCTGCAGTGGAGAAGGAGGAGCAGTGACACGATGAGTGCAATGAATTTGCTTACAACTTAGGCGCCATTTGACAAACCTGCACAAAATTTGGCAGACCCTTAGCATGTTTTGCATCTTCTTGGAATGTGAAGTTTCATGCATATTTGTTAACGAGGGCAAAAACAATGCAATAGGTCTCGCAATGACATTATTTTGAGCTATTGGCATTGTAAATGTCATTGTTTTTTTTTTTCCCTTCGTGAAGCATTAATCAAATGGTGTAATGCAAAATGGCAATAGTTCACTTTGTTGTAATTGCGAAATCTAATGCATTGCATTTGTACTAGTGTGAGTTTTGTATTGTAAACGGTACTGGCTTTTATTAATGTTTTCTATTTTTTATCACATTAATCTAATGCTCCTCTGGGGACAGACTATAGCTGCCTGGTCTGGAGGTCTCCCCCCTTGCTAACCTGCTCGAAGGCCTTTCTTTTCGGTGCCCTAATACTGGCCCCTTCACTGAGAAAAAGGTGCAGTTGGACGATTAATTTGTCGATGAAAAGTGAGCGCACCCAGCCCTTGGCTCAAACACAATACCAGCAAAGAAGTCTCGGAAGGAAGAGAACTGTACACAAAGGGGCGTGGCACGGAGACAAAAACCACGCACACACATGATTATTGCAATGCAATAGGTCTCGCAGTTACCCGAGTTTAAGCTATTGGCATTGTAAATGACGATGCCTTTTATTTATGTTTTTAAAACGAAAACAAAAATAAAAGGCTTTGTTATTTGCAATGTCAATAGCTCAAACTCGCATAAATGCGAGGCCTATTGCATTGCAAATGCTTGTTTTAGTAGATCCCAAGGTCCGCCCTCTTCAGCTCTGCTCTGTCTCTGTCTCAGAAAGTGGCAGGCAGCTGGACATGGAAGGGTGACAGTTCATGAGTGTCCAGCAAGGCCGGACTGTTGTTTTACCGGAGGCTGGCATGGTGGTGGCTGTTTATGAAGCTAGTAGGGGGCCGATTTTATTACTGGGGGCCGGGCTGGCCACATTTCCTGCTTGTTCTTTTTCCTCGGTGCAGTGTTGTGTGGCATATTAGTATCCCTAGGATAGACCGCCCTAGCCATTCACCAACACGCCGCGGCCGCGTGTGCCTACAAGCCGTTGTTCATGCCTCAAAGACGTTGTGCAGCTGAATCGATTAAAACGCACTGGTGCAGCCTAGCAATGTGTTTACACATACACACACAGACACACTCGCACGCATTTTCAAACACACACACCTACAGAGACACATACAGACACACAACACACGCACACATACAGACACACAACACATACAGACACACAACACATACAGACACACAACATACACATACATATACACAACGCACAGATACAGACACAGTACACATTCAGACACACAGAGACATACAGCACACAGACACACACGTGTGCACGTGAACCAGGACCCGAGAGCCGTGCACGCCCGGCAGTGCCCGTGTGTGCGTTGGCTGGCGCTGGCTCCACTGCATAGCGCTACAAAACGGCGTGAACGAGCGGAAATGACAGAAAACAGCTTCTAAAAATACACGCACCTGAGTCAATAACACGAAGGGCAGCATGCCGGGAATAGAGACACGAGTCCGGCTGATGGTAGGGACAGTAGGGGGCGGCTTGTAGGCACACGCGGCCGCGGCGTGTGCATAGAGGTGTCTGGTAGTGCGGCATCACTCCGCCTTTTATCATTCCGAGGCCAGTTACAGGAGTTACTATGATGCCTTGCAAATAACAGCGGGCCGACGGTAGCGCTTAACAGACCTACCACGGTGCGGGAAGCGCTGTCTAGGGCGCTAAATAGAGACACGAGTCCGGCTGATGGTAGGGACAGTGGGAGGCGGCTTGTAGGCACACGCGCCCGCGGCGTGAGCATAGAGGTGTCTGGTAGTGCGGCAGCACTCCGCCTTTCATCATTCCGAGGCCAGTTACTGGAGTTACTATGATACCTTGCAAATAACAGCGGGCCGATGGTAGCACTTAACAAACCTACCACGGTGCGGGAAGCGCTGTCTAGGGTGCTAGAGACACGAGTTCGGCTGATGGTAGGGACAGTGGGGGGCTGCTTGTAGGCACACGCGGCCGCGGCGTGTGCATAGAGGTGTCTGGTAGTGCGGCAGCACTCCGCCTTTCATCATTCTGAGGCCAGTTACAGGACTTACTATGATGCCTTGCAAATAACAGCGGGGCCGACGGTAGCGCTTAACAGACCTACCACGGGGCGGGAAGCGCTGTCTAGGGCGCTAAATAGAGACACGAGTCCGGCTGATGGTAGGGACAGTGGGGGGCTGCTTGTAGGCACACGCGGCCGCGGCGTGTGCATAGAGGTGTCTGGTAGTGCGGCAGCACTCCGCCTTTCATCATTCCGAGGCCAGTTACTGGAGTTACTATGATGCCTTGCAAATAACAGCGGGCCGACGGTAGCTCTTAACAAACCTACCACGGTGCGGGAAGCTCTGTCTAGGGCGCTAGAGACACGAGTCCGGCTGATGGTAGGGACAGTGGGGGGCGGCTTGTAGGCACACGCGGCCGCGGCGTGTGCATAGAGGTGTCTGGTAGTTCGGCAGCACTCCGCCTTTCATCATTCCGAGGCCAGTTACAGGACTTACTATGATGCCTTGCAAATAACAGCGGGGCCGACGGTAGCGCTTAACAGACCTACCACGGGGCGGGAAGCGCTGTCTAGGGCGCTAAATAGAGACACAAGTCCATCCGGCTGATGGTAGGGACAGTGGGGGGCTGCTTGTAGGCACGCGCGGCGTGTGCATAGAGGTGTCTGGTAGTGCGGCAGCACTCCGCCTTTCATCATTCCGAGGCCAGTTACTGGAGTTACTATGATGCCTTGCAAATAACAGCGGGGCTGACGGTAGCGCTTAACAAACCTACCACGGTGCGGGAAGCGCTGTCTAGGGCGCTAAATAGAGACACGAGTCCGGCTGATGGTAGGGACAGTGGGGGGCGGCTTGTAGGCTTGTCTCGGTCCCTCCCTGTAGGTGTGCGAGACCGCGGGCTCTTTGAAGCGAAACACATGTGCATCAGAGTGGCCATGGTGGAGCGGAGGGAGGAGGTCGAGCAGAGCAGCAAATGCTGTGGGAGGAGGAGAGAGGAAGCGTTGCCGCCTGATAGTGCACGGCTCAGCCTGAACCCGGCAGAGCAGCGAATGCTGTGGGAGGAGGAGGGAGGAAGCATTGCCACCTGATAGTGCACAAATCCGCCTGAATATCGCAAACAATCGCAACTCCTGTCGTGACCTGCCCCGAAGCATATGTCAGCGCAAGCAGGTAGCAGATCGCTAGGGAAGTGGGCAGGAGGAAGAGGACGGGGCAGATGGGGACAGATGTAGCTAAAGGAAAATAAACACGCGCCCTCGGGGAACCACATCTGACCTTTGATCTCGGTCTTTGCCTGAACAGCAAATGCGACGAGATAACAATCATGGCCCTGTTTACACAAAAGCTCAGAGGAGTGTGAACACGCCTCCTTGAGATAAGAAATTGCTTCACGACAGCCGAAAAGCAGACCGGATGGGCCTGACGAAAAGGAGACAGGGCGGCAACAAAAAACCCTCATTTCCAATGGCAGGCCACCGTTTAGCATAAACGGTGACGCCAGCCAATGAAAATGAGGGGGGGGGGGGCTTCAAGTCCCCTTCTGAAATCTCCTCATCCACAATATGTCTCGCAGAGCGAGCATCGCATGCGCGCTGCAACGCTAGGCGAGACCTAAAAAGGAGTCAAAAAGCTTAGATTTGTTAATTGAGAGTTGGGCTTAATGTGTAGATTATTTTGCAAAATGTCTGCAGCTTTGCCAAAAAGTGGCAGAGTTAATAGCAAATGTACTTACTAATTACTTCCCTCTTTACCTTTGCCTTAGGCGGGGCTCTGCAATCATAAGACTGCTGCGCATGGTCGAAATCTGCAAGTTTGCATGGGATGGAGACTTGATGCAGGCCATGGATAGAGTGCCTGGCCTATTTCCAGGCCCGGCGCCCTGAGAGGGCTGCACATGGCCAAAGGGTGTGCACTGCTATTATGGGTAGCACATGGACTGTGTGCAAAATGGGAATCATAACATTCCTTCAACAGAAGTTTTTTTAACGGCATTTCTACGATTTTATTAATCCTTTTTTTTGCTCTACTGAGTATTTAACCATAACTCTCTTTTGTCTTTTCCATATAAATCATCAAGAAAACATATAATTTCTGACCAATAACTCAAGACTAAACTTAAGACAAAGAGAGGCAGGCAGTAAGCCATATTCTGTACAGTACATGATATTTTTATTGGCAGTTGGACAAATGAACACAAAAGGCACAGCCAAAGAAAGGTAGAAAACATGATCTCATAGACGAGAGGGAAAAGAAGGAAAGATTATCCAAACCAAATGTAAACTTAGAACTCACAGACGTCACGTCATGCTTCATCATATCTCTCTCTTTTATTGCATTTAGAGTACAGGATGTGTTCATAATTGTCAATCCATTGTATAACAGAAGGGGAGTTCTTGGATTGCCTGTGCTTTCTTGTCTTCAGTGGAACCTCAAAACAGCCAACGTTGTTGTTCCTATAATAGATTCACAGAGGATGGTACAGAGTGCAACAGTACAAGCAATAGGAACCTGACAAAGGTGCAGCTAACAATCAGCTCAGACCTATCGAATACTTCACTCCAGAGGTTTCTAATCTTATTGTAGGATCTTATTATGTGATCCAAGGGCCTTCACTCAACTCCACAAAATAAAAAAGATCAGAGACCGATTTAATATTTCCATTCGTGTTGGCACTCAGTATAAATGGAAAACCAGCTTTTGTTGAATACATTTAGGAATGAGGTAAAGGCTGGCACTGACAATTGTTTTATACATTAATGGCGAACATAAAAATAGGACTCAAGTCTTTGGTCTAGCCCGGACAATCTCTTCAACATAGGCTTTATCCAATGCTTTTACATGAGCAGAGGCCTCAGTCCCTTAATCACATAAAATATTTTTATCTTATTATGGAAACTGTGTTATACTGTGTTAGTCTTACCTGGAAGTGTACTGTAGCCGTCTATGGCACAATGGCCTACTGCCACCTCTCTGACAGTTTAGTGAGATACATTTAGTGTAAAATGCTACGGTACATACTGAAATTACATGTATTTAGTATAGTTTATAAATCAACAAGCAGGTTGTCATGTAGTGCAAAATACATAACCTTCTAGATCAGTTGGTAATGATTTTATTCATCATCACGATTCTTGACATACGTGTTCCATATGGCGGTTCTGCCATGTGGATACAACCATCACATGTTTGCCCTGCAATGACTAGAGGGCCTGGGCACTTTTCAAGGCTGAAGTTTTTCCCATGGAAAACAAGCATTGGCATAGCCAATTGGTCTCGCCTTTGGGACCTTATAAGTGTTTAGCCAGAGATATTGACTTTGCCTATGTCTTTAAGCTGTGCTGTAGAGAAGTCTGCAGCATGTTGAAAAGTTATAATAAAGAAGTGTCAGAAGCATTTTTGTTACCTTATATATGACCAAGAAAGCATTATGTACAACTGAACGATACATGGAAACCCAGTTTTTACAATGGTGATGTCAGTTGCGTGAGTACATACTTGTAAAAAACAAACAAAAAAGTTGACATTTCAATCCTAGGGTCAGAAATTGAATTGGGTTCATCATCAGGTGGACTGGAGATGTTCAAAGTAGATTATTTGCCAGCTGTTGCAGATTTTAATGATGTATAGGCAGATTTCTAGAAGAGTTTGAAGACCATCGGTTATCTTGAATACAGGATAGCAAGGTCAATACTGCCTGCTCTCATTTTGAAGTTGACCCACCTCCTTTATTGAACTTCAGAAAAGTGGACGGAACCTTTTCTAAAGGAAGAGAGAGAGAGAGAGAGAGTAGCCCGAACTGCTTTTGCGCTCTGGGGCACACCGCCTCACTTCGCCTTAGCTCAGACTTCTCGTAAAACAGCAAACAACTTGTTACGGTCACCAAGCGTCGTCAACCAGTGGCGGCTGGTGGAATTTAAAAGTGGTGGGATGAAACTGTTTGACCCGAGTAAAACACGCTAGCTAATGCAGCGAACCAACCATAGTTAAACGAGGAGGTGCCAGGGGAGTTGCTTCTCTGACCCTCTGCACCGCTCTGCCTTCAACCACTTTCTCGTTGCTCTTTGGTGCGGGGGGCGTTCTAGCCTTAAATTAATCTCGTTACACTGCTACCGGGGGCGCTCTAGCGCCTGGTTCAGTCTCGTTGCCCGTGCAACGGGGGTGTGTCTACATCTCGCTGATGACAAATACAGCAGCTGAGATTACGGTGGCCGGCGAGGGACAGTCAATGGATTGTAAGAGACAGCTGGCCAGTGTAGGGGGCTAGAGGAGTAGCGGCTCCGAACGAGACTGACAAGGAAGACCTCAGCTCACGCACACTGACATTCTGTCACTCAGAACTGAGGCGCTCTCCTGCACAGAGACCTCCAACACAGCACCTCTCAATTCAGATACCCGGTTTCCAAAGACCCCATAACATACTCCCTTAGAAAAGAGACATCTGCATAGAGAGACCACCAGACACAGTCACCTTCCTACAAAGAGACACCCCAGTACAGACCTTCTCAACCCCCGGCTCAGAGACTAAGGCTTGCAAAGAAACCTTAGTAAATACCCCTCATAAAACACAGTCCAATATGGGGGATGGGCGAGAGATGGGAGACGTGCGAGCGAGAGGGGGAAACATAGACGGGAGAGCAGAGCTGTGGGCGAGGTTAGAGAGACAAGGCTAAGAGAGAGACCCTGAGTGAAGGGGAAATGAACAAAGTTGAGGGGGGGGAGTTGTGTAAGACAGAAAACACACATGGTAGAGTGAAGAAATGTGGGATACTAAATCAAAAGTGGTTTTGTAATGTTGACTCCCACGGCGTTTTGCTCTCGGGAGCGAGCAGCGGCGTGCAGGGTGGCAGCTGCATTCCTGTGCCTGCCCCCACCACTCCTCTTGTTTGATTATCCCACGACAAGAGGAGTGGTGGGGCGGGCACAGGAATGCAGCTACCACCCTGCGCGCCGCTGCTCGCTCCCGAGAGCAAAACGCTGTGGGAGTGAACCTTTGGAGAAGAGGTGGGACATGCACCCGCCTTTGGCCATTTGCGTGCTTTCATTATTGAAAGACACACGCAAAGGCCAATCCAATGTGTGGGAGGAGTCAGACCCACACGGAGAAGTTTCGGGGAAGTTTAGAGTGCTCACAAGAAGCCTCCCATAGTGCAGCGCATGCGCGCTGCGCTAGGCTCGACCTAAAAAGTAAAGAGCGCAGTCTCTGCGGTCAGGATAAGAACTTCTAGGTTATCAGGTTCACAGGTTACCTGCCCCTGTCCATTGGTGTAGGCCTTTTTCTCGGTAGGCTCACTGCCATATTTGTTCTCGTGTAGCTACAAGTTTAAGGGCCATTGTTGTTAAACATATTTACATTAGGCAAGCTATGCGTTACTCCTGCCTTGTGCATTCTTCAATCAATCAATCAGGGAATTGTAAGCGCGCTACTCACCCGAGAGGGTCTCAAGGCGCTGAGGGGGGGGGGGGGTCCGCAGATCTGTTTAGCTGAAGAGCCAGGTCTTGAGGGTCTTTCTGAAGGTGTTCAGGGAGGGGGCGCGTCTGATGTCTGCCGGTAGCTCGCTCCAGGTCTTGGCTGCAATGTGAGAGAAGGATCTTCCACCTGCTCTGGCTCTGTGGATGCGCGGGGTTTCGGCCAGTGCGAGGTTGGAAGATCGGAGGTTTCTTTTGGGTACGTGGAAGTTGATTCTGTCGTTGAGGTATTTGGGTCCGTTGTTGTGTAGGCATTTGTAGGCGTGAGTGGGGATTTTGAAAGTGACTCTTTTCTCCACGGGGAGCCAGTGGAGACTTCATAGGTGTTGGCTGATGTGTTCGTGTCAGGGGATCCCGAGGACGAGTCTGGCGGCGATGTTCTGTATTGTTTGGAGTTTACGGAGTAGGGACTTCTTGATGCCGGCGTAGAGTGCGTTTCCATAGTCCAGTCTGCTGGTGATGAGTGCGTGGGTGACTGTCTTCCTTGACTCAGGGGGGATCCACTTGAAGGTCTTGCGGAGGATGCGGAGGGTGTTGAAGCAGCTGGAGGTGACGGCGTTGACCTGTCGGTTCATGGTGAGTGATGAGTCGAGTACGATGCCAAGGTTCTTGGCGTGGTCTGAGGGGGTAGGTGGGCTTCCAAGGGCAGTCGGCCACCAGGTGCTGTCCCATGCAGAAGGGGTGGTACCGAGGACTTCTGTCTTCTCGGCATTGAGCTTCAGGCAGCTGTTGGTCATCCAGACTGCGACGTCTTGCATTCCTTGCTGGAAGTTGAGTTTGGCAGTGGTGGGGTCTTTGGTGAGGGAGAGGATGAGCTGGGTGTCGTCGGCGTAGGATATGATGTTGAGGCCGTGTTGTCGGACGATGGCTGCGAGGGGGGCCATGTAGATGTTGAAGAGGGTGGGGCTCAGTAACAGAACAGAAGAGGGTAACATGCTCCCTAATGGCTGAGGACTGTTTTGATTCTCTCTCTTCAGTCCTTCATCTGTGGTAGGGAACACTTTAGATTAAGAGAGTATGTCCAGCTTCTTGCAGTTGTTGCTTGAGCACAAAGGTTCTGCCACTGCATTTATACGTAACCGTCATGCATATTAACTTCTACTGGCACAATCCGTGATTAAACATTTCGTAGGGCACCATGTGCCAAGTTATTTCCTTCACTCTGTTCTGGAGAAGCTGTTGATGGAACTCTCCAAACCAAGGCAACATAATGTGTCACTAGGGCACTCTACCACTGTGTTATGTATTTGCAGCGTAGGCTTCAGCTGTCATTGATAGATTAATGTTAAAGTCCGATTCCTTGAGTGTGCTCTCTTATCCAATAGATCTAATGGGACTAATTCTTCTGGGTTCACCCATGTCCTATTAGTAAGCATTAAGAGCATAGAGACATTTTTAAACTTGTGACTATACCCTGATTCACTCTCCTCCAAGATATATATGTGCTAAATACTGCAAAATTCACTTCAACTCTTCCAATTCTTCACAAGTTGTTGTTTCCTGAGTCATGATGTAGTTGTTAGGAGGATAATAAAATATATAGAGAGAGCTGATGACTACACATTCTTCTGCTTCCTGAATAATGAGAGCCTGACTCCTCTGAAGAGGTGCTACTGAAAATATGTCTCTTATCCCTTGCTCTTTCTAGGTTATAATGATTTTTCAATAACCCTTATTTCCATTATGATGTCACGTACACATGGTGGAACACAATTTCATGACAAATATGTTCACCCTCACGTCGATCTTACTTCATGGTTGTATTGGGCTGGGTCATAAAAAACGTATTTTAAAACCATTTAATAATTTTATTATCTATGCATTGGAAGGCCTACACCTACATTTTGTGGCAGAAATTACTTTGGACAGCTTAATTTAATACAATAAACTATGAAAGTCATTATCCCTTTAGGGCAATCCTTGCACATCTCCTGGGTCAGGGTACATCTTACATGTTAGGATTGTATTGAAAAAGACAGGACTTGAAGTAAAGAAGATTAGTGATAAGTAATCTGGACATTCCACTCTCGCTTGGGTCTTTGTTGACCCAAGGGAGGCTGAGGAAGATAGGGTAGGCAGCAATCCATCATCTACCAAACCACCCTTTTTTCGAGTCTCAGGAAACCTAGTGAATGCACAGGTTCTGGCCCTAACCTTCCACAAATTTCTCAGCGTTGTGGGAGGCTTGTTTAAGGGTAACGGAGCGGTGGAGGGATGAGACCAGGAAAGCAGCTACCTCTCCTGAGAGCAGGGCTTTAAGTGGGAAAAAAACTGGGGGTGCTCTAAAAGGGGCGGGGCAAACCTCGAAGGGGTGTGTCCTATCTAAGTAGGGGCGTGGTCTAAATAAAGATAACTAGTGTAGCAGTACCCCCTGCTCTGACAAGCCGTCAGCTCTAGGACTCCTCAGAGCCCCCCTCCCCCGCCCCCTCTGTGTGGCAGCCCAGGCTGAGACAGCTTCCCGGGCGCGCACACAGCCGCACCCGAGTACTTCACAGGTCTTTAAAAGACCATTTGCATGTTAATGATTCTTTGTCGTTTTTTCACCCCTTCTTAGAGCCCCTGCATCTCCACACTTCCTACTACTGTGCCCACAGGCGTTTTGTTCAACAGTGAAAATGCTCCCTCCTCCCCTTCGTCGCCCCGTGGGTATGCCAGTGGGTGCTTGTCGCCAGGACACTGAATAGGCCCCTCTGTGGCTTTAACACTGGCGGTAAACACGCCGAGAGGCTTGTGGTGTTCCAAATAACTGGGCGATGCTGCAGGCCAGCGTCGCAGCGCACGAAATCAGCCTGCTGTTCTCACACTTGCAAAATAGGGCTGTCACATCCTCGTTATGATGCGGTCACATAAAATTTCCTTCTGTGCAAACACGTTTGTATTATTTCACGTCTAACTTTTGTTTGACTGGACTTTTACAAGCAAGTTTCCCATGATCAGAAGTAAAGAAGGGATATCAAAATGTAGGCAGTTTCTCACACGAAGTGGTTTAAGCTGCTAAATGATCCCACTTGAGTTACCATTGATTGACACAATGGTGCGATGAAAGCACACTACCAAGGAGTTGTGGGCACTCTAGTTGCGCCTCTGATCGAGCTGGTGTGGGGATGCCAGGGGTACTGGGAGCGCATTAGCTTGATTTGCTTAAGCAGTGCGCGCGCATGCTCACCCGAAACACCAACAAAAACCGGGACGTCTGGTCACCCTACCTTTGACCTTTGAGGCCCGAAAATAGAGCCCCCTAGAGACCCCTTTCGAGGCCCCCCCAAAAAAACTGGGGGTGCTCAGACCCCCACAGACCCCCCCCCCACTTAAAGCCCTGCCTGAGAGCATGACATCACATCAGTGAATGACCAGTTTTTGTTTTATACAACTATGACTTAGCAGTGACCAACCAGTTTTCAAACCCGGTTTTCACTCCAAAGGCCTCTTTTGGACGCCATACACAAGAAACAGCACTTGAACAACTACTCACGAATGACTAGATATCTGCCTACCGTTTAACTAGATACTGTATGTCTTAGTTATTTGCATTATTCAGTGCTCTAACACTGACCTCTGAGGGGATTACAGTGCAGAATAATACGTGTAGCACTTTCTTTCAAAGAATTAAAGTGCTTTCTCTTAGCATAAATATAATTCACACTTGAATGGATGCCCACGTAGGGATGGCAACAGGGTTCATTCATACTGTTCTTCTTCAGTGAAGCTCCCACTCTATAATTCGATTTTCTAGCCTGAGAATTTGCGTTAAGCAGGCTTGTCCTTGTACGTCCTTGGCCTGGTTTAATTTCGTCCCTTGCTGTATAAATATAAGATTCAGCTGCAGCCTGGACTCTCGCCGCCTCTTTCTCCTCCCAGCATAACAACTGCGAAAGCAGCTCAGGAAGCCAGTTGGCGACATTGACCTCTTGGTATTTTTAAATAAGTCTCTCGTTGCTTCCTTGAAGTAGGCCCCGTCTCGATGACCTTACTTTTCATTAAGGCGGTAATTGTGAAGCAGCAGTTTCCTTTTCTGTGGCGAACAGCTGGTGCCTATCAAATCGATGCCGGCTTTTCATCTGCCGCAGGTGTTCCGTGAATCATCTGGGCACGAGTCCGCGCGCGGCTTCTAGAGGGAGAAACCACTCGGCGCCGCAGGATAGCGCGAGACCTTTCCACAGCCCTAGGCGCATAAGCTGTGCGCGGCACAGTCTGAGAGAGCCTCGCCACGAGCTGCAGAGAACATTGACAGGTTCTAAGTGCTTGGCGGTGGGGTTTGCTGCAGTGGTTCTGTTTTGAAGTATCTTTGATTGACCAGAGAGATGCCAGGTACATTATATATCATCTGGTCACTAAGGAACACAGTTTTCATCTAAAATGCTTGTTTGGGGTAGGGTAGGACATATGTTGTTTCGTGTGGCGTTCCCCCACCTCCTCGCCACATTTGGATTTTGTTGTACTTTGGCTTACATTAGATGTTTTTCATCAAAACTACTATTTGCCTTGGACTCCCCACATTATCTTGTGGAACATTAGTTTCTACAGTCATTTGAAAGTCACTTCTTCACTTTGCAAAGAAAGTTGCAGTTCTGCAGCCACGCTAGATATGTGCTTCAGTGGCTGATGTCATCGTATCTTGGGTCTCATGACATCCGGTTGTTAATGGCAAGTTTTGAGCATCTCACTTCTGAAACCATCCCTGACCTAAGGTCTAGTAATCTACCGACCACTGTCTCTTCTGGGTCACTAAGGTAGCTGTCCCATACACGTCTATAATATTCGTACTCTGGGACCTATCTACTCCAGGTGTTAAAAGCATACTGTATCATCAGTAGATTGCAGCAGAATATTTTGTGGGAAACCTGGGTTGATCTGTTTTTAATTTGTGCCCAACCAGAGCCGCAATAACTCGAGGAAAGCCAAATAGCAATAAAATAATGCAAAAAGATGCACATCTTTACAGGTCTATCCACATAATTTTTTTTAATAACCCTATCTCTGAATTTAATACTTTTATGTTCATTCACTATCTTTTAGACAGTAAGGCAAGTGATTATTCCAGAGCTCTCTCTTTTGTTTATTTTCAGATATCCATTAATTTCAGAGGGCTATGGAGGCTGGCACAGATTTAGGCATACGTGTGCAGGTTTCTGGTTTATGATGTCACAAATCAGTTTTTCCTATGACCAGATCAAAAACATGCAGATTCATTTAATGTCACACAAGAGGTTGACTTAACATCATTCAAAGGTGGTAGATTTGCAGTTTCAGGAATTATGTACTATACTTTTTTATCTACTTTTGTTAATGTTTTTCTACATTACAGCAAATTTGTTAAAGGGCACGATGCGTGACTCCTACCCCATTCATCATTTTCTCTAGAGATAGGCAGCAGAACTTTATAGATTCTCTTTTATCTCCTGCCCTCCACAACAGAGTACAGATACACACAATCAACAATGAGAAATCTGCCACCCACACCTCATATTCAAAATCAAGCTTTATAGACAACATTATTTTTATTAAAAAATCCCTTATGAAAAATTGGGTAAAGAAATATAGGGGCACATGCATCAAAGTAAGGAATTGCGATTCCTTAATAGCGATTATTAAGGAATCGCTATTAAGGAATCGCAATTCCTTATGCATGTAGGTTTCTCTAAAATATTAGCGATTCCCACACATTCCTTAATTGCGAATCGCAAATTGCGATTCGCAATTAAGGAATGCCTTCCCATTCATTCCTATGGGCCTAGAGGCTCATAGGAATGAATGGGACAGCATTCGCAATTTGCGAGTACCTAATAGGTACTCACAAATTGCGAATGCAATTTGAAGGTGCTAGGGGGCCTAAAGGCCACCCTGATGCACCCCCAAACCATGCAAGTGTGCACATGTGGCGCACAGACATGCCCTAAGGGCATGTGTGTATGCCACATGGCACTTAGAAAAATGCAATTCTAAGCATTTTTCTAAAGAATTGCAAATTACCATCAACTTGAAGTCGATGGTAATTTGCGATTCCTTAATGCAAAGTCGCAATCTTAGATTGCTTCTTGCATTGCATTGAAAGAATCGCAAATTGCGATTCCCTAAATGCATTTGCAAAATAGGTAATCGCAAATTTTGCGATTACCTATTTTGCGAATTTGCTTTTGGGTTGATGCATCCCAAATAGCAAAATACCGGTCGCAAAGGGGCCGATTCTGCGAATCGGCCCGTTTGCGAACGGTATTTTGCTTGATGCATGTGCCCCATAGAGTACTAAATGTTGTTACATAATTTTTATGTTTAGATTTCTTACAATTGAAAATGTTAAAGTGTAGAAACCAAAAATTAAATATAAATATCATATTCACATACTGAAAAAATAAAAAAAATAAAGTCCCTACTGGACTTGTTTTTTAGGTAATTGAGATCTTCCCCGTCCATCCATTTTTGACCCTCCACACTTCCCTCCCTTGCCTGTCCTGTCATCTCCTTCTGCAATGTGTACAGTTCAGTACTTTCTTAACAGACTACCTTACACACCCCTACTCTGGCCCCTCCATCTTCAGAAATCCCCCTTTACCATAATGCAGCCCCTTTCATTTTCTAGACCCTGCAGTTACCACCCCATGAGCTTGTTACGTTAGGGCAGATCTCAGAGGTGTAACAAAATTTGAGGGGGGCCCCCCTCCACAGTACACAGAGGGACCCCCTCCCGACTCACTCAGGAGGTCTCAGGTCAGGGTACTGTGCTGAGGTATTACTGGCAGCAATCAAGACTCTTACTGAAGAATTGATCCTTCCATCCGCAAACAATAGGAACAGTTAGAATCAACATTACTTAACAAGGTCAAAAACAACTTTGGAATTGTCCCTGAACCCCATCATACTTATCCAACGTTGAAGACTTCAGCGGATAACAGGAGAGTAATAGATGATAACCACAACCGGGAGGGATAATCCTTGCCTCAGCGTCCTTAATAGATTTGAAACTTTCCTTCACGAAAGCTAGAACATTTTATATCCTATGTCAGGACCGGAGGCTCAGATTATGCTAGTTTAAAGCTGGTCGATATCAGTGAAGCCATGCCAGTGATTGGTTTAAAATAAAATGCCTTAAATGTGGAGTCCAAAGACCAGTCCGCTGCTCTGAGGATGTCCTCAAGGCGGCTCCCCAGGGAGAAGGCTTTCGAGGAGTGTACTCTGAAGGCAGAGGTATTGATACCTGCTTCTTGCAGTACCCATCTCACCCAATGGGCAATAGTCCTTTCCGATACTGGCTTGAAAGGCCTCTTGAGAGAAAGGAATAGTTGCGTTGCTCCAGGCGGTCTATATTCCTCAGTCATAGGTTTGTACACCCTGAGGCAGCACACCACACACAATTTTGGATGACCCGGAAAAGCCGAGTAATGAACCACCCTGGTGTTGGATTTGGTGTGCCGTGCAATCATGAAAGACACCTCCTCCGGAATGAACATACATGCTGTGACCTCTAGGGCACGGACGTCCGAAACCCGTTTACACGAGGTGAGGCATAACAGAACCACCAACTTACCTGTTAACTCCTTACTGGAAAGATATGCATTATCCTGCCATGATTGCAGTAGTTGCAATACCACATTAACATCCCGTAGGGAAGAGTACTTCGGTTGTGGGGGAAAGTACAAAATACCCCTTAGGAGTCTACAGACTATGACCCACCGAAATTGCTGATCTGCTCTTGTTAATTGTGCGCTAAGCCAAACCCTTGTCCACCAATTCAGACATGAAAGTTGACCACATTCACTATATCTGCCCCCACGGGATCCAAACCTTGTCACACACCAGCGTGACAACCTTCTCCATGCGGAACTGTATCTCTTGACCGTTGAGTCTGCCTAGGCTCTTCTGATCAGGGAGGAAGCCCTGGACGAAAGGCCCAGGATCTCCCAACGTTCTGTGTAATCCTCCATCCCATGAGACGGAGAGTCCCTTCCTGAACCAGTTGGTGCAAGTTGCCATGCGAGTCGTCAGAAGACGAGGAGTCAGGGGAAGTCTTATTGGAAAATCCATAGAAAGTTCCAGAAGAACTGGATACCAAACTTGTGATTTCCAAAGTGTTGTGACCAAGATCACTTCTGCTTTCTGGCGCCGGATCAACACTGTGAGTCTGGCTATCATGGAGAATGGGGGAAACGCATACTCCTGGAATTGACTCCAATCTTGCAGGAAGGCGTCTTTTCGTTCTGCGAGGGGCTCCGGGCGGCAGCTGAAAAAATGAGGAAGCTGGTAATTGAGGCGAAACGCGAAAAGATCTACTTGGCACGGACCCCACTGAACCATCAGGCTCTGAAATAGAGAGGGATCCAGCTTCCAAGCACTGTAGTCCTGTAGGTGCCTTGACTGCCAATCCGCAGTCTGATTGAACTTTCCAGGCAGCTATTCCGCAGTGATTGACAACTTGTGAACAAGTCAGTAGTTCCAGAAGTCCCTGGCCAACTTCGCCAATACCCTGGATTTCGTGCCCCCCTCAGACAGTGGATATATATCACAGCAGAGATGTTGTCTATCTTCAACAAGATGGTGCAGGAGACCTTGTTGGCTGCCAGGCTCCGAACCGCGACGGATCCAGCCAGGAGTTCCAAACGATTCATGTGTAGAGACTCCTCTTGCCCTGACCAATGACCGCCTGTAGTAGCATCCCCAGGCACCGCAAACTCTCCGACTGGTGTGTGATTCGATTACCAGGTCCGGGGTCGATCCGAAAATGACCCTTCCATTCCAGACCTGCCGATGCTCGAGCCACCAGCAAAGCTCTGCTCGTGCCTCCGGGGAAAGAGAAGTCTCCTGCGTGTTTGTCAGGCCCACCGTAGGTGGTGCACCTTCAGGCATTGTAAGGCCCGGTAGTGTAATGGACCCAGAAAGATCGCTTGGATCAAAGACGATAGAAGGCCCACAATCTGGGCCAAATGCCGAAGGAAAATTTCTCTCTTTCCAAGGTTCGGCGTAACTCCCTGCAAATCAAAAGCATCTTCTTTTGGGGTAACCTGAGGTACTGGCATACTGTGTCGACCTCAAACCTCGGAAGTCATTTGTTGTGCTGGCACAAAATCTGACTTTTGGCTGTTCAATATAAAACGTTTGCTATTCACGGACGGGTATACCCCGTGTTACTACTGCTGAACGCAGATAAACGACTTAGATACGCTGTATAAAACACTAACTACGTTCTCAGTTGGAAGAAGGAGCAGAGAGGAATGCTAGCATCCACTACTACCTTTTACCATATTTTGGAGCTTTGAAGGGACTGGACTTATCTACAGTCTCCTACTCTAATAGGGTCTCTAATCATGAGGCTGTTGGAGATTCCTGTTTAAGTCATGGGTCAGGAAGGTAGAGATACTTTCCCCTTCCCTGAACTAAGAAATATTCCAAGTTTGGACTATAATTTCTTCTGCAAGATTTAAAGTGCTGACCTGCATTTGAATTTGGGGAGATATTGTCTTTTTCCTGAAGAAGGTGGCGGTCAATCAATAGTACCCACCGAAACGCGTCGATGATCTGATGATAAAGCCCACACTAGATCTCTGGGGACTACGGTTATATCTAACAAATGATAAGAGAATTAGTCATCTTCTGGTATAACAAGTGATCTGTGTCAGACTGGTGTTGGTGCTTGTATGACTAGAAATAACTTTCTAGCTTGTTCTCCCATATAGTACTGTTTGGTTTTTGCTCATTAAATCGTTTTTTATGCAATTTTGTGTTTGGCAATTTGGATAATGTATTGCAATTTGCATAATGGTTTGCAAAATGGATTGACATTTGTATGATTTTTTAACTGTCCTTTTTTAAATTGTAAAATTAATTTTGTTTAATAAATGTGTTTTTATATGTTTTTAATAAATTGATAATAAATTTGTGATATTCAATTGACCCATATTGAGTTTCTGGGATCTGTGGGACCCACGTTGTTTATGTTTTGGTGATAAAAAAATCCTCTTTTGAGTGTGAATGTGATGTGATCGTAACTACCCAAAGGGGATTGTTCTTTGACTTTGTTCAATATAAAACCCAAGTCTTGTAGCAGGGATTGAGTCATCCTGAGTTGCGAGAGTAAAATCAATTTCTCCTGGTGCATCAGAAGGATGTCGTCCAGGTACACTATGAGTTGCACACCCCGTGCCCAAAGCCATTTCATGGCCGGCCTTAACACCTTGGTGAAGCACCAAGGCGCTGAGGACAGACCGAGCGGTAGACAAATGAATTCATAGATCTGGTAGTTCCACTGGAATTGTAGGGACCTCCTGTGGGGAGGAAATATCAGGAAGGTAAGGTAGGCGTCCTTTAGGTCCAGCCATCCCAGCCAGTCGTTTGGCAACAAGGCGTCTCTTAAGAGGTGAATGCCCTTCATTTTGAAATGGTGGTATATGACCAATTGATTGAAATCCTGGAGATTTATTATTGGTCTGAGCTTCCTTGTCCTTTTTCTCGACCAGAAAAATATTGCTCAGAAATCCCCTGGGGTGGAGAACCGACTGTATGGTGGCCCCCTTTTGTAGCAGATCTTGCACTTCTCTGATTCCACCTGTGTCCCTTCCTGTGAGAAGACTAAAGGAGCGGGTCGGGAATGTTGGCGGGGTGTCCTGTGGAATTCTATATGAAACCCCTTCATGGTTTGAAGCACCCATGCGTCCCCTGTAATGGATGCCCACTTGTGGCTGAACAATTGCAGTCTTCCCCCCCACCCCTGGTAGGAAAAAAGGGGTATTTCTTACAGATGATTCCACCTGGCGCATTGCTGGCTTAGCGGAAGCTTCCTTTTTCGTTGCATCCTCTACCACGTCCTCTCGAAGGGTAGAACCCTCTGTATTTTGTGTGGTCCTGCCACTGAAGAGAACGCCTCACCTGGAGCTTATGGGGGTTGGATTTGTATGAGCGGCCAGAGGAGTGCCCCTACCTCTTCCAGCCCCCCCCCAAAACAAAATTGCTGGCTAAAGACCTTCTTATTGGCCTGTTAGACCTTGTCCAGAGATGAAAAAGTATTAACCAAACGTGACAACTCCTTTATGAAAGGCTCACCAAAGAGACCCCCATTTGCCACAGGGCCAACTTCGGTGGTGGCCAGTTTGCCTAACCTGGGCTCTATTTTGATCAACAAGGAGTGCCTACGCTCCATCGACAAATGCGCAGTTCGCATTCCCTCGGAAACATAAGGCCTGTGAGCCCGATCCCGATAGATTGCGGGATCAATCATATAACCTGACTCCCTGGCATCTTCTGCCATGTCTAAAATCTTTGTCAGCGGACCCAGAACATCCAAGACCTTATCTTGGCAGGACCGCCAGGAACGGTCCAAACCCTTTGTGAATGGGTAAGGACGAGCTGAGAGGAGATGCGTTGTGATAAAGAATTTATTTATTGTCATTCAAGGTACACTGGCATAACGTGACTTGGTTTTTGCTCCCGTCTTGACGTCAGAGGAAGAACTCAGCTCAGGACCTCATCTTCGTCCCAATAGGAAATGGCCAGTGGACATGGAACCATGACAAAATAAGAAAGAAACACGTTTTAGTGTGAGTGGTCGGTTGGACCCGGGGTATTTAGGGAGAGGAGTGAGGGAGTAACACCTAAACCGCCACCAGGTGATTGCTAGCGCTCCTGTAATTACGCTGCGAGCCCAAGTAGCTGTTGCCCGTTTTAAGCCTCCCCGGCCCCGGCTGTCGGCTCCCTCCCGGTGAGGCTCCCTTTATTGAACCACCCCCGGATTCGGGCTCGTACCTCAGGTCGCCACGCTCCTCCTGGAGCGTGGCTGGCAGACGCGTGGTACCGGATAGGGTCCGGCTCCCTCCTCTGGGTCCCTGGAAATGTCGGCATCAAAGTCTGCTCGGCATACACAACAGATTCTTCCCCGTAGCCTGGGTGGTCGTGTCCTTCTCGTCCCGTGGTCCCAATTCTTAACCCCTCCGTCCCTCGTAGTTCCCGGCTTCTCCCTCCACCGTCCGCACTTCCTGCTAAATGGCCCACCTCCTCAGTGTCCCCGTCTGCCATAGGACCATGTGACGGAGTCACGTGGGTCGGCACGGCCTCCAGGAAACATGGATAGTTAAAGGGGCCATGATCCTTCTCCAAGGCTTGTTCCCACGGTGACTGTAAACAAAGCACAGGAGAGACGTAAGGGGGCAATGGATCAGAGTTTTCACCCTCCTCGTCGTCCCGTACAGGCATATCGTGACACCTTTCTTAGGGTCTTTAATGAATTTGGTGATAAATGTCGCCATTCGTGCATTTATTTCTTGGGTAGTTGCTACCTTATTGGCCAGGGAGGGCCCGGGGCATTACTCTTTTAGGAGACTCCAGACCTCCTGGTCCATGGGGTTCCAGATATGGCTGGCCACATGTCGCGCTATATTTTGCGCCGGGATCCAGTCAGCGGAACAGGGGTGATAAATATCTTCCAGGTTGAAGATGCCCGGTATATCTACGGAGTCGTGATTATTAGGAACTTCCAGTCTGGGTTTCTTGTCGCCACCCTCTGGTCATCAGGGTCTGCTCTGGTCTGGTTTATCGCCCGAATCCCCATCGGGGTTATTGGTATCATCCCCGGTATTATCATCCACCCACTACTGGGGGCAGGAATCATCCTCAGGGGTATCGCCCACCTGGGAACCCACCTGTGCCTCCTGTCTATCGAGGCGCCTTTGAGAAACGCCTGGCGCAGCCTCTCAAAGGCATCAGATGAGGTAGCGGTCGTGTGGGCTTTGGCATTTGGCCTGGCCTTGCTCTTGCCCTTGAGGCCCCCAATGCACCAGTAGAGGGTTGCATCCAACCTTCCCCCAGAGGAAGGTACAACACTGTGCCTTATAGTTAGTTCAATTATGCACTGGCTCGGGAGTTCCCGAGCCGGAGAGACCACCCTTTCCAACGATACATCAGTAGCATCAACCAACTCTTCATGGATGGGGAGAAAGGAGTGCTCCTCTTCCACAGACTCCTAATATGCATCAAACTCACCTGCCATGATGCTCTGGTGAAATCAGAGGTCAGTGGTCAGAAGACAAGCTTAGCAAGGAACAGAGAAAATAGTTTCTATTGAGCCCAGTTATAATTGTATGAACTAATGCTTGTTGGCTCCCTACAACTTCTGGATGCACTGACCTGGCAATGAAAATGCTCTACGGGCTAACCGCTAATCTGGAGCAAGGCTAACTACGAGAGGGGTGCCTCACTGCCTCTGGCGCGCTCAGGAATGACAGTCTGTTTCCCACCACGGGAAGGGAAACTGTCATGTGCTCTGTGACGTACGCTGAGGAATGGCAAGAATTGTAAAGAAGGGTGGCACCACATCTTCTTTGAGAAGTGCACCCTCCATGCCCCCTACCAGGAGAAATGTGCACCGCACGTCTCTTCGCTATGAAACGTGCTACCGCATGATGCATGTTTGAGGGGGGGAGAGTCTCGGAGAAGGCCCGCTCCGGAGCCCCTCTCACCTCCGTGAGGAGTGTCTGGGCTTGAGAAGGACCGCACGACTACCGCGCAAGGGCTGTCAGGCTTCCCTGTCACCGTGCGAGGAGCCAGTTCCTCGTGCAAGAAAAAATTAGAACTACCTGGGCCTACCCCAAGCAGCCATCTACAGAAGCAGTTCTCTTCCTGCTGTAAGCTTGGGCAGTCCCAATGTCCCCATATTGATGCTCCAAAAGTTATAATCATCAGACACTTAAGTTTATACACCTAATAATGGCAAGATTGGCATATTATCAACTCTAGACGCCAGCCCAAGAACCGCTCCCACGGAGTTATTAAAACTTGACCTACGCTTCGATAAGCATGGCAACCAACTGCCCCTAGAATCAAAAGTTACCCCCAGACAGGAAAACTGATTAACCCGCCTGATAATTTGCCCCTTTATCCTCATGGACCCAGTTTTGCGTTGCGGTTTGCCACACACCTAGTGTGTTTTGGCTATTTTGGCTTCTAGGTCCAAGTCATCCATGTATTTAACAAAGGCATCAATAAGACTCCGTAATCCATTGGGTGTTCGCCAGAGCAAAACTGCGTCATCCGCATATTGCACAGCCAGCACGTACTTAACTTTCACTTTCGGAAGATCCTTCCCTTGAGAGACCAGAAAAGAATGCAGCCTGTTAATTTATAAAAGGAACAAGATAGGGGCTAGAACACATCCTTGACGAACACCCCTCTGAAGAGTAAAATAATTGGTACACCCCCCCCCTCCATACCATACTTTACTGTTGCACGAACCCCCTCATGCAATGCCGGTAAAAATTAGCTTATTGGGTGGGGCAGGCCTAGATTAGATAAAATACTCCAGAGTTTAAAACAGTTTACCCGCTCAAAGGCACTGCTAAGAGCCATAAAAGCAAGATACAGAGGACCCTTTTTAGCAATGGTATATTTCCCTATCAGAAGATGTAACATTAAACACTGTCCTTCACGGAACCCATATTGCACAAAACTGAGGATGTTGTTTTCTTGGTCCCAACCCTCTTGTCTTGACCAGAGAGCCCAATAGAGAAATCGCCTTATAGCATGAGGGAGCCTTCCTATTACCTTTCTTAAAGACAGGGACTATACAAACTGTTTGCCATGATGCAGGTATTTTCTGAGAAACAGCGGCATTAAGAAAATTAGAGATAATAGGTGCCCACAGAGGGACATTCTCTTTGTAAAGGTCCATTGACCACCCCATCAGAGTCCGGCGCCTTGTTGGACGGACCATCCCTAATGGTCGCTGCGACTCCATTGAGTTGAAATCTAATCTCCAAGGAAAATGAAGAGCTGCAGCAATCTCTGCCTTTCCAAAGGTATCCCCATAAGAATAAATCCTCCTAAAGTGATCTTGCTAGCATTCAGGGGTAATATTACATTCCAAGCCCTCTGTGCTTTTATTACTATTGTTTCTTTTATTAACAATATCTCCAAATTTCCTTGTGTCCTTCAATTTGCATGCCTGCTCAAGATCCTTCCACATTTCTTCCTTGATCACCAGTTTCCTGTTCCTAATAGCTTGCTTATAATTCAACCTAGCAGCTGCAACCATTACCTTATTCCTGGGGCTACAGCCGAGTGCAAGGGGTAACCTTTTATTTGCAGCTCTACATGAGCTATCAAGTCATCCTGGATAAGGACTCATTGCAAGTCTATTTCTACCATTGATCAACA
The DNA here is from genome assembly GCA_963921515.1 of Calotriton arnoldi. Classification (NCBI taxonomy): domain Eukaryota; kingdom Metazoa; phylum Chordata; class Amphibia; order Caudata; family Salamandridae; genus Calotriton; species Calotriton arnoldi. The sequence goes on along the minus strand of CAWUFW010000577.1, from coordinate 1,271,021 downwards.
CCCTGAAAGAGTTATTCAGTCCCCCAATAGCTAGTAAAATTTCATATGGGGGGGGCACTATCTGCAAGTGGACAGTCCATGATCAGTCCACAATTCAATGTCACCGGAGCAGACAACACAGACGGGATATGCGCTCTTCTCCCACCAACCCTAAGCCCTTCATCTTTGATGCTCGGGTCTGTGGGCCCTAGGGATCTATGGGGGTGTCTACGATCAGGTACAGCAAGTACCAGTTCTAGTGGGTTATGATCACTATTCTCATGTTCCTTGACCCCCCAAGCTGGCTTAACTCCTTGGTAACAAAGAAATAGTCAATTATGGTGCCTTGTCCCTGTTCCACAAAAGTGGGTATCTGCACCCATTTTTTCGACAACATTAAATAGAACACAATTCAAGAGTGCCTCTAAATGTTTCATCTCTCTACGGGCAGCTGCCTCGGCATGCCAGTTTTTCCCCCACCAGAAATGAATCTTGTAAGGTGGTATTTAGGCCTAAATTAGCATTGAAGTCTCTATTGCATGGAATACGTTAGACATGCTGACTGTTCTGCGCTTTAGAATGGTCAACACAGAAAATAGGGCATCAATCTGGCAGCCTAACTCACAGACAGGGTTATAGAAATTAATAACAAGTCAGTTCAACTTGTTGAGGAGTATAACCCATACAATTAATATCCCCTCATGCTTGCAGCAACCTGAATAGCCTTGTACACCTTTAAAATACAAACCATCGTCACCAGGACCCCTGCGCCCTATTCCCAGTACAGCAGCAGCAGTGACAGAAAAGCTCTCAGAACTATCCCATGTTATATTTCTCGAGAACCATGTTTTTTGCAGCAGCACTATGTCAAAATTTGAAATGTAACCAACCCAATCCTGATCCACAAACTTAGACTGGTAACCAGCCACATTCCAGCACACAAAAAGGAGCGAAGAGTCTTCCATGTTAAGGTTGTCCGAAGGCAAGGAACTTGCAACGCCAGTACCGAAAATCCCCAGAGTCCCACAATCCACTAGCGAGGTACCATTAGATGATGGTAAATCAGTGTCCACTAGATCCGAAAGGGCGGCAAACCTGTTGCTGGTCACAAAAGGAAAATGGTCATTAGCTGCACTTGCATTAAACCTTAATTGCTGCGGGGCAGACTCCAACTTGGGCTGTAATGTTTATAAAAAACACAATGGTATCATTAGACATACATCTATATGGATTATGGGGAAAAAAAATCTGACGACGAGCTAACCCAGGATAGCGGCAATTAATGACATTACAGTCTCCCTTTAGCTGCTTGGCAAAAGGCCAATCCATCCAATCCTCCTAACAAATAAAATGTCCTTATATTCCTTAGGATGAAAGTCAGAGTTCTGACTTAACCAAAAACTAACCTTTTTCTTAAGTTGGGTAGTGGATTCCTCAGCTAATGGCAACAGAGGGGGCACACTAGTTAATACAACAACATATGGACAGCAATCTGGCAGGAGATTTAAATATGACTGTTTCCCCTTGTGTGTTCCTGTGCCTAACCTTTCTTTCTCCGCATCAACACAGGGCCCATCTGTATTCCTATCTGGATTAACTCTCCCATCCCGAGGTGTCATTATATCATTGGGGTGACCTCCCGGGTTTCAGGAGGTACAACATGGGCAAAACCAGGGGGTAAGATATCCTCGCCCTTATCTGAGTAGCTACCTGGATAGCAATACCATTTACTGCGTCATTTACAGGTGCGTGCAACAAAGAACTTAATGGCCCAACCTCTGCTTTATGCATCCTAATAAAGTCTGAAACAGTCATCTCCAAAGATTTCAGCTTTCCCATCAGAGGAGCCATACAGACTTCAGTAATTGCTCTAAACTGCTCCAAGAGTTGGGCCGAAATAAAATTAATATTATCATTGGAGATGAACCCAGGAGCCTCCGTAAACACTTGGCTGGGGTGTCAGGGTTGGAGCATTTTTTGCCATTCTTGTTCATATTACAGGCCCATTTGGATAGTTGTTTCCCCTTTGTTGAGGTCTTACCTCACTCGCTGGTGAGGCAGTTGGTCCATCAAAACCAAGCCTCGCCGGCAAACAGCCCTGGCCCTCCAAATCATGCTTGGGACTGCCCCCAATAACCGAGTGATCCTCAAGTGACTGACTAGTTTGGGCGTGTAAAGCAGACAATGCCTGGCGTTCTCAGAGCTCAATGGATAGCCTCTGTTCTGCAAGAGCTATCTCCTTGGTAACCGCCCCTACTTCTCTGTCCAAAAAGAGTCCAAGGTGGTGCAATGGGTCTCACGATGAGATCTAGCAAGATTCTTGGCCCCCAGTGTCTTTCTTTTTTCCATTCTGGGTGTAGTATAGTCCACAGTCAGCTTAAATTAGCGTGCCAAATCCTCCCAACCATCAGTTAGAAGAGGGTTGTCCTCACAGAATCAGCCAAAGTTAGAATCAGGCTTGGCGAAAGAAAAGAAAAAAAACAAAAAGAGCTGTACCGCTCACCAAAGTAGATCCCACAGCCTCGGGACAAGAGGGGTGGCTCAGCCCTGCATCTGGCTAGTGACGGGCACCACCTGCGCTGACGGGAGACTTCAGCACTCAGAAACCTGTCTGATTCACTCGACCCCTACTCCTGGGGCTGACAATGACTTCTCGGGCTTTGAGTCCCCCCTCGTAGCACAGCAGCACAAAGGTGCAATATATTCACTGAAAAAAACCAAGGTTAAAGTAACATTACAGTTAGGTACGATAAAAAGATCAGGTTTTTTTTAAAAACTGTAGGTAAATTTGTCAGTGACAACATTAACTTTTTGAACAAAAAAAAACCCCACAGAAATTCAACAGCTATAGTTAGCAGCTAACTATAACTTGCGCCCCTGCCATGCACGGTTTATGACCTCACATTTTACATCACTCATGACATGTTGTATGACATCATTTATGACTTCATTGATGACAACTCCAATGACATCAAGCGCTGGTGCAGGCAGGGAAATTGCTATGTCCTGGGGGTGGGTTCTGCGGTACATAGCTAATGAGCCGCCCCGGGTGATGGAGTCCCCCGGGCCATTAATGCCTCAGGGAGGTGGGCCGCATTCTTTTCCCCTCACTCTTTACAGTAATTTCGGCCCCAGGGGTGGGCTCCCCAGGGCCTTTAAAGGCTCACCATTTTCAATAGTTTCGGCCCAGGGGGCTGGGCTTCTCAGGGCCTTTAGTTGCTTGGGGAGGGGTGCCGCTGCGGCCCCCTTCCCCTTTATGAAATAGATCAGCCCCAGGGGATAAGGTCCCTGGAGGCCCGGGGAGGGAGGGGCCACACAGCCCTTCTCCCATTTTTCCCAAATTTTGGCTCCGCGGTGGGCTGCTCGGGAATTTTAATGGCTCGGGGAGGGGGGGTCTATGTTGCCCCACTCTACTTTATTAAGAAAATCGGCCCTAGGGATGGGGTTTCTGGGGCCTCTAGAGTCTCAGGGAGGGGGGCTGTGCAGCCCCCCTCCCCTTTTTACCAAATTCCAGCCCCGGGGATGGGCTCTCTGGGGCCTTTAATGGCTTGGAGAGGGGGGCCATGCCCACCCCTCCCCTTCATTAAGATGAACCAGCCCTAAGATATGAAGTCCACAGGGCCTCTGGAGGCCCTTTTTTATGATTTCAGCCAGGGGGGTAGGCTACCCAGGCTCTATAACTAATGAACGTGGCTCAGCCGCCATTCTTTTTTTTCTATCCCATGGGATTGCAGCATTTGTTGCTGTTTTCTTTATTTTTAGCCCCAGGGGGGTCCATCTAGGTCCCCCCAGGGGGGTCACGGTATCCCTACCCTGCCCCCTTATGTTAATTTTTTTTTAATTTCAGGAAAGGGGACTTAATCTTGTGTTGGCTGCCAGCAACATTTTTCTCATGTTGCTGGCAGTCAGTCAGAGCGCTTGCTCCCTACAGGAGTTTGACTCCCGCAGGAGCAATATGGCTCAAGGGAAATAAAGCTTCCTGGGCCAGACAGAACACTCTGCTTTTAAATTGGCGCTTCCACGAGCCTTAAGCCTTACAAACCTCCTCTCAATAAGTAGGGGACAGGATGCCTTTGTCCTGCCCCGTTATATAGCTTTTTTGCTTCATTCCCACAGCACCAGAACTTTTTCATAGTAAACAGTAACAGCGGCCATTTCATTTCTAAACCTCTAATAGCAAGCCAATCAGAGATCTGGATCCCTTGGGTCTCGCGGAAGCCTGTCCCTCCCGCAGGAGCGAAAAGGCTCATGGAAAAAACAGGCCTCTCGACAAATTACAGGGCTCCATTTTTTAATTTGCGCTCTTGCAGGCCTCTTTCTAGCCTCTTGTGGGCTTAACCATCCAGATATACAATTATTTTTCAACCTTAATTTCTTAACAGCTACTGAACGGATTTCCACCATATCACAAGAAGCACAATCTGTGGACCAAGATCCAGCTTCCTGCCAAATTTAGTGTTATTCCGTTCAGCAGTTTTTGCTGTAGCCCTGCCTAAAGAAGTCTATGAAAAATGCATGGGGATTTTGTGTTTTGGGAGCCCTCTTTTTTCTAGGCTCCTGCTTGACAGATCACCCCGAAACTGTCCATGCACACACTATTAAAAAGTAGCACCTTTTTGGAAACTTTAGTGGCGATACGTCCAACAGGGCCAAAGTTATTAACAAAACAAAAAACGCTTTCACTATGGAACAGCTAGCCTTACTACAACTACCTAGTGGCAACCTTTATTAAAGACCTTTATTGCACATAGCTCTTTAGCCAATTTAGGGAGGACATTATGTTGAAATAGCCTCTCTTCTACCATTTTCCATAGTTTTCATGGGGAGGGTGTACCCAACACCCCTGGTTAAGATGAGGTTAGTCTGACATGCCACAACAGTTCAGGAATGTTTCATTTGTTCTCCTTCATTTCTGCTACTTCAGAACCTCTAAGTTTCTACACATTTTATCAGCCGCAGCCCGTGCAGGTAAGAGCAGTGGGGGGGCGGGGGTGGGGGGGGGATTTCGATGGACGTTGACGAGGGAAAATTAATTATTTATTTAATTTTCCCTTGTCATCCATCGTCCATCAACCCCCCCGCCCCCGACCCCATTGCTCTTACCTGCACGGGCCGCAGCTGCATTTTATGTGAACAATTGTGCTGTAAAGTGCAGGGTTGCGATATGTGTTTTTCAAACTTTTCTCAGAGGAGATCCCTAGAACTGCCATAAAGGAGGTCAAGCTCACTCACTGCACTTGCTCGCTACAGTTCTAGGTAATTATTTACGCTCCACCAGTTTTTATAGTTCACCCACCCCTTTATTTCAATCTTTATTTTAGTTGAAGTACACTGAGCAACTGCAGATCTGTAAAGTGAAGATAAAATTATTTGTAAGTTTTATTTAGGTTTGAAGCCGTCCATTTAGGTATTATTTACATGCTGCCTTGTACAGAAACCTGATCCAGGCTAGTAGAAGAACAGAACGTTTAATATCCTGTCTAGTAAATAGATGGATTGGTCTTTATAGAATTAAGGCTGGCGCCCTTTAAAAGGCAACATAATTGTATTGAAAAATAAATTCTTGAATGGTCCTCCTTTAGTACAATTAAATAGAGAGAGCAGCACTTCTTAGGTATTGTAAGCACAGAGAAATTGAAGCAAAAGGAAATGAGAAATGTCTAGCCGCGAAGCAAGTTGCATACAAACTCCCATAATCCTCTGCACATCTTGCAACATTGCACAGGCTAATTACCAATCCATGTGTTCTTGTAGAGTTAATCTTCGAATTCCAGAGCTAAGCATTTTCTAATGCTGTCTGCAGAAGCTACCTGATTGTTACTTACTATGAGTTAACAAGGATCTGCTGTTAGGACCATCAAAGTCTGTGTTAACATTGGTGAATGTAATATTAAATTCAGCATTTAATTTGTGAAAAAATAAATGCAAGGACCCAACAAAGATAGGCCACTGGTTTACCGAGGATAGCCAGAATTATTCAAGCATCTACAACTATGTCATGATGGAGTCACCATTATGCTGGGGTTAGCCTGAAGCTTGCCAAAAATGCACAGTATATCAATGTTGGGCCACCATTATGCCAGGAAGCACCAACACTGTTGTCAAGAAGGCCCGCTATGACAAGAAAAGGCCAACATTATGTCAATTAGAGACCAAGGTAACCCTCCTCTCACTGCAACCATGTTGAGGTATGATATGTAACACTATGCCTGAAATGACACTAGTAATGTCCTGGAGCGGCCTTTCTCAGCCCACCTCAGAATATAACAACCTGACTGAGTTACTACAAAGGCTAGGGCAGAACACTTGAAGGTGGCCTCATATGGTGCTAAGATCTTATGAAGCCCACTGCTGTGGAGTGCTCTTCTATCTTTCGGGTAGGTCTGCATTCTATGAATATGATTGCATAGTCACATACATGATCAGGAAAAGTGAAGCCTGGGACGGGCATCGTAAGGTGGGAGGGGCGAGGAAGCCAGGTTCTGTGGAACTGGGAAGTGGACAAAAGGCACCCAGACTAGTTTACTCTCACCCCTACTGCGACAGTCAGTGCATGTGTACAACACAGTGATCTTCCTGTGAGTGTCTGATTTAACTCTGCCATCACAATCACTGTACATCACTTCCACACAAGAAGGTATGTCCACCTGCGCAAAATGAAACACAGCCAAGGAGAATTGGAGTGTTACAGGTACACTGGTGAATAGAGTAGTATTAATAGTGTACCAGTGTGATGCATGGGAACGGAACAACCCCATTCTCATGTCCATCTTTCCACTTCTCCCTCATACATGTTTCCACCTTCATGGTTTGATAAGTTCATGCCTTCATTTATTTCATGAATAGTCATTGCTTTACTGTTGAATATGTGATGTTGTGTTTGTCTCACATCCCTTTCATAACTTCTGCAAATTAAATCCATCCTTTGCATGGATGGTTATGACCGTGCAAACAATGCAACATGGATGAAGACGGCTGGTGGGGGGAATTATTAAGAACTGCTACTGATGGGGCATTCCTGCTTCGACTTAATATTACCACGCTACACAATGGTAATGAACAATAGTATACCACCTCGGAGATTGACGAAACATAATATAACTTGGAATGTCAGCGGTCTAAATGGAATATCAGAGGTATAAATAATAGCTGTGCCACAAAGGGAGCACAGGAGACACACCTAACATCTGTAGAGAGCATAACATTTAAAAAAAACAAAACAATGGAGGGGACTCATTTTTTGCACCACATACTCTACATTTTCTAGGGGTGCATTGATATTGGTGAAACCTGGGTCCCCCTTCAAGATCATGAAACCGAATATAGATCCAGAGGGTTGTTATGTACTATACTTCAGTAGGTTAAATGGGGTGGAGATCTTACTGGGTAGCATTTATGCTCTCAATGTTGGTCAGGGAGAATTTTATGGTGCGCCCACAGCGGGATTAGCCTAATTTACAGGTTCCACCATGATAGTGGGAGGAGATTTCTACGGAGTTGGGAATGTAAGTAAGGACAGGCTAATCCGCCGTTGGCCACGGCTGTGAAGATGAGGACCCCTAATGCTTAAGCGACTTGATGTACTCACTGGGTGCTGGCAGATTATGGTGGAATGTTCACATATATTTGTCGGAGTACACATTCTATTCACCTATCCACGACCTACATGTTAGGCTTAACAAGTTATACTGTATAGTTGTGAAGCAGTACTTCCCCTGATATCTCATGTTAAATACTTCAATAGAACATACTTGGACAATAATCTATTGTTATTACATCTCACATGGAGACAGAATAGGACTGCTATTCCATTGGGGTGGCTACAGGTGGTAGTGCTGGATGGTCCCAGTTTCAGAAACATAGTAGGTGAGGAAAACGAAAGTATGGTTTATGTGGCAACTAATGAGTGGAAGGTCTTCAGGGTTATGCTGAGAGGATCACATATCAGGACAACCAATAGGATCAGGAAGACCCTGGAGTCCGAATTGGAAACGACTGAAGTAAAGCTCCAGCCCATAAATCAGTTAGTCGCAATACTTGAGGCTGATAAAAAAAAAAAAGCTTAGGTGACGGAACGAAGCACAAGCCTAACTCATCAATTAAAATGCCACTAGTACAAAACAAATATGGTCTCAAGGCACAAAGGCGGGGACAGGCAGGGCAGAATTCTACCCTGGCATAATAGGCAAGAACAAAAGAGTACCCCCTTCACTCAGATTAGGAACACAATTCACACAACTAGACAATAACAGGGTACTCCATGAATATTACATTGCACTGTACTCACAACACCACACTCTCATCTTATAGATAGTGTCAGAGTATTCAGATGGTATCCAGCTTTAATTGCCTTTACTTTCAAACATCAGAATGACATCAATGGCCCTGTGACCGTACAGGAAGTGAAGGCTGCAATAAACCATTTAGCATTCATATAAAACTAACATAGACAAACAGGCCCCCAAATTGTTGCTGCTATACGACAAAATATGTAAGTCGGGAAGTTTTCCAAGTACAATGAGGGAGGCATTGCTCATACCACTCTCAAAGCTGGAGTTAGATACAAGGGATGAGGGGTGAATAGGCTGTTATCGATGCTAAACATTGATTACAAATGTGGTAGTAAAATTATGACTACCCATGTCCTGAGGGTATTGACAGGCCTAATCCACTCAGACATGGGTGAATTTGTGCCAAGCCATAATACGTTACCTAACATCAGGCACCTTTTACACATTATAGGATCCAACATGGAGGAAAGCACGAAATTGGTTGTCCTCTTGGTGGACCTTTAAAAGGCTTTTGATACACTCAGTCTGACATATTTAATTGTGGTTATGCAAAGAATGGGTACTTGGTACATGCTGGTAAAATTAAGAGAAATAATTTGTACTAATCAACAGCCCGGATAAGTACAGCGAAAACAATCTCAGAACCCATAAGGATCCAAAGCGGTAATGAGAAGACTATTACCTGTCACATCAGTTGTTTGCTCTGTGACGGAGCGCTTAGCAATCCACTTTCACAAGGACGGTGAACTACTGGGGATTAATGTAGCAGGGACAGATCATATAATATTGTTGTATGCAGATGATGTCCTGACATATATTGGTGGAGTAGGAAGGAGTCTCCCCACACAATTGAAATATTAGAGGAGCTTGGTCAAATAAATCTGGTCTTAAAACCAATTGGGCAAAGACGTGTGTTCCGTATTAGACTGGTCGACCTAGATCATGGAGCTAGGAGAGCAACTGAGGTGGGAGCCACATTCTTTTAAATATTGGAGTATTCATATATTTCATGCCACTCTGGACACCATAGAGGCCAACGTTGGTGGAGTGATTAAAACTCTTAAAGATAATGTTTGATTCTGGATTAGAACATTGGAATGTGGAGCACTCCATTGAATACAATGGAGTACTCCGAGCTTCTACGGGCCGGTAAAGGCCCGCAGAGCAACATTCCAAAGTTGTTTGAACAAAGGCCTCTCGGAGCCCTAGTGGATTTCAATCCCTTCGGGCTCCGAGAGGCCTTTGTTTAATTTGTTAGAAAATTCTGCCCTCTAGTGGCAGAATGTTCTAATAGCCTTATAGCCCTTCGTAGCTGGGCTATACCGGCTATTAAAGTCCCGCTCCCTTGTTAAAGGCCCTCGCCTTCGGCTCGGGCCTTTAATGCTGGAGCGGGCCTTTAATAGCCTGCTACGGCGGTCTATAAGGCTATATTAAATTACCACTGAACACAGTGGTAAAATGGCGATGCTGCCCGTGATGCTCTGTTACTTTACCAACTTGCCTTACAAACAACCTCTAAGATATTACTGGGACCTAGTTTCCTTACGTGTCACATTAATATGGAATAGAGGAAGATGCAGAGTCACGCTGAATATATTTAAATTACCAACAATGAAAGGGGGTCTGGGAGTCCCAAACTTTGAATACTACCAACTAGCAGCACAGTTTCAGTTGGCGGCAAATTAGGTAGCCAGTGCAACTGCAGTAAAGGCAAGTTGGGCCTGGCCTTAGAACGAACAGGGTGTAATTCTGAACCTCCTCCTTCCTCAGGTAAAACGTGGGGAAAAAGAAGTACCCACACTCATATTAGCAATCATACAGAGCTGGCAGAAGTTCCAGCATAGGTGTGGGAAGCACCCGATCTACTCCTGAGTATACCAATAGGAACATTATTTGGTGAGGTGAGCAGCAGACCATTCAGCTGAAAACATTATGAGTTGTACATTGTAGAAGACATCTTTAAAGCAGAAAAATTAAAAACATTTACAGATATCCACTCGCATGAGGTACCTGCACCCTTGTTCCTGGCATAAGGCAGGTTGGTTGACAAATTACACATGAAATAGAGAACCAAAAGGGCAGGAATGGCTGTACATTTTATCCCAGATTTGGGAGAATTGTAGAGCTCTAAAAATGACTCTGGCTTTCTTGCCGGGGGTGAGTGCCCTTAATTCTTATGTAGCTATTGATGCAAAACTCACCTTACTTAGAGTGCTTGTCTCGTATCGAGTTCCTGAAAAACACTGTTTTCTATTAGTTTCTACATATGTGCAGGTTTCACTTTAAGACTGGCTTTGCCTCAGTGGCTATACAAGCAGATATTGGGGATACTGGTGGATTTAAGATTGCATGGGGAGGTGTATGGCGGTCCTGGCTGACATTAAAGATACAGTGAGGCCTTGGGTAACGTTGAAAGTGCAAGAGACATAGAAAGGGATTGCAAGAAACTGAGGCGTTTTTCAGTAGGCATGTAGAAAACCAAAAAAACAAGGTTACAAATAACATAATAAATTATAAACTTGGGGCGGAACGTGCCAGTTTTATCTTTCAAGGAACGTCTCTTTCTTACCCCATTTCATTACTTTAAAAAGATCCGATTGCTATACACATGCGGAACAAAATGTGCACTGATAACATTTGTCATGGGGCTTCATCATATTACCCAGGATGGAGATTGAAGTGAGGTCATATCCGTGCTTTGGAACTGTAATAGTCAAACTAAATGATTAGTTAATTTTGAGCCAACTGAATATAAATGCAAGTCAATTAAACAGTGGCAAAGCAATAGGTCTCAACTTTGAAAGGCATTAGTTGACCCATGGGAACAGAGGAGAGTGGTGAGGATTTGAGGGAAAAGCAGGACACGGAGGAGAACAAGAATACACGCACTCCAAGTCAGACAAAAAATGAAAAATCCTCTGAATGTAAGCAGTGGATGGAGATAACTCATCTAATCAATAGGGTTAAAAGGATAACAACCTAAACGCCAGTTTGAGGACAATCATAAGAAGAGGATAGAAAAACATTGAACAAGAAGCAAGCAAATGAGATGTTCAAAACAGCCAGCGGCAGTGGGCTGAATCTAAGCCCACTTTAAGTTTTGCCATTGGATCCAATAAGTAGCTAAAGCTGTCTGTAGGCTAGACCTAAAAATGAGTATGCTGATTTTTAAATCGACCAAGGATTAACATAATGCAGACATGGTTTTTGTGGACATGCGCCTTCTGTGTTCCTGGTGTTGCAAGGAAAGGATTAATGCAGATGCTGTGAAGTTTGTAATGTAGGAATATTCACTTTAGTTTCACCTTCGAAGGAATGATACTTTAGGGAATGCACAGTAGTTTTTAGGAAGATGGCATATATTTGCATGCGTTGTGATAGCAGACTCAGGCCTCTCCGCATTGCCAATGGAACTCCACCACTCCTGTATAGAAGTAGTCTCCGATGTAAGAGGATGTTTGAGGGAGGAATATGTACAGTTAAATAATTCTGCTCTTCAAGATTATGGAAAAACTAAATTCAGTTGTATTATTGTGTGTGGGGGGGTAAAACCCATTACAACGATTGTGGGGGTAGTGTTATTTCTATGTTGAATTTCTTGCTTTGGAGTCCACCCACTTTAGGTTTCGGTTCGGAAGTCTTGGTGAAGAAAAAGCAAACAAATTAAGGTTTTCAGACCCATAATCAGTAGCAGAATTTCTGTTTCGAAGTTTAGGATGAGGGAGTGCTCCATCCTATTCTGGTTTATCATTGTTGGAATTCAAAGCTTGTTTTAAGAAATCGCTTTCCTTTCCAACTTTCTTCTTTTCTGCAAATCCTTCAGATAAAAAAAGACCCTGTGAAGCAGAACTAGACCTTTTCTGTTGAAGGCTAACTATGATGACTATCTGCTTTTATCTTAAAACACTCATTCTTATGCTCTTATACTGCTCTTCAGTCGCTTCTCTCTATCAATCTTCCACCTCTCTGCACATATAACATATTTTTATGGTAACATTTATTGATAAGCGCTGCTAGGCTCCAGTGGATATCAGAGCGCTGTGTTTATATTTAACGAACATGTGCTTGAAAAGATATATTCAAAAACAGCAGCAGAATTCAGGAATACACACATATATATGTGATTGAAAAGATATATACAGCAGAACTCCGAAGCGTGTGTGTATACACACACACACACACACACACACACACACACACACACACACACACTCACACACTCACACACACTCACACTCACACTCACACTCACACTCACACACACACACACACACACACTTCCTAAGTTCTGCTGTATATAATTTTTCAAGCACATGTTCTTTAAATATAAGCACTCCGATAACCACTGGAGCCTAGCAGCGCTTATCAATAAAAGTTAACATAAAACAAATATAGATAACGAAGCTCCAATATTACATTCTTAGGACACGTAAAAACGCCTATATTAAGTATATTTTCGCTTTGGCTTCCTTGTAGAATTCTGCTGTCTTATTGCAATGGCTACTTACGTTTGTGTTTAAGTTTGTTATCGTAGGATTTTTATGACCCTCGTTCATAACTATCATGAAATAACGAGATCAAATCCGTGGATAAGCAGAGGCTATGAAAGATGATTGGCTCATGTCTTCACTTTTCAAATCTCTCTTTGTTGAATCTCTTTGTTTTGCTCTCTCTATCTTTTTCTGTATTTTTTTCTTCTTAATTTCCTTCGTCTCCGCTTTTATTTTCCAGTGCAAAATACATTTTTCTGCAGCAATTTTATTTACTAGCGCGGGTGCATAATTTATTTTTTATATGCTTGTCTGTTTTATATGAATAAATCTGGATGTTTTATTTCTTACCTACTGCTAGAGGATTGTGATCCATACATTTTAACTTCTACGGAATGCATTGAATATCGTAATGTTGTCCCTTTATATCTGTTCCGTTAATTGAAATAAATATATATATACTCCGCTATCACTAAAATAGGGAAAATATCACACACCACCAACACCTCTTCCTCCAACCCACCAGGATTCATCACGCCTTTGAAAGCACATCTGTTGTTATTACATCTCACATGGATACAGAAGTGGCCGATCACAGTTCCCAGAGTAAGGTCAGTGGTTCTTTAAGGACGCCTTTTATTTGGCAAACCCGCAACATTGCCAAGCGATTGGCAAATGCTGCGTTGCACTAAAAGTCCAACCATAACATATGCAAACTTTGTACATGGGGACAGGCCTGTGAGTATAGCAGGCAAAGTATCATGTGTATTCCCATTTCCCAGAGGGCGGCATCAGGCTTTACTCTTTCTACCAGCCTCCCCTTCCCCGACAAGTCCAGATGTGGCTCATGAGTCCCTCAGGGAAAGACACACTGCATTAGCCAATGTGGATAATTGCATTACTATCTTTAAATGAGGAATGGAAAGTAAATTGTTTACTTTTACTGTGACTGGCCCTTTGAGCTCTGGCCTTGGAAACACTCTGCTTGACTCCTCACTTGGAAGGCCTTCTCTTTGTTGACTAGGGGAGACCATTGTCTCTCACTCATATGTCTCTTGGGAGCCAATAAATGATAAAACAAGGGCTGCATACCCACACTTTATGTTCATGGAGGGCGGAGCTCAAACTGGCTTTGCAGCACTTTCACTGCCTGTTTGGCCCCCCTCCTGCGAATAATTTCCATTAGTGAATCACCACCTGGGTGCAAAAACTTTAGCATTCATACATTTGTGAGGTGCAACCAACTGCGTTTGTTGATTTGTGAATCTGGTTCAAGGGCTCTTGTGTTGCAGAGTCTTATGTATATGTCATCCCTGCAACGCCAAGAAGCGTTGCAGCTGTGTGCTAAATAAATACACTTAACAAATAACATAACATGCTCCATGAGGACATAGGGGCACAGGATGCTTTGTTATGCCTTTGCCAGAACTGTCTGCAGGCTTCTCTGTAGTTCTGAACCTCAATCTTGTTATTTCTAATCAGAATCTTATTTAATTATTGTTTTAAGTAATGTGATCATCCAAACTGCTTTACTGTTCTGATTTCTTAGCTGTCTCATTCAATTTTGAGGACACTTTTGGAGTTAATACATATTTGTTTGGATAGACAGAAATTACAGGATTGGAGTGCTTTGCAGGAGTTGCCCGCGACTTTTTTGTTCTGTAGCCCTCCGGACAGTTTAGCTTGAATTTGAACACGCCATGCAATAGTTTACCATGTCTCTGTCTCTTATAGGCTTCATGTACTAGAATTTTGTTACTTGAATATTTAGTCCTGCATTTACTTGCAGTTATGCTTTCTTTTTAAACGGATGCCTTGTGGACTCTTGTTGTAATTTAGTAATAACCTTGATATATGTTTTTGTCAGCACACATAAGTGCATAGGCCTGTGTAAATTATTGTTACATCGCCAAGGCCATGTTATGTAGGATTGAGTACCTATTTAGTGTCAAATTTTCTCCATATTCCCAGTGTAACCATCTGGTGGGTAAGTGTTAATGAATCGCCAGTTACCAATGAAAGAGTACGCTGTATGGTTGTCCAGAATTTCAGGACCCTTGGGCACGCCCAGACTGCGTGCCCCTTTTGTTACACCCTCTCAAACACTTGTCGATGTCTATCCTGCCCATGGCAAAAAACCTTGTCCTGGTGAAATAAGCTCTGTAGAAAAGTTTTCACTGGATTATCCAGAATCTGTCTTGAATTGCTACCTCTCTGGGGTATCTGCAGTCAGTGCTCCAGTCATCATCCTCAAGTCTGCTCAGGTCATATTCCCATTTCTCTCTCATTGGCAATAACAGTGGTCAACTGTTGTTAGTCAATGTGATATAGAACTGAGATACAGCATGTCTATTTAGAGGGCCCCCAGGGCTCTGTATTCTAACAGGTTCTCTTTCACTATATCCTGAGACGGGTCAATACAGCGTGATAGAATACATCTAATTTGTAGGTACCACAGAAATTGGCTCCCCACCAAGTCATATTGCTCCTATAGTTCCGAAAAGGTAGCATCATCTCCCCAGTCCATATATCTCCCAGTTTGGAAAGCTATTCTTGGCATCCCCCGTTCCACAGTATCTAACTAGTCTCGGCCTCCACCGACTTAAAGAAATGTTCAGGGACCTCAAAGTGGGTTCTGCAGGCATAGAGCAATTTGGGCAAATGAATCATTTTATAGAGAGATGCCTTTCCCATCAGTGATAGTGGGAGTTGGGGCCTGTGCCCACGCTTCTTTTATAGTCTGTTAATATGCATCCCAAATTCCGGTTGTGGAACAATTTTTGATCTGTGGTCACGTAAACCCATTGGTAGGTGAAGCCCCTCTCTTCTTAGGGTAGCGGACACATCCAGCCTTCACCAGGTCGCCGGTTCATACCGAATATGCAATAGACTTTATGTGAATGTCTGAGAAAGTCCAGAAGATATTAATTATCTCAGGAATCCCCCGAATGGAATTCTACTTGTCTGCAAGGTATAACAAGATGTAATCTGCATACAGAAAAATCACGTCTTCCCATTCATAGTCCCATCCAAGCCCATGTATCAGGGCATCATGACAAATCAAATTCACTAGTGGTTCCAATACCACTGCAAAAAGTAACTGGGATAGAGGACATCCCTGTCGGTTTCCACGGCCCAACTCAAACTCCCCTGAGGTAGTGCCATTCACCCAGACCCTAGCGGTCAGTTTATGATAGAGAAGACGCACCCAAGCCAGGAAGGAGGGACAAAAGCCTATCCATCTGAGCAGTGCCATTATATAGAGGCACTCCAACGAATTGAAGGCTTTCTTGGCCTCCAACGCCAAAAGCACCGCAGGTTCCGTCACACTCCCTCTGCACGGCAAGCATCCAAATAATCGCCGATGATTGTGCCTAGTAAATCTGTTATTATGGGGGTTTGTGGCATCAGTTTCTTTTTACAGCAAGTTGTAACATCTTTGTTCGTCTGTAATCAGAAAAGTAGAAAACGTTTTACACAGACATTCCGGACTTTTTGACAGCTAAACACAAACTGATAACATTCCTACTCAGTTTAGACAGAATCTGGGATTGTATTCATGTGTCTAGGAGGGCAGTGATCACTTATTTATTGTTGGAGGTATGTCTATTGATATATAAGTGGATGTTTGTTTCGCATCTAGAAGCTGGGTTCTCCTGGTGTGTTGATTGCGCAATGAGAAATGCAATACAAATATTGTATCCTTTTCTATATTATTAGGGCATTGCATCACTCTCATGATGTATGCTATCCAAATACAGGTTGCATTTACTGGAAGTTTAAACTTCCTAACGGAAGGCCATTTAACATAAATCGAGCTCCGGCAGTACGAATTTAACCATTTAAGTATGGCCAGTGGCTGACGCCCTTACTCCCTTCCCTATGCGCCATTGGCCGATGCTGAGGAGGCTTTAAAGGACCCTCAGGTGCGCTAACGTCATTACATTGAAATTGAAATTAACCAATCGTCTCTTTTCACCTTAACTGCAACTGTGGTCATTGGCATACCTCAGCCCCCGAGCACCAATTTAGATTGGGGAGGTATCATTGAAACCCGGGAAATTTCCCCTTAGTTGTGTAATGTTATATTATTTTATGTTGATTTGTATAGCACACTAATCACCCAAGAGGCTATCCAGGTTCTTGGGCAGGTGTGTAGTCCCCAAGGTGCTTATACGAAGAGCCAGGTTTTCAGCTTCTTGCAGAACTTAAGAAATGAGGAGGAGGCTCTGATCTGTTGAGGGAAGCCGTCCCATGTCTTGGGTGCGATGTAGGAGAATGAGCAAACTCCAGTTTTGCTTTTGCGGATGTGGGGCGTGAGTGAGTGAGGCAGAGAGCATAGGTGTATGGTGGGTTTATGAAAGTGCGGCTATTGGGGTATTGTGGTCCTGTGTACTTACTTACTTATGCCTACCTCCTGGGGTATAGGCCATCACCCAGGACTCTCCAGCCATCTATGTCCTGGGTTTTTCTTTCAATCTGACTCCAGGTGTAAACCATCACCTTGCAGTCAGCCTCGAGGCCTCAGCGGCAGGTCTTTCGTGGCCTTCCTTTTTAGGTCGAGCCTAGCGCAGCGCGCAAGCGCTGCTCTAGGAGATGACCTTTTGGAATCGGTCTGCACTTTTGAAACACTCGTGCTTGTGCTGGCATCCACCTTGCGGGAGCGAGCAGCGGCGCGCAGGGGCCATCTGTTTTCAATTAGCGTGGCCGCGCGCGCTTGTTTACATTTGCCTGCTCGCGGTCGCTTTCACTTTGCCAGACACGCGCCTCGGGAGCAGCCAGTTCAGCGGGGCAGGTAAGACGCAAACCGTACTCTTTCTAACCTTTTAGGGGACACGTTAACTGTTAAGATGGACCGTATTACCGCAGCGTCGAAAGGTTTTGGGGCCCACATTGTAACATATTGGCCTAGTGAGCATGTTTCTATGTGGATGCGTGTTGTTTGTCTGCTTCCTCCTGTTTGTTCATATGTGATGGCCAATACAGGGATACCGCTGTTCATTTCATGGTGAAGGATCTTATTCTACGTGATATCTTCATTTGGTTTCTGGAACACTGGGCTTGCATATACAAATAAATTGCTTTTTTTAGTTTGCAAAGCACATGCATGCTTTTATTCATTCTGTGTGCTGCATGCAGTGCATTTTTCAGTCGTTTTGTTAGTGTTTGTGGGATATCCACAGCTGTATTTGCTTTTTGGTAAATGCCTTATTTGTAGGCTTCGTTATAACTTTACACATTTTTGTATAACCGCTGAATTGGCTGAAATGTCACATTTAAAGTATATATTTTAATAACAGATGGCATTAACAGATCTAAATCGAATCGATTTAATAGCATTTGCTCCCGTTTTAGCCATAGTGCCTGTTTGGGGCTGAGCACAAATTGCCTTCGCTTCTACTGTGCTCACGTACATGCCACCAGGTGGTAGCTAGTGCTAAAGGCATGCTCAGAAAGACAAACAAGCGAGCTCAAATCATCCGCACATGCAGTGTGCATTCATTGATTTATTTCTTGATACGTTGTATCTCGATCGCAAGAGGAATCAGATCACGTGTCATGATATAGGCAGACAATTTCTACTAGTGGGGGCCATTATTTGCTCCATTTGCAAAACCCACTTGCACCACATTGGTGTTTGCTGCCCTTGTGGTTCTGAAAGCGTGCTCACTTGTTTTCTAGATTTTCACAAAACATTATTAAGAGTTTGTACAAATGGCTGGAAGTTAAACTACATATATTCTGCATCACCTCTTTGTCTATGTACCCTTCCTGTGCGCACACTGCCCACAACCGCGTCTTCAAGGTTGTAAAGCATTGCGCCCTGATATTGTGGAGTTGCCTGTATCTTCTTTTTCATCATATTCTTTCATATTGTACCGTCGACCTGTTGTGTACAGTTGTTTTGCTGTGTTTTTCTGAAAGGTGCACTTATACCAGTGTCCGCCGCTGCTGTACAACACTGCTAGGTAGAAGGAGTAACATAAGTACATGGTTAGTCATTGGTTCTACCTGTTCTTAGTTTATACAGTAAAAGTATAACAAGCATTGGCATAGCCAATAGGTCTTGCTTTTGGGACCTTATAAGTATTTAGTTATGCAGCACAATATCCTTGGTGCAACAACATCAACTGTTGCATGGCTAAACACTTATAAGGTCCCAAAGGCGAGACCTATTGGCTATGCCAATGCTTGTTTCCTTTTCCCTTGAGGGTTCAAGTCAGGGCTTGCCTGGTGGTGTTTGATACGGGCTTGTGGAGGGTGTGACCTATCCAGCCCCAGAGTCTTTTCATGATTTCTTCATGAGCAGGGAGTTGGAAAGTCTGCTGCCATAGGTCGTTGTTTCTGATGGTGTTTGGCCAGCGGATTTGTTTGATTTTCGTCAGACAGATGTTGATAAAGGCCTGTACTTTGTTGGTGGTGGTCGCTGTTGTCCTCTAAGTTTCTGCTCCATGCAGAAGGACTGATTTTACGTTGATGTTAAAAGGCCTGATCTTGGTTTGCAGCGTTAGATCGTTGTAGCTCCAGATCTTCTTTAGCTGAATGAAGGCAGCCTTTGCTTTGCTGATTCTTGCCTTGATGTTGGCATGTGTGCCACCCTGCTTGTCTAAGACACTGCCCAGGTTGGTGAAGGCCTCAACCTCTTCCAGTTCATCGCCTGCAAGAGTGACTGCAGTTGTGCTGGCCATGTTATCCTTCAAGATCTTGTTTTTTTCCCTGTGGATGTTGAGGCCAAGTTGTGCTGATGTGGCAGCAGTATTGTCAGTCTTCTCTTGCATCTGCAGATGGGTATGGGAGAGTAGGGCCAGGTTGTCTGCAAAGTCTAGTTCGGAGAGGTGCGTCCAAGGTGTCCCCTGGATCCCATTTCTTCTCCTTGCTGTGGATGTCTTCATATTCCAGTCTATGGGCAGCAGGAAGAGAAAAAGCGAGAGCAAACAACGCTGGCGGACTCCAGTTCTCACTTGGAAGGCTTCTGTGAGTTGTCCTCCATGGACTATCTTGCAGGTCATTCCCTTGTAACAGCACATAAGAACAAGGTGCCCCCTACTTATTTGATTTGAAGTCTGGGATCGGGGGGAAGGCAAACCCATAAAACAAACACTAAATCCCACGCGACCTGTATTTCTTCTACTATATCTCAAAGTACATATTGGTCTGACCACAGACAAATTCAAACAGTGTAGTGATTAACACATTTAACTTATTTTTTTGTTTTATTATTTTATATTTAATTTTTCCATTGAAAAAAGCATACTTTAATTCCTTTAATCACATATCTACATCAATCCATTACTTTTTTCATATCAAAAACCGTTTTTACATTGCTTTTCTATATTCTCCATTCTCTGTGAGTTGTCCTCCATGGGCTATCTTACAGATCATTCCCTCGTAACAATACCTGATGATTCTTACAAGTATATCTGGCACAATGTAGTGGCGGAGAAGTTTCCAAAGGGTCTCAATGTCCACGCTGTTGAATGCCTTCTCATAGTTGATTAAGTTGACATAGAGGGGGAAGTTCCATTCCATCAACTGCTCAATGATGATGCGCAGTGTTGCAGTCTCGTCTGTACAGGATCTGTCTTTGCAAAAGCCAGCTTGCTGGTCTTGCAAGTGAGGGTTGACTTGTTTCTTCATTCTGTTCAGGATGACTCTGTTGAACACTTTGTCTGGGGTTGATAGAAGAGTTATCCCTCTGTAGTTTGCACAGTTACTCAAGTCACCTGTCTTGGGTATCTTGATGAGATATCCCTCTCCTTCCAGTCTGATGGCACCTTTTCCTCTTCCCAGATCCTTCCAAACATGGCGTACATCATGTCTGCTGATGTTTCAATGTCTGCCTTCAGTGCCTCTACAGGAATGTTATCAGGTTCTGCTACCTTCCCATTTCTCAGCTGCACGATGGTCGTATTTCTTCTTTGGTTGCTCTGCTGCAGTCGATTGGCAGGTCCTTGTCAACTGGCGGAATGGCTGGTGGAGACTGCATCATGGGCTGGTTCAGTAGTTCTCAAAGCGCTCCACCCATATTCGTGTTGGCCTTCGTTACCAATGATTGTCTTCCCAGCTTTGTCTTTAACAGGCCTGGTGGAGCGCAGGGCTCTAGTTAAATAAATTGGTTTACGGTATCAATCTTATCAACTTTCCCAGAGATAAAGTCCCTGCTCCTACTGGGCCCTTTGGTCGATTAGACCTTTTTCATAGTTGAGATTATTCAGAAGCTGTGAATCAAAATCAACTTATTCATCATAGTCTTAATTTCTTAAAGGAGGCAATGTGCTGATGTGGCAGCAGTATTGTCAGTCTTCTCTTGCATCTGCAGATGGGTATGGGAGAGTAGGGCCAGGTTGTCTGCAAAGTCTAGTTCGTAGAGGTGCGTCCAAGGTGTCCCCTGGATCCCATTTCTTTGTCTGGGGTTGATAGAAGAGTTATCCCTCTGTAGTTTGCACAGTTACTCAAGTCACCTGTCTTGGGTATCTTGATGAGATATCCCTCCTTCCAGTCTGATGGCACCTTTTCCTCTTCCCAGATCCTTCCAAACATGGCGTACATCATGTCTGACTTTGGTGAGTTTAAAGGGTTTTATTAAACTGTTTTAGTAAGTATTTCTTTATTAGTCATCAATAAGTAATCAATTCATCAGTAATACAATACAGAACAATTGCACAAGGTGCGTTCCATATAAGCAAATCCCTATTCTAAGTCTAGAAAAATGAGAGAAAAGTATCTTTTATAACCCATGAAGAGTTCCAAATCGAGAGGTGAAAGCATAAAACTTTAAGCAATTTGTCATTCAGTAAGCACTTCCTATAAAGAGAAGCTCAGATTCTTAGTGGAGTCTCTAAACAGCATAGATTCAGGCAAGGGAAAAATTAATGGGTCTCAGCATAGAGCTCAGCAGAGAGTCTGGAAAGGGTCTGAAAGTCTCATTTGAGGAATTCAATACTCTACTCTGGGAACACACGCTAATATAACATTTCGATGTCTGTCACTAAGGTAAAATGCTGCATTCTTCTATCTTCTCAGTGAATCAGCATGCGCTGTCATCATGGGAACAGGACAGCTTCCGTTGCCTAAGCAGTTTCAAGACAAAAGACTTACAGATATTAATGGGCCGATCCCGATGTCGGTCGGAAAGGCTCCGAATGGCATTCGGTTTGTCCGAATCCGATTTGGAACCCACGTTTCCGACCGACTCGGAAACACATCCGATCGACCGATTACGATAGCTGGAAACCGTTCGGACGTTCCGACTCGTTTTCGATCGACATTTGGAGAAACTGAACCATCGGAGCCGAATCGTACAGGTCTATGGACCGCTTTTTTGACCGACGCATTACAATGTTGGATTCGGACAGCCTTTCCGAATTAGTTTGTCCGACACGGATCGGCTGGCGGAATCCGACTTTGGGAGCCCGTAGCAGGCCCCCCTTCATCCGGAGACCTCCGGTTGGGGCCTGCACGGGTACCCATGGGTCCCCTCTTTCCAACCATGCATGGTGTGGTAGGCAACAAGGGGTGCCCGCCACAGGGTGCAAGGTTTTCCGCGACCACCCCTTTTTTCAATGGGAGCCTGTGTTGTCGGTCGCAACACAGGCTTCCATTGAAGTCAATGAGAGTCCGACCGAACGGTGTTCGGAAACATCGTAATCGGTCGGTCGGACTCCCTGAATCTGAGTCGGTCGGAAACGATTCCAAAAGGAGTCGGTCGAGAAACTTTCCGACCGACATCGTAATGAGGCCCTAAGTGTTAAACGAAGCATTTTTATTAACATTATACAAGTTGAGGTATAGTTCCCACTATCTTTTCTTCTACATAACAAAACATGGTTAGGTCTGTCATTGCGCAGATGAAATCATGCCTTTCTCACACATTTTAACTTGTGAATTTATTCATGAAGAAACATTTATATAAAATGCAAACTACATAATTTAATACACTATTGTATTCTATGAATATGTCTCTATGGGGAGATTCAGAACTAACTTTTTCTCTATTAAGTCATGTTAGCCCAGCACATTTGTATCATTGAACTCTTCATGTCGTCACATTACTAAGATTATTGACCTAAGGTCAGGAGAAAGGAAAAGAAAAATTGCATTCAGAAGCATTTCTAACTTGACATATGTAGCTCTGGATACCTAGTGCTCCCATTTGCCTTTTAAAATGTGGCTTTTTGTTTTAGGCCTACACATTATTTCTACATCTTAATTGCATTCATTTTTATTTCTTAAAAACGCTCTATCAGGTCTTTCTGGCTTGCTGTATCTGCCGGAGAGTTTCCTTGTTGTGTCATAGAGTTCTTTCAAGTTTCCATGGCTTGCTGCTTCCTGGGCTTCTGTGTAAAGACCATTGATGAATCTTCGCTTGTCTGCTCTTAAACTTCTCTTTGCTTCCTTGTAGGTTTTGCTGTATTTTCCTTGAGCTTTCGCTTTATCTGCTCTAGTTCGGCTGGTGTTGACTGCAGATTTCTTTTCCTTTCTCTTTTGGATTTTGCAGAGCGTCTTGGTTGAGAGCCAAACTTTATGCTGGTGTTTCTTGGTATCCAGTACCTCATGGCAGGTTGATGTCATTGTTTCTTTGATTGTCTCCCACTGACTTCCTACTGGGTCTCTCTTGTCCTCTATTTCTTGCAGAACTTGAAACTTGTTACTGATGGTGACTGAGTATTCACTCAGTTTCTGTGCATCTTTGAGACAGTTGGTGTTAGATCTCTGTAGTTGGTTTGTCGGTTCCATCCATGCTTTCTCTAGCGTTAGCCTGGCCACTACAAGGTGATTGTCTGATGCCACGTGCGCTCCTCTCATCACTCTCACATTCTGCAGGGACCTGAGGGAACTTCTTACCAAAGCAGACATAGTCGATCTAATTCTCTGATGAGTGGTCTGGTAACACCCACGTTACCTTGTGTATTCTTTTGTTTGAGAATGCACTACTTCCTATCACCAGACTGTCCAGGACACAGAGATCTGTGAGCCTTTCACCATTCTCATTCATGTCGCCAAGGCCATTGATGCCCATGACTTCTTCATACCCAGTGTTGTCCCTTCCAGTCTTGCTATTGAGGTCCCTATCAGTTTGGTCATGTCTCTCTTAAGGCATTTCTCTAGGATAGACTGGAGTCTGTTATTAAACTGTTCTTTTTCCTCATCTTTGCTGTAATTTGTAGGTACATAGAACTTGATAACATTCATGTTGATCCTTTTTTTCTTTGCAAGGTCGCTGTGAAGATTCTGGGACTGTGGGCTTCCCATCCAATCTGTGTTGGCTGCTAGCGTAAGCATCAGTGCTTCTCCTTGAGTATGTGGGGCATTCTCTTCCTCATGTCCATAATACAGCAGCATTCCTCCCGAAGCCAGTCTTTTCTGTCTGTACTGTGTCCATCTGGTCTCGCTGATGCCAAGCAGGGCCAGGTTGTATCTTTTCATGTCCACTGCCATGTGGGCTGTCTTGTTCATGGTCCTCACGTTCTATGTCCCTATGGTAATGGTCTTGGTCAAAAGCAGGTGGATTGGCTTTGTGACTTCCAGGGATCTCTGGCTTTCACCACAAGGTGTCATAGTTCTCCATGAAGAAGATTCCTCTTCCCCCCCCCCCCAAGCCGGGATGTATTTTGGTCTTTTGGTTGAAGTTTCTCTAGCTAGCTGATGGTGATGAGTGCTTGCATGACAGTCCATCTGGTGTTCTGAGGCAACCATTTGAAGATCTTTTGCAGCATGCATAGGATGTTGAAACCAGAGGTGCACACTGCGTTGACTTGAGCTTTCGTGTTGAATTTGTCATCTAGGATGATTCCCTAGATTTCTTCCGTGGTCTGTGGGTGTTGGTCCTAGCTCTGACGGCCACCAGGTGGAGTCCTATGGGGAGGTCTTGTTGCTGAAGACCAGTACTTCCGTCTTGTCAGAGTTGAGCTTCAGGCAGTTGGCTCACATCCAATCTGCTACCGTGTAGATGTTCATGAGTGGTGTCATGTATGTGTTGAAAAGAGTGGGACTGAGGGACGATCCCTGTGTGACTCCGCATATCAGTTTCATAGTCTCTGATGTGAAGGGTGGCAACCTAACATTTTGGGTTCTTCCCGTGAGGAAGGATCAGATCCATTTGCGAGTGGATCCTTGTATGCCAATCTCGCAGAGACTTCTGATGAGGGTGTTGTTGGTGACAGTGTCGAAGGCCACAGAGAGGTTGAGCAGGATGAGGACTGCTGTTTCTCCTCGGTTCAGGAGGTCCTCAGTGGCCTCAATGAATGCTGTTTCGGTGCTGTGGTTCTTTCTGAATCCTGATTGAGTGTTATCTAGAAGATGGTGCAGTTTGAGGTGGCTTTCCAGTGGTATCTTTTCCTAGTGGATCCCTTGCGACAAGTATCCCCAAGCAGGGATACTTTAAGATTGGGGGAGCGGGCTAGTTCCCCCCTCTCCCCACTCCCTCCAAACACAACAGACTTTCTGCCCCCCGGGGGCAGATACGAGGTCTTTCTCCAACTAGACCCCAGGGAGTTCATTTATTATTACAACAAAGAGTGGGGGCAGCCCACCCAGGCATTGGGCTGAGATATCCCTACAAAGTCTTTCTTGTCCCCCCCCCCCTTCCAAGGAGGCAGATAGAAGGTAGTTACTCAGAGTCTGCCCCCCTGGCGTGGTGGGGGCCGGGGGTCACACTGTAGAAATTCCAAAGACCCAGGGGGAAAAATAGGCCTAAAAAAAGAGAAGGTGAAGGTGTGTCACCCAAGCATTGCGTTATGCTCCTACTCCAGGATGGATGCTGCATCTTTGTGCTCCCCTGAGGGCACCCAGAATTTGTACACGGGGGAGGAGAGGCAGACAGTCCATTAGACACCAGTGGAAAAATAGACCTAAAAACAAAACAGTTGGGGTGGGAGTGGCTCACCCAGGCATCGCGCTGTCCTCTCACCCAGGAACAAGTGCATCAGTCTTTCTAAGCCCCCCGGGGGGGGGGGGCTGAGTATGTTTACCCAAAATAGGCCCCCAGGGGAAAGAATGGGCACTAGACACTAGGGATTTCACATTTGGAAAGAGCAAAAGGTTGCGTGCGGTTGTCCCACCCTAGCATAGGGCCATATCCACACCACAAACTGGCCAAACCACTCTTTTTACCACCCGGGGGAGTGCAGTGAGGGGATTTGCCCTGCGTTCAGAAAGCACACTAGATGCCAGGATTATTTTTTATTAAAAAAAGTGGGATGGGTTCTTGCCCATTCTGACATCAGGCCCCTCCCCCACCCCACTCTTGAAGCCTCAAGAGTCTTTCTGCTTCCCTGGGGCCTAAAGCATTCCCATCCCTATTGCAAGAGAGGACATTTCAGTTCTTTGGGTGTTTTATATTTTACATATGAGTAGCAGAGTAGGGCTAAGTCCCAATATGCTATTCTTTGCTGAATGACTGCTCTTTTCGGGCTCGGGTCAGCCATCACCTAGGGAACCCTTCCAAGCCCAAACATGTCTGTAAACTAGACACCCCAGGCAGTTCATTATGGTGTGCTGTGTGTCGCTCCTGTGATGTTTTCTAACCCATAATGGACTTAAAACCTCAAACTTTGCCTAAAATCACATATTTTCCTTCCATTTCTGATGTCAACATCTGAATGATGCAGTGATCCTGAAACTTTCTACTACCCAGTATTTCCACACTTGTCCTGATATAAACTTTGTGTGGTTGGGCATCGTATCTGTGAGATACAAAAGGGCCCAAAACGCAATGTGGAGAAATTGGCAGTAGGGGTAGCGATGTGGTATTTGAGCCTGTGGAGGACCTCCCTTTGACCCTGGTTTGATTTGTTCTTGTTGCGGGCACTAGGCCTAGCCACACAAGTAGTGTACCTTTTTTATCAGGGCAAGCAGGGGAAGGCTGGGTGGTGGAAGTTTTGTGTATCCCTGTTGATTCCGGAACTTCCCCTCACAAAAATGAATGGAAAATGCTCAATTATTGGCAAAGTGTGAGGTTTGCAGGGCATTGTGAGTAAGGAAATGCCATTGGATCCACGTGAGGCATCCCACCCTGGACTCCCCAGGTGTCTAATTTTCAAAAATGTCTGGGTTTGGTAGGTTTCTCCGTGTCCGCCAAGTCTGGGACCAAATACAGCATCTACCCCTTTTGTTGATGTTGCCACATTGTGTTTTGGCCCCATTCCTGTCACAGGCACTAGGTCCACCCACATAGGTGAGGTGCCATTTTTATCGGGAGGCATGGGGGAACCCTGGGTGGTAGGAAATTTGTGGATCCTACTGATTTCAGTACTTTCTGTCCCAGAAGTGTGAGGAAAATCAGTGTTTTTAGCCACAATTCGAGGTTTGCAAGTGCTTCTGGGTAAGAAACCTTGGTGAGATCCAGGCAAGTCCTGCCACCCTGGACACAGCCGGGTGTCTAGATTTTAGAATTGCCCATGTTTGGTAGGTTTCCCTTGGTGTCGGCTGAGCTATTGCAAAATTCTGCCGTCACCAACATTGTAGAAGAAAGTTCAACGCAAGTAAGGTTCCATTTTTATCAGGAGACATGGAGGAACGCAGGGTGGTAGGAAATTTGGGGATCTCTGCAGATTCCAGAACTTTCCCTCATAAAAATGGGAGTAAAATGTGTTTTTAAGCACAGTTTGAGGTTTTCAGAGGCTTTTGGGTAAAAAAACAACTAATTAGAGGCACACAATTCTCACCTCCCACCCAGGTGCCTAATTTTCATAAATGTTTGGGTTTGGTAGGTTTCCCCGAGTGGTTGCCGATCCCGGGACCAAATACCGCAGCTACCCCCTTTGTCGATGTCGCCACTTGGCGTTCTGGCCCCTTTCCTATCATGGGCACTAGGCCCACCCACACAGGTGAGATATCACTTTTATCGGGAGACTTGGGGGTATACATAGTGTTAGGAAATTTGTGGCGTCTTGCAGCTTCCAGAACTATCTTTTGCAGAAATGTGAGAGAAGTATGTGTTTTCAGAACCACTACCCACTTTTCAGAACCACAAAGTTGTGTGACTCACCTAGCATTAATGGACATGAGGTGAACGCTTTTTAATGTAACTAAAGCATTGTTTGGTAGTGAACTGTCATTTACATACATCACATTTTCCATTGAAATGGCCATTCAATTTGCACAGACATTTCTTTCCCTAAAAAACATAAACAGCAATTTGTCAGAAGACATATCCTGACATTTGACCCCCGTCTTTGAAGGGCAGCAAATATGACAAGATAAATACAGAATTTGAAGGCATCTTTCAGCCACCAACCCACATTTGGGAAACACTGCCATAGACAGCAATAATTGGTTGTTTGTCACAGGAACTTTAGAGGATTGTGCTGCTTTTGAATGGAAATGTAGCAGTATTTTTCTGACCTCTCCAAAGTAGTTACAAAGTACACCTGAATGTAGCAAAATAACTTATTGCTAAGCATATGAGCTACATAGCAATAACATAACAGGGTGCAACTAGGGTTGTTACCTTTCTCAAAGAAAAATACTTGCCACATACATATTTTGGGGATTTGGAAGAGCAGGAGCTGTTACTAGAATAACAATGTGTGTAAAAATCCTCTGTATCCTTTTTAACTAAGTAAGTTTGCCTCCGTTTATTTTGAAATCCATTTAGAAATAGTCCAGCGAGCAATACAATTCTTTTGATGTTTTCATCTTGTATTTATTGCTTTCAGTTTGTTTCAAAGGGGCAAAAATACCAGACATAATAATTTCCTTAAATCTTTATTTGTGTTGTATAAAAAACGGCCAGGCTGATAGAATACTGCTCAGGTGGCAGCACTAGGCACAACACAACAAAACAGAACACCGCACAGAAACCACAGTACAACACAGCAATAACGCAACGCAATGCAATAATGTAGCACGGATACACATCGGCATAAAAAACAACACAACTCATTACCACCACAGCAAAAATGTTAGCCTTTTGTTCCCAATACCTTCGCAAAAGATGTTTGCACAAGCACCTCATTTCTTACCACAAAGGGCATATAATAGCAGCAGTCAAAATGTTTTGTGATCTGACCAGTGCAGTCCAGGGAATAGAAACATGAAAATCGATGTGCAAGCCTGCCGTATAACATGTTTTAAAGAACTCTGGTTTGCAATATATCAAAACGCACTCATAAAGTATTTAGTTTCAATGTTCTTTGGAGGGATGAAAAGGCTTACTCATGCTCAGTGCCCGAGGTGTAAAAGTTTAGATTTCTAAAGGCGAGAGTGGCAATGAAGAGAATGTGCTACCAGTGCAATTTCTCCTCACTATTGAACCGAAATGTAAGCTACAGAGGTTGTGAGTGGGATTTATGTTTGCCTCACTTTGCGACCTCGATAGATTGTGTCTTTATTTTTAATTGGTTACAGGGGCGTCGTAAAGCACGTGAAGTGGTGCTGCAGCCAGCAGCGGCCCATGCAGGTAGGAGCTGTGAGGCCGGGTTGGGGGGGATTCGACAGACGACCATGAGGGATAAATAAATAATTAATCTTCCCTAATCATCGTCTGTCTACACCCCCACCCCGCCCCACCGCTCTTCCTTACCTTCACGGCCCGCTGCTGGCTGCAGCTCATAGGTCTGAAAGGCCCACTGCAACCATAATAAGGATGCCTTTCATTGCCTAGCAGGTGGGCGGGGACAACCGTGAGACGCCACTGATTGGTTGTGCTGTGAGACTGTTTGCAGAAGAGTAACATCTGTAATTGGAACACAGCAGGTGAGGTGCATCAATTGAGAGATTTCCTTTCATTCGCAGTTTTACAAAAATAGAAATGCGTTCAAGTATCTAACTAGAGCAGTTTCTAGTTCAACACATAGTGTTTCACCTGCTGCTCACGAGTGGCTTTAATGCAAACGTTGCAGTTTCTTCATTGCAAATACATTAGGTGCATGATTAAATAAAAATAGGTAGCTCATCTGTGGCTTACGTGGGCCAGCTCCAGGAGTGCAGAGCAAATGATGGGCCTTGACAGGGCTGTAATCAGAATGGTGAGATTTTCATGAAGTAGTCGGAAGGACCTTCAGCGGTAACCTAAAGGACAACAGAACTCTGAGGGGAGGCCAGCTAGTGGGCGGGAGGTACAATAAAAATAAAAAATTAAAAACCTTTCAAGGCATTACGGATAATTATGGAAATTTAAATTAGAAACATAATGCGATTTTTGAATATTTCTAGCAGGCGAGGGAACTGATCAGCTTTAATCTTTAATGCCTGCGCTGTAATAGAAGACAGGATTGATCTCTGCGGTCCCATTTGTTCCATTATTGTCCAGTAGGAAATAAATTACATTCTATTTTAAGCCCCTTTTGTCTGGAAACGAATGTAGTTGCTGGGGCTATATTGTATGTTTACATTTGTGTGTGTACGGGTGGGATGGAAAGACATGCAGGATTTTTAACTAGGGTGTTCTGCTGTCAGTCGAGTGGTATTGTTGAAACTGAAGACCAAACATTAAAGCCGTGTTGAAAGGGTCTTTTTTTTTTTTTAAACTACCCCCCTCCCTGTTAGAAATGGGATTTTTGGTAGGCTAGGGCATGTGCCAAAGCCAGGCAGAAACCACCACTCTAGTCAGGATAAGGGAGTTACACTCCTAAAATAGCCCCTGCTCACCCCCTTGGTAGCTTGGCACGAGCAGTCAGGCTTATCTTAGAGGCAGTGTGTAAAGCATTTTCACATAACCAACAGTAATACAGTGTAAGCACTACAAAAGGACACCACACCAGTTTAGAAAAATATCCAATATTTTTATATACTTAAGACAAGACCAAAAATGATAAAAATCCACAATACAGTACTTAAAGATCTTCAGTTATCAAAATATGCTTGAAAAACAGTTCCTTGATGTCGATAGCGCCGTCCAGGGCTATCACGGCGTCGTGAACAAACAAATCCAAACAGTTCTGGCTGACCGCGGCGTCGCGGGCCAGCTACGGTGTCGGGAAGACCCGCAAACAGTACTATTTAGAAATGCAGGGCGTCGGCGACCTCTCGTTGAGCTTCCAAAAGCACGGCGTCCGCAGGCGTCGGTTCCGGAGGTCGGTGCAGGAGTCGTCGGGGCCCTCAAAGTCACAAGCGTTGCAGATCGAATTCCTCTCTGTTGAAGTCAGGAGCGCTGGCGTCGGGAGGCGTCGGGTGCTGCGGTGCGAAGTGCAGCGGTGCGGCGTGCGGTGCCCTCAGGTCACGGTGCGAGCAGTGGCTCGGTGGTGGTGTCAGATGGCGTCGTCGGTGAGACCAGGGTCGCGGTGCGAAGTGAATGCGGTGCTCGTCGCGGTGCTGGCAGGTCGCGGTGCAAGCAGCATCGTCGTCGTTGCTGAAGCGCTGTAGTCGGCTGACGAACGGGAGTCGATGCCGCCGGCGTCGGTAGGCCAAGGCTGCGGTGCAGGATGAGGGCGGTGCGTCGTGTAACTTTACGAGCGGTGCCCTCGAACCACGGTGCAAGCAGCGGCGTAGATTTCGGCGTGGAGCGGCGTTGGGGATACCAAGGCGTCGTCGTGAAGCGAGGCGGTGCGGAGTGCGGTGCCCACAGGTCGCGGTGCGAGCAGCGGCTCAATGGCGGCATCAGCAGGCGTCGTCGGTGAGACCAGGGTCGCGGTGCGACGTTGCGGCGGTGCCCTCTGCGGTGCCTTCAGGACACAGAGTCGGCAGCAGTGTCGTCGGGTTGCTTCTTCTTCTGTTGCAGCACAAAACACACAGTCCCCAGTGCTGAGGGCAGAAGAGCTTGAAGTCTTTGCTGTTCCTGAGACTTCTTGAACAGGGGGCAAGCTCTACCTCAAGCCCTTGGAGAAACTCACAAAAGTATATTGCAGAAAGATCAGTCCAGTCCTTTCACTGCCCAAGACAGAAGCAGCCACTGCAGGCCAACACAGCAAAGCACACAGCAATGTGGTAGGTCCTCCTCACAGCTTCTCCAGCTTTTCTTCTTGGCAGTCTTCTTGGTCCAAAAGAGTTCTAAAATTTCGGGGTTCTGAGCCCCAATATTTATATCCCAAAATCCTTTGATCTCTTAGGCAGAGAGTGTCTGTGCCCAGCCAGACCCAGTTCTGCCTTCTCTGGTGTGACTTCCTGGCAGGAGGTGGAGACAGCATGGTCAGAGGCAGACCAGGCCCTTTGAGGTGCAAGGAAATCTCCTCCCCCTTCCCCAATTGCAGCCCAGGTCTATTCAGCCCTTTCCTGACCCACTTAGACTATCTGGAGCCCCTCCGGCCCCCCAGCCTTCTGTCATCCAAAACCCAGACAGGCAATCCACATTCCAGCAGAGGCACACAGGATGACTGAGCAAGAAAATACCTACTTTCTAAAAGTGGTATTTTCAAACCCAGAATGTAAAAATCACCTTCACAAAAAGATGCATCTTTAGATTCTGAGTAAAGGCATACTAAACTTTATTTTCCTACCTAATTCCCCGGGCCAGTTATGTTTATAAGATGTTATAAACAAACTCCCCATTCTGTCCTATGGGGAACAGGTAGCCTTAAAATAGCGAAAAACGAAATTGGCCGTAATTCACTATCAGGACATGCCACACACACCAGGGCATGTTCTACCTTTCACATACACTGCACCCGGCCCACAGGGGTACCTTGGGCCTACCTTAGGGGTGGCTGACATGTAAGAAAAGGGAAGGTGAGGGACCTGCTAGTGTGTGCACTGGCCAAGTCGACATGGCAGTTACAAACTGCGCGCAGACTCCGCAATGGCGGGTCTGAGTTACCTTTTCAGGGCTACTCACGTGGGTGGCACAATCAGTGCTGCAGGCCCGCTAGTAGCATTTGATTCACAGGCCCTGGCACACTCAGTGCACTTTACTAGGGACTAACAAGTAAATCAAATATCCCATCATGGAAACACCAATCCATAACACAATTTACCACAGGAGCACTTGCAGTTTACCACTGATCTGCAGTGAGAAAAGTGCGCAGAAACACTACTCCAGCAAAAACAGAGTCAAAACCGGGAGGTCAGAAAGCAAAAACTCAGGGGAAACACGCCAAAAGATGCCAAGTCTAACACATGTCCCCTCCAGCTGAAAGTAGGGAGAACTACCCACCCTCCTGGGAGTTCTCTTCACTAAGGCGGAAGAACCTGGACAGACCATCTGCATTGGCGTGTTCTGTGCCAGGACGGTGTTCCACCGTAAAGTCCATTCCCTGTAGGGAGATGGACCACCTCAGCAGTTTTGGATTCTCACCCCTCATTTGCATCAACCATCTGAGGGGCCTGTGGTCTGTCTGAACCCGGAAGTGAGTCCCAAACAGGTATGGTCTCAGCTTCTTCAGTGCCCAGACCACAGCGAAAGCTTCCCTTTCTATGGCACTCCACCTCTGTTCCCTGGGGAGTAGTCTCCGGCTAAGGAAGACTACAGGCTGGTCTAGGCCCTCTTCGTTCAGTTGTGAGAGCACCGCTCCCACTCCATGCTCTGAAGCGTCAGTCTGCACGACAAATTCCTTGGAGAAGTCGGGGACCTTGAGCACGGGTGCCGTGCACATGGCGGCCTTCAGGGCATCAAAAGCCTTCTGGCAGGACTCAGTCCAGATCACCTTCTTGGGCTGCTTCCTGGAAGTCAGCTCTGTTAAGGGGGCAACAATGGTGCCATACCCCTTAACAAACCTCCTGTAGTACCCGGTGAGTCCTAAGAAGGCCCTCACCTCTGTCTGGGTCTTGGGGGGCTCCCAAGCCTGAATGGTGTCAATCTTGGGTTGTAGGGGCGCCACCTGGCCGCTTCCTACCTGGTTTCCCAAGTACACCACCGAACCCTGCCCGATCTGGCACTTACTGGCCTTGATCGTGAGGCCTGCCCTCTGCAGTGCCTTCAACACTTCACCGAGGTGCTGCAAGTGTTCTTCCCAGCTGGAACTGAAGATTGCGATGTCATCCAGGTAGGCGGCACTGAAATCCTCCAGCCCTGCCAACACCTGGTTGCCCAACCTCTGAAAGGTGGCAGGGGCATTCTTCAACCCAGAGGGCATCACCCGGAACTGGTAATGTCCTTCTGGGGTTGAAAATGCTGACCTCTCCTTGGCCCCATCGGTTAAGGCAATCTGCCAGTACCCAGACGGTAAATCAAACGTGCTGAGGAACTTGGCAGCTCCCAACCGATCAATGAGCTCATCAGCTCTGGGAATGGGGTGTGCGTCAGTCCTGGTGACGGCATTGAGCCCACGGTAGTCCACACAAAACCACAGTTCTGGAGTGGCACCGGCTGCAGCAGCCTTTGGGACCAAGACCACCGGGCTGGCCCAAGGACTGTTGGAAGGCTCGATCACCCCTAACGCCAACATCTTAGAGACCTCCTCTTTAATGCTGGCCTTGACACTGTCAGTCAACCTGTAAATCTTGTGCTTCACAGGAGGGCTGTCACTGGTGTCCACGTCATGGGTACACCAGTGAGTAACACCTGGGGTCAGGGAGAACAGTGGGGCAAACTGTCCCAACAAGTGGTGACTGTCGCTCTGCTGCTCTGGAGTCAGTGTAGGGGAGAGGATCACACCTTCCACTGACCCATTGCGCTCCTTGGTAGACAGGAGGTCAGGGAGAGGTTCACTCTCCTCTTCACTCTCCTCTTCCACCCTATCATCTGTCGCCAAGAGCATGCTCACTTCGGACCTCTCGAAGTGGGGCTTGAGGCGGTTCACGTGGAGGACCCTCAAAGGGTTCCTTGGAGCCCGCAAATTCACCAGGTAGGTGACATCACTTTTGCACTCCACCACCTCAAATGGCCCAGTCCACTTGTCCTGCAAGGCACAAGGTTCCACTGGGGCCATGACCCACACTTTTTGCCCAGGTTGAAATTCGACCAGAGTGGCATTCTGGTAATACCACTTCCTCATTTCTTCCTGGCTGGCTTCTAGGTTCGCCTGCGCGAGTTTCCTGAAGCGGACAGTTTGGTTTCTGAAGGCCAGCATGTAACTAAACACATCCTGGAGAGCTTTCCTGGGAGCTGCCTCCCAGCCTTCCTTCACCAAACTCAGAGGTCCTCTCACAGGGTGACCATACAGAAGCTCAAAGGGACTGAACCCAAGAGACGTCTGTGGTACATCCCTGTATGCAAAGTGAAGGCATGGCAAGAGGACGTCCCACTTACTCCTCATGGGTTCTGTTAGACCCTTAATCATGCCCTTCAAGGTCTGGTTGAATCTCTCCACCAGACCGTTACCTTGTGGGTGGTAAGAGGTGGTGAACTTGTAGGTTACACCACACTCCTTCCACAGGGATGTCATATACTTGGATATGAAATTGGTCCCCCTGTCAGAAACCACCTCTCTGGGGAACCCCACTCGGGAAAAGATCCCCATTAACGCCCGGCCCACCACTGGCGCCGTTGTTGTCCTGAGAGGGATTGCCTCCGGGTACCGGGTGGCATGGTCCACCAAGACCAGGATGTACCTGTTGCCCATGGCTGTCTTGGGATCCAGTGGCCCCACAATGTCCATCCCTACCCTTTCGAAGGGCGTTCCAACCACTGGAAAAGGTTGGAGAGGAGCTTTGACCTTCCTCCCACTCTTACCACTTGCCTGGTAAGTTTGGCAAGACCTGCAATGTCCATCTGACTGCCTTCTCATTTGGGGACAGAAGAAGTGGGTGACAAGCCTGTCAAAGGTCTTGTCCTCCCCCAAATGTCCTGCCAACTGGGGTGGTGGAGTGAGCTAAAGAATGATGATGGATTAAACCCAGATCAGTTGACTGGGGGTGAGTGTTTGATTTGCTCAAACGCTCCGTCCATCATCCCCTTTGGTATCGCTTTGTTCGCCCTAAGTTGGCAGGGTATGTCCAGACGTGGGTCCCTTGCTCACTCTGCCACTGGATTCAAGCTAGCCTGGCTGATGACGGCTGATTAGCCAGAAACCGGTCCCAGGATGCTTGTTTCCGGTCCAGGGAAGACATGGCTTGGCAGTTCGGGCTGGACTGTTCCCATGAGGCACAGGGTCAGACTGATTTGCATATGGCCATGTCTGAACTGGGGTGGTGGAGTGAGCTAAAGAATGATGATGGATTAAACCCAGATCAGTTGACTGGGGGTGAGTGTTTGATTTGCTCAAACGCTCCGTCCATCATCCCCTTAGGTATCGCTTTGTTCGCCCTAAGTTGGCAGGGTATGCCCAGACGTGGGTCCCTTGCTCACTCTGCCACTGGATTCAAGCTAGCCTGGCTGATGACGGCTGATTAGCCAGAAACCGGTCCCAGGATGCTTGTTTCCGGTCCAGGGAAGACATGGCTTGGCAGTTCGGGCTGGACTGTTCCCATGAGGCACAGGGTCAGACTGATTTGCATATGGCCATGTCTGAACTGGGGTGGTGGAGTGAGCTAAAGAATGATGATGGATTAAACCCAGATCAGTTGACTGGGGGTGAGTGTTTGATTTGCTCAAACGCTCCGTCCATCATCCCCTTTGGTATCGGAAAGGCACGTCATGAGCCAGACCCAGTAGGAAGGTCCTGAAGCACTGGGGTACCACCAGCACATGGGCTGATCCAGGCTCAGCGACCTTAGGCTCACTGTACAGGAGATCATTCTCCCAGTAGATCCAATGTGATCCGGACTGATCACCAGCTGCCTGGTCTGCAGCCTGCTGCCGCAGACCCTCCAGAGAAGGGCACTCCTTCTGCTCCTTGCAGAATTCCTCCTTGGTGGGACCCCCTTCTTGCTGCCAGTGGGTCAGCTCAGAGATGTCCCCCAGTTCAGCTACCTGCTCCCCTGTAGGCACCGGGGCGTCCCCCTCAAGGTCCGCCTCCTCCCGGTCCGTGGGAACTTCAGGGGCCCTTTTCCCGCGCCCCTTGCCCTTTCTCTTGGCAGGGACTTGGGCCACTGTTTCAGGCTCGAAGTCCTCTTGATCACCCTCTCTGGCCGCCATTGACCGAGTGGACACGCATGCCCACTCTGGCAACCCGAGCATCTCCAAGTGAGACCTGAGCTCAACATCCTTCCATAAGGACTGCTCCAGGTCGTTACCTAGCAGACAATCTACAGGCATGGAAGGGCTCACAAACTCCCTCAAGGGACCTGAGACCCCCCCCCCCCACTCGAAGGGAACCTGCGCCACCAGACACTGGCGCTCTGAATTGTCCACTGCAATGACTTGGTGGAATGCCCCTGGGACTACCTGCTTTTCAGAGACCACGTGACACCGGACTGAGGTCACAGTGGCTCCAGTATCTCTGAGAGCCTCTACCCTTTTCCCATTGATGGTCACCCAGGTGCTGTATTTCTTTGTGTTAGGGGGCACCGGGTTTCCTGGGACCATCTCACTGTCCCCTAGTGAGACGAGGGTCATTTCTGCGGGGTCCCCACCCTCCTGTGGGTACTCCTCCTCCACAAGCGCTACACTAACCAACACCTTGGACTGCCCACCGGTGGGTGGCTGTGCCCCCTTAGGGCACTTGGGGTCCCCCTTCATGTGACCCACCTGGTCACATGCAAAACACTTGCGGGGCCGGTCTCAGCAGGTTTTCCTGACGAGACCCCTTGTTTCTTATCTCTTGGGGGATGGGAACCTTTACCCTGGGTGTTAGTTTGGGGCACTTTAGAGAACTCCTGTGTTTTACCCTTGTCCCCCCCACTTTTCTGCTGGGGACCCTGCCCACCTTTGGCTGAGTCTCCCCCATACGCTTTCCTGTGGACCCTGGTACTCACCCAGCGGTCCGCCTCCATAGCAAGCTTCCTGGTGTCAGTCAGCTTACTATCAACTAGGTGCTGGTGCAGATTTGCAAAACATAGACTAGACAAGTGCTCCCATGCAATCAAATTGTAGAGCCCCTGAAAATCTGTCACATTACTGCCCTTCACCCAGCCATCCAGGGACCTGCAAAACATATCTACACATTCCAACCAAGTGTTGGCATCGAACTTCTTACTGGACCTGAACTGATCCCTGTACTTTTCAGGAGTGAGACCATACTTAGTGAGAAGGGCATCCTTCATGTCTGGATAGGTGAGGTGATACCCCTTACCCAAAGCTATTAAAGTATTCCTTGCTTCTTCTGGGAAGAGAGGCCACAATCCTGCTCCCCAATTCTCCTCAGGGACCCCATTCATGTGTATTGCTGCCTCGTAACCCTGAAACCACATTTGTATGTCATCCCCCGTCTTGAATTCTTTGCCTACATTCTTAGGGATGTGCACAATCCTGTCTGCCTGTCTTGATGGGTTGCTGCCACCATCTGAGCTGGCTCTCCTCCTCTGATCCAGCTCCTTTATCCTGAACTCATGCTCTAACATAATCCTTTTCTCCTCCATGGCTAACTTAAGCTTCTCCGGTTCTACTGCAACTCTCCTTGCTTCCCGCCTGTCCTCCAGCTCTCCTGGGGACAGGCCACTGCTGCCTGGCCTTGAGGGTTCCCCCCTCCCAAAAGCACATCCACCCTAGGAATAGGCTCCTCCGCCTCTCCACTGAGATCACCAGACTGCTCGCTGGCATGTCTGGCTGCTACCCAGGCCCTCAGCGCCTTTTGTAGCTCCTCCTTCCTCGTGAGGCCTCTGACTTGGACTTTTAGGTTTTTGAAAATTGATTTCAATTCCCTAACATTGTAGGATTCCAACCTATCCACTTCAAAGGCAATTTCCAGGGATGCAACAGATGATGCTCTTGATTCAGGCATGATGAAGTAGCAAGTTCAAACTGGCAAGATCAAAAATAGGCCAAAAAGAAAAAGAACCAGTATGTGGCACGTAATGGTCTGCGATATGTTAGTAGTGCACACCAATCACTGTAAGTCAAGTGCAAACGCAAGTCCTATCCTCACCGCTGACAACCAATGTTAGAAATGGGATTTTTGGTAGGCTAGGGCATGTGCCAAAGCCAGGCAGAAACCACCCCTCTAGGCAGGATAAGGGAGTTACACTCCTAAAATAACCCCTGCTCACCCCCTTGGTAGCTTGGCACGAGCAGTCAGGCTTATCTTAGAGGCAGTGTGTAAAGCATTTGCACATAACCTACAGTAATACAGTGTAAGCACTACAAAAGGACACCAAAAGGACCACTAAACTGGTATGAGTTTAGAAAAATATCCAATATTTTTATATACTTAAGACAAGACCAAAAACGATAAAAATCCACAATACAGTACTTAAAAATCTTCAGTTATCAAAATATGCTTGAAAAACAGTTCCTTGATGTCGATAGCTCCGTCCGGGGCTATCACGGCGTCGTGAACAAACAAATCCAAACAGTTCTGGCTGACCGCGGTGTCACGGGCCAGCTACGGTGTCGGGAAGACCCGCAAACAGTACCTTTTAGAAATGCAGGGCGTCGGTGACCTCTCGTTGAGCTTCCGAAAAGTCGGCGTCGGTTCCGGAGGTCGGTGCAGGAGTCGTCGAAGCCCTCGAAGTCACACGTGTTGCAGATCGAACTCCTCTCTGTTGAAGTCAGGAGCGCTGGCGTCGGTAGGCGTTGGGTGCTGTGGTGTGAAGTGCAGCGGTGCGGCGTGCGGTGCCCTCAGGTCGCGGTGCGAGCAGCGGCTCGGTGGCGGCGTCAGATGGCGTCATCGGTGAGAGCAGGGTCGCGGTGCGAAGTGAATGCGGTGCTCGTCGCGGTGCTGGCAGGTCGCGGTGCAAGCAGCGGCGTCGTCGTTGCTGAAGCCCTGTCGTCGGCTGACGTACGGGAGCCGATGGCGCCGGCAGGCCAAGGCTGCGGTGCAGGATGAGGGCGGTGCGTCGTGTAACTTTACGAGCGGTGCCCTCGAACCACGGTGCAAGCAGCGGCGTAGATTTTGGCATGGAGCGGCGTCGTCGGGGATACCAAGGCGTCGTCATGAAGCGAGGGGGTGCGGAGTGCGGTGCCCACAGGTCGCGTGCGAGCAGCAGCTCGGTAGCGGCGTCAGCAGGCGTCGTCGGTGAGACCAGGGTCGCGGTTCGACGTTGCGGCGGTGCCCTCTGCAGTGCCTTCAGGACACGGAGTCGGCAGCGTCGTTGTCGACGTCGTCGGGTTGCTTCTTCTTCTGTTGCAGCACAAAACACACAGTCCCCAGTGCTGAGGGCAGAAGAGCTTGAAGTCTTTGCTGTTCCTGAGACTTCTTGAACAGGGGGCAAGCTCTACCTCAAGCCCTTGGAGAAACTCACAAAAGTAGATTGCTGAAAGTTCAGTCCAGTCCTTTCACTGCCCAAGACAGAAGCAGCCACTGCAGGCCAACACAGCAAAGCACACAGCAATGTGGTAGTTCCTCCTCACAGCTTCTCCAGCTCTTCTTCTTGGCAGTCTTCTTGGTCCAAGAGTTCTAAAATACAGGGGTCTGGGCCCCAATATTTATATCCCAAAATCCTTTGATCTCTTAGGCAGAGAGTGTCTGTGCCCAGCCAGAACCAGTTCTGCCTTCTCTGGTGTGACTTCCTGGCAGGAGGTGGAGACGGCATGGTCAGAGGCAGACCAGGCCCTTTGAGGTGCAAGGAAATCTCCTCCCCCTTCCCCAATTGCAGCCCAGGTCTATTCAGCCCTTTCCTGACCCACTTAGACTATCTGGAGCCACTCCTGCTCCCCAGCCTTCTGTCATCCAAAATCCAGACAGGCAATCCACATTCCAGCAGAGGCACACAGGATGAGTGAGCAAGAAAATACCTACTTTCTAAAAGTGGTATTTTCAAACACAGAATGTAACAAGCATTGGCAAAACCAATAGGTCTCGCTATGTGAGATCTATTGGCTTTGCCAGTGTTTCTTAGCCATGTTGCAACATGGCTGAAAATTAAGAAAAAAAGCTGTGTGACATATCCAGCATTGACTGTGTCATTGCGTTTTTTAAAATTATTATTAACTTTCAGCCATGCTGCACTGAAGCCAGCGCTGCTGTAGAATATGGCTAAAGAAAATTGACAAAGCCAATAGATCTCACATAGGTGAGACCTATTGACTTTGCCAATGATTGTTTTATTTGATATCTGGCTTAAAAATGCAACCGCTGAAAAAGTGTTAATACAGTTGAAGAAAGCTGACATTCTTAAGAGGTACATTGAAAGAACAATGAACTAGGGGTGGTTGAATGAGCGTGGGGTTGAGCAAGTGTATGTAAACTGCACAGTGTGGTGGAGAGGATGTGGTGTTATGGCCAGAGCTGTCGACTTTGGAACAGAGAAACTGGTGCAAGTCTTGCCGTCGGCTCATCATCCTGTGATTTTGGGAAATCCACTTAATCTTTCCGTGCCTAAAAAAAAAAAGTGAAAAAAATAACTACATAGATACTGCACCAGGAAACGGTAGGCACAATTGGCCCTGACGATGGAGGGAAGCTGCGGTCCTCGCGCCAAAGTGACCCGGTGTCCTCGTGCTGGAGTCCGGCTCGTGGCCCCCTGGTCCGCTGCGCGCGGGCTGGAAGCCGTAGGGAGCCAGCAGCCGGTGTGCTCCAGACATGTAAATGTCTGTCAGGGGGAGGAACGGCTGTTGTGGGATCTTTTTATCTCTGCTGCTGCTGCCCAGCCCTCTTCAGAACTTCTTTTTTTTATTGTTTAGGTGAAGGAATTTCCCTGAGTGGAGGAGGCCCTCTCGGGACGGAGAGCAGTGACACAGAGCTGCAGGGTGGGAGGGGGCAGCCAGGGGAAGGGAGTGCTGATGCTGTAATGTTCAGGTGCACCCGAGTACGCCCGGCAGTCAGTTCCTCTAGGGCGCTGGAGTAGGGAGGGGTAGGGGGGAAACAAGGGTAAATGTCACTCGAGTTTCTGAAGGCGATCGGCTCTTTACACGTGCGTTATCTCTTTTGTTTATTTATGTATTTGTTAGTGCATTTTGAGAATGTTTTTGATGCACCGTACCCCAAGATGCTGCTTCAGGGCTCAGCTCTTCCGTTCCTGACTCCCTTCTCTTTCGGACAGCAAACACTTAGTGCAAGGCGGGATGAAAGAGCAACAGAGATCCGTTTATAACGTACCTACAGGCCCAATCAGAGAGCCGGAGTGGTGCGTACTGCAGGCATGAAGGCAGCATGACGGAGCTTCAGCTTGCTGAACTCTCCCTGAACCTTCCCTTAACATGCCCCATCAGATAAGAGAAAAGCCATAAAACTGAATGAAGCCGTAGACTCGGTGTCCCAAGGGCGTGCACAAAAAAGC
The DNA here is from genome assembly GCA_963921515.1 of Calotriton arnoldi. Taxonomy (NCBI): domain Eukaryota; kingdom Metazoa; phylum Chordata; class Amphibia; order Caudata; family Salamandridae; genus Calotriton; species Calotriton arnoldi. The sequence continues at coordinate 1,229,251 of CAWUFW010000577.1, read as the reverse complement.
CACAGGGCGGTAACCAAAAACCCTACAAAGCAATCGAAATGCAGGGTTTTAAATAAATATCCACGTTGCCCAATTGAAAGCATGGGCGGTAACAGAAGTCCCTCTACAGAAAATACCTTTACCCCAATAAATCTCGCTACGCGAGCAGCGCATGCTGCGCTGCACGCTAAGCGAGACCTAAAAATCACCTTCACAAAAAGATGCATCTTTAGATTCTGAGTAAAGGCATACTAAACTTTATTTTCCTACCGAATTCCCCGGGCCAGTTATAAGATGTTATAAACAAACTCCCCATTCTGTCCTATGGGGAACAGGTAGCCTTGCAATAGCGAAAAACGAAATTGGCCGTAATTCACTATCAGGACATGCCACACACACCAGGGCATGTCCTACCTTTCACATACACTGCACCCGGCCCACAGGGGTACCTTGGGCCTACCTTAGGGGTGGCTGACATGTAATAAAAGGGAAGGTGAGGGACTGGCAAGTGTGTGCACTGGCCAAGTCGACATGGCAGTTACAAACTGCGCGCAGACTCCGCAATGGCGGGTCTGAGTTACCTTTTCAGGGCTACTCACGTGGGTGGCACAATCAGTGCTGCAGGCCCGCTAGTAGCATTTGATTCACAGGCCCTGGCACACTCAGTGCACTTTACTAGGGACTAACAAGTAAATCAAATATCCAATCATGGAAACACCAATCCATAACACAATTTACCACAGGAGCACTTGCAGTTTACCACTGATCAGCAGTGAGAAAAGTGCACAGAAACACTACGCCAGCAAAAAACAGAGTCAAAACCGGGAGGTCAGAAAGCAAAAACTCAGGGGAAACACGCCAAAAGATGCCAAGTCTAACACTCCCCAACAACACAAATCAACTAAGGACGAGGAAGATTCGAATAGTCCTTAGTTATTGTGTACCACAGACTTGTGTGACCACATTGTTGGTACACCACCACCACTACCTCGGATGTTCTCCAATGCAAACAAATTATGCATACCTGTCAGCCGCTTGTCTCAAAAATATGGTGAAGTCAGGCATTTAAGAGGGTGATCCCATTAATGTAAATGGAGAATTAGCATTTTTTGTTGGGTGATATAGGTTTGAAAAGTTGGGGACTCCATTTGTCTATGGAGGCATTTTGTCAGAATAGGGTGAAAAGAGGGTGACACCCGTTAAATGTGGGTATGTTTACAGGTATGAATATGCCTTTGCATTCCCTTTTTGTGATCCTCATGGACAGGGTCGAAGTGGGACAAAATATGGGTCCGGGCACCAACATAAAAGAGACCCCCGTTAGCAAATCAGATAGGTGAAAAAGTGGCCTGCATTTACAAATCGGGACAGTTATGAACTTGGGGAAGAGGGAGAGCAGCACAGACCACTGACACCATGATTGTGTAATAAAGTCCGCTTTATTGAAACAGGAGCACATTACATAAACGTCCCTGGGCCATTTGCCTTAAAAAACTAAAACCTCACTTTACAGAACTGGTCACCTGTGTTAACTACCCGCTGCCTCTAAATGTCCCCCAACATCAACATAATTCGGTAAGTCTCTACTTCCTCCTGTGCTGATCTTCTGCCACTGAGACCCTTAAACTCCCCTTCAGCTTTTACTGCAACTAGTAACCTCTAACTAACTTAACTCCCTAATGAACCTCTTCCAGGCATGAGCATGTCTACCTGCTCCCTTTCAGCCTGGCTTGCTGCTGTCAACACAATAAACTTCGGTAAACCATGCCAACTTCTCGGCCAAACACTCCTGCTTCAAAGCAACAACCATACTCAATTAACTCCCCCCTGCGCTCCTGTTCCAGACAAAGCATGGCTTAAACATAATGAATATCAAAATCCTGCAGACCTTGGCCCCTGACTTGATGGCTGGGTGGGTGGATAATAACGCTAAGGACCTAGTACCAGCCACTGTGTCACCAAGACAAAATGGTGGCTGGGCACCTAAAATGTCTACCTATATATACCTTGGGCTATAAAGTTGCCCAATAGAGCCCAAACCACCAGCAGTCTATGAACTGCTCCATTCCCCAATACTCCCAGGGGGCAGACCTCCCTGTGGTCGACTGCTCCCCAAAACCCCATTGTGAATATATGCTGTATAGGTGTTTTGCAAGGTATGAGAGACTGCATGCTTTTGTGCTTGCTACAGGCAATGTTTATAGTATATCAGGGAAATCAACAGTAAAAATTGGCCCACAAGACCATAAAATAGGGCCACAAACATCCAAATAGGGACTACCATTGGGGCACTGCCATATTGCCCTATAGGCCAGCCTGACCCTGCTCACGGAACGTTTAAGCTCCTGTGGTAATGTCCTCCATATGAAGGGATCATCTTTGGAGCTTTCAACTATCCTTCATCAATGTGGGAACGTGGTGCTTTTGTGCTGCGATGCAGATTTAAAAACACCAGGAGGAAACAAAGGTGTTAAGACAAGCAATTAACTCATCAAAATACGAGATAATATTTTCATATACTGAGTGAAAATTGCAGTTGTTAAATGTAACTTCCTCGAACTATGTGTGTTTACAATTGCCAGTGTGAGTACTATATGGATAATATATAAGGGATTAAAAAGTGAAATTTAAATTAAAAATGTGCTTTTCACATAAGTTGTTTTTGTAAAGTGCTCATGTAGTCAGGAAGCCAATTAAGGGCACTGATGAAACATAACATGGTCACAAGCAATATTTTATTGTCAAATATATACAGCGTTTCGAATCCCTGACAAGGCTACAACGCGATATGATTTGCATCAGGTTCCTGCTGCCCAATCTGACAGCTATTTAAATTATAACAAATAATTCCCATTCATTTTGTAATGCATACGATGAGTTCCAAATATAAATGATAACTTGCGCAGTGTCTGCATTTATTTATTTATGTTTCATTGCACAGCAGTTGTGTACCTTTGTTCATTATTCCATAATACACAAACGATTAAATGTTTAAATGCATGCATTATTGTTTACCTGTATGTTAATGTAGTGTCAAAACACATTCTCTGCTTTACATTCATAGTAATGTAGATGTTCAGGGGCATGCTGTTTAGGTATCAAAATATACATTATACACATATATTTACATTTATACATACTATATGGCAAATATGGTAACTCAACACTGACTTTAAAATTGGCCCATTCTCTTTAATTAATGTGATAGAAGTGTGACTTCACTTACCTTGCTGACATTCCATGTGACATCCTTGTGCAGTAACTATTTTGATTTGTTTCGCCCCTTTTTTTAAGGACTTGTCCCTTCCCTCGCAGAAACAGTTTAAAGTTAACTTTTTGCTGGAACTTAGAGGATTTATTTTCAAAGAGCATGCGTTTGCCTTCCATGGTGTTTTTTAATATTATTCGCCAATTTTGTTTGTTGTTCAGAGACTGTTTAGCTCCAAATACGAATCGTCCCTTTTCATTAGTACACCCCCTTGCCTTCGCTGGCCTCATACTGGATGGTGAATGGACCCTCCCTCTCAATTCTTTATTGATTCAAAATTCTAGTTATAGATACCCCCCTACAAATAAACCTATACACAGTCACTCACTTAAAGTTGCTCAAACTGAATTAATATCAACTAGCACAGGGCTTGGTTCACACATTGCTCAGCATTTGTGGATATTAATAATACACTCTGATCGAGAATTCATAGTAAGAATAAACAAAGTTTTCCTAACTATAACAAAGCTGATCTCAGTTTTTTTCATCGAATTTCAATGTTTTTTAAATAAAATAAATGAGAAATAAAAAATGTATTTGAAATCTTAGATTTTTGTGTCGTGGAATGGAGTGTCATTAAGTTGAGTGTTCCACAGTAGTGGAGGAGAGTGTCGTACAGTGTACTGTCGTACAGAGGATTAGAGTGGAGTGGCGTAGAGTGGAGTGGGGTAGAGTGGAGTGACGCAGTGAACAGTTGACTAAAGTGTCATAGAGTGCAGTGGCGTGTTGTATAATATAGTGGCATGGAATACAATAGAGTGGACAAGCGTAGAGTTGAGTAAACTGTCACAAATTGGAGTGGCGTTTTGTACAGTACAGTGGAGTGGTGTGTCATAGAGTGATATCCAGTGGAGTATAGGGGCGCAGAGTGGAGTAGAGCACTGTGCAGTGTATTGTAGAGACACAGAGTGGAGTACAGTGCAGTATAGTGGCACAGAGTGGAGTAGAGTCTTGTATTATGGAGTTGCATAGAGTAGAGTAGGTAGATTGTGATAAAATGGAGCATTGTAGAGTGGAGAGTTATATAGTGCCATAGAGTGGGGAAGAATGTTGTGCAGTAGAGTGGAGTGGAGCGGCACCTCGTAGACTGGAGTAACGCGTTGTAGAGTGGCGTGGAGTGGAGTAGTGTGGACTGGCATAGCACACAGTGGAGTAAAGTGTTGTAGAGTGGAGTGGTGTGTCGTACTATGGATCAGACTGGCCTGTTGTAGAGCGTCATAAAGTGTCGTAGAGTGTCATAGAGTGCCAAAGAGTGTATTACAATGTTGTACCGTGGACTGGAGTAGAGTAGAGTGCGGTACAGTAAAGTAGAGTGGAGTGACATAGATTGTCGTGCAGTTGAGTGGTATAGAGTAGCATACAGTGGAGTGGGATAGAGTGCAGTAGTGGAGCAGAGTGAAGTTGTATCTCATAGAGTAGAGTATAGTAAAGTGGGGTGGAGCGGTGCGGAGTAGAGGGAGTTGCATAGATTGTCGTAGAGTGCTGTAGACTTGCATTGAAATGAGTACATTGTTGTACAGTGGAGTGCTTTAGAGTGGAGTATAGTGTGGTCGAGTGGAGGGGCATACACTGTTGTTGAGTGGAGTACAGTTTTTTTTTTTTTTAGAAGAGTACAGTGGAATGACCTACACTGGAAAAGCATAAAATGGAGTAGCATATAGTGGAGTGGCGTACAGTGAAATAGCATAGAGTGAGGTGGCATAGACAGGAATAGCGTAGAGTGGAGTGGAGTGGGGTCGAGTGGAATTACTTACAATGGAATAGCGCAGAGTACAGTGGCATTGACTGGAGTGGATTACAGTGGAATAGCGTACAGTAGAGTGGGGTGGCGTACAGTGAAGTGGGGTAGAGAAGGGTGGTGTAGAGTGCAATACCATATAGTGGAGTGTTGTAGAGTGGAGCCGGGTAGAGTGTAGTGGGGTAGACTGTAGTGGTGAACATTGGAGAGGTGTAGAGTGAAATAGTGTAGAGTGTAGTGGTGTAGATTGTAGTGCCGTAGAGCGGAGTGTCATACAGTGGAGTGGTGTAGAGTGGAATGCAGTTGAGTGTTGTGATGTACAGTGGAGTAACGTAGAGTAGAGTGCCATATAGTGGGGTGGCATACAGTGGAGTGTTGTACAGCGGAGTAGTGTAGAGTGTAGTAGCATAGAGTGGAATTGCATACAGTGGAGTGGCGCACACTGAAGTGGTGTGGAGTGGAGTGGCATAGAGTGGAATGGCATAAAGTGTAGTGTTGTAGAGTGAAGTTTTGTTCAGTGGAATAGTATAGAGGAGTGGGATAGAGTAGGAGGGTGTACAGTTGAGTGGCGTAAACTGGAGTGTCGTAGAATGTAGTGGCGTAGAGTATAATAGTGTAGGATTGATATAGACTGTAGTGGCATAGAGTGTAGTGGGGTAGAGTGGAGTGGCGTACAGTGGATGAGTGTAGAGTGGAGTGACGGTTGTGTAGAGTAGGGTGGTGTTGAGTGGAGTGTGGTACATGAAACAGACGTAGCGTGAAGGCGGGTGACTGGATGCAGGTATAATATGGTTGGAATATAGATTGAGGTGTAAATGGTAATTTATGAACGAAGGTGAAAATAGTGTAAGTAGTGTTAATACTGAGTTATATATTGTGTTGCGGTATACCACGATACATGCTGATGAGAAGACAGTATGTGATTGGCTAATGACTGTCTTTACAAAATGTAAAAGGCAGCCATGTCGTTTTCAGCACACTTTCGCTTCGTCCTGGATTAGGGCCTTAAATATAGTTAAGTAGTAGTTTTCATTGTTGTTCCCTTTCTATTACTTTATATAACTGGAAATAGGTAGAGAAATTTATTTCTATTTTTCTTTGTATTTTTACAGTACTTTACTGAGATCTGTGCTCCCTTTTTACATTTTTTTAAGTAGTGCAGTAATTTTAGGTATTACTCTGGTACTCAGTTGATTTTTTTTGTGTAAAGAATTAAATATGTAAATATGTAAAAATTGAAAATACACTGTAGTACACTATATTTGTAAAATATTGTCTACTACACTGTATTTTAAATTTTTAATATATGTATTTTAAAAAACATATTTGTAAGTATCGCAGTATTTCCTAGGAACTACTGTGGTATTCTGTACATTTAAAAAAATATATAGAAACTTATAATTTTCCTTACCTGTTGCCTCTTTAATAAAGGGGTAGTAGGTAGACAAAAAAATATAAAACCTAATAATTACCTAAGTCTAAGGGCATAACACAAAACACTGCCAAAGTGTACTTAAAACAACGTGGCTCTCTTTAACTTTTGTAAAGGCACTAATTAGCCAATCACATAATGCCTTGTCATCGCTATGTACTGCGGTACTTCTGCGAAATACTGCAAAGGTTCGCAAAACTACAGCGACAACAGATGTCACTAAGTTAAAATGCCTTATAAATTTAAAAATACATACCCTTCTTACCTGTAGTACCCAGAAGGATCATCTGCACACCATGATGTTTAACCTAGATCTTGGTCCAGAATGAGTACTTTTTGTGATCTGGTGTAAATCCGTTCAGTAGTGTTTGAGCAATTAATGCTCAAAATGTATATCTAGGGCTGCGGTGCCTACGTGTATCCAACAGATCTCCTGCTGAGATCTGATTGACTGCTACCACCTTAACCAGGAGGTAGTGGCAGCCATCTTAGGACTCAGACTCAGTCAAATGTTGCTGCACATTCACTGGGGTTCTGCTGTAATATTTAAAAAAAAAAAAACAAGTGCAGACTCCTGCGCTGGTTTATTAACCCCCCCCCCCCCCCCCGGGGTGTGCCAGGGCATTTTTATGTTTTTATTTGGGGAGGGGGGCACGTGGCACCCCAAGCCTCTGAGAGGCCCCAGGGACCCCATCCCCCAGGCCGAGGCAAAATAATAAGGGAGGGTGGTGGTCAGCTTCCATCCTAAAGCCTAATTTGGCCCTAGGACCCCATTCCTGTGGGGAAACGTAAGTTAAAGCGTAGGGGGCCGTGGGGCCCCACTCCCCGAGCCTCAAAGAGGCCCCAGGGTCCCCATCCCTCGGGCCATAGTGCATTTCAAAAAGGGAGGGTGCCAAGAGGGACACCATCCCTTGGGGCTGGCTCACATGCTGTGTCCTGGGAAGCCCACCACGGGACACAGCGGTTTCCCTGCCTGCACCGGCATGGGCAGGGAAACCTGTGATTGCTCCCGCTTGGCAGTGTGGTTGCTCCCGCAGTGATGCGGGCAGGGAAACAGTTCAAAATATTGCTCCCGCCCTGAGGGAGCAGGATAAGTAGCTGCTCCCTGCAGGTAGGACCAATGCCAGCTCCCGCTGCATGCTGGGAGCCAACTGGTGCTGTAGGGGCCTTTGGGGCTCCTCACGTGGCTCTGAGTGTATGGTAGGTGCCCTGGGTGGGCACCAGGGCACCAACATTTAAAAATAAGGGCTCCATGGGATACGGTCCCTAGGGCCGGGAAAGGCTCGGGGAGTGGGGCCTGAAGGCCACCCTCCCCTTTATGTGAAGTAGTGGCCCTGGGTGATGGGGTCCCCAGGACCCAATAAGGCTTGAGGAGGGGGGCATGCGACCCCTCCTCTTTAATTAAAAAAAGTCCCGGGGGATGGGGTCCCCAGGGTCTAATAAGGCTCGGGGAGGGGGGCAACTCGCCCCCATCCCCTTTAATAAAACAAAAGGCCCTGGGGGATGTGGTCCCCTGGGCATAATAAGGCTTAGGGAGGGGAGCCACACAATGTATGCTTTTTACTCATGTTTATTTTATGGCAGGAGCACTCTTATTTTCAATATGTCTCTTGATGCTATTTAAAGCAAGCGCTCTACGGTGTATATGATTTATTGAGTGCCATCCAGTTTGGGGTAACTTACCTGCAATGTTGACAGTCCAGGGGCTTAAACGCGCTCACCGTATGATTTGGCAATTGTCATTTGGTTATTTTGGTATTCTGTGCTCGTGGCAGCATGTCCTTACGTTTTACTTTATGTAACAGACAAACTGATTATATTGGTTATTTTACTTTACATTGGTGAGAATCCACTATGTATGCTTAATGAATAATTCCTTGTATTCAGTCGTCCTTAGTTGAGGACTAATGTTTGCCACTGGTAACATATTGCTTATTTATGAATATTTTGTGGCGTGAGAACTCTTATTTGTAATTCTCTACTGCTGTCAATTAAGAAAGTGCTCCGTGTTGTACACTTTCAACTAATTGCCCCCCCCCGGGTAGCGGGATAATTTACCCGAAGACCAATGCATGCTTTTTACTCGTGTTTATTTTGCAGTGTGAGCGCTGTTATTTGCAATTTGTCTCCTGATGTTATTTAAAGCAAGTGCTCTAAGGTGTACACGATTTATTGACTGCCATACGGTTTGGGGTAACTTACCTGCATTGCTAACAGTCCAGGGGCTTAAATGCGCTCACGGTATGATTCAGCAATTGTCATTTGGTTATTTTGACATTCAGTGCGCACGGCGGCATGTTGTTACTGTTTATTTTATGCAGCAGACAAGCTGATTATATTGTTTATTTTACTTTACATTGGTAAAGATATTCGTTTGTTATGCATTTCATTCTCTTCAAATTGTGCAAATGCCTGGGATTATTGATATACATTGTAACAGTCTAAGATGGCAGCATATTGTCTGCAATACTATGTTGAAGCCGTATGTCCAGTCCCATTTTGATGCTCATGTTCACTTGTTATCAACACATTCTTGTATATATGGTGTTTGGTTTCACAACCACCCCGTGCTTGAGGAAGGCTGTAAAGCCGAAATGCGGAACAGGGGTTGGAGAACTCTTATTATTAAAATCTATAACTTCACTTTGAGTGTGCATGACTCTCTTTCAGAGTAATTTTGTGTGTGTGTTTGTGTGTGTAAATGTATACATCAAAGAAAACAAATCCGCTATAAAGCTTCTGCTCCCAACGGGGGTGGCGCTTTTTATCGGGAGCAGACCCGATCACATATCATCCACAAGCGTTCCAAATTGAAGCGATTATATGTGCACTCAGGACTGGATGCCAAAAGAGTTTATCATCAAAAGGACACCAGCATATGCAACGCGTTTCGGCCTCCCTGGCCTGGATCACGCACAGCTTTTTCGTGCCTGTGCCCCATGTACGATAAACACTCCTGTGTTGAAATAAAAATCATGCAGGCGGCACTCCGGAAAGGATTAAGGGTCCCTTTATTGCAATTGATTGGTGCTCTTACAAGTGATCCTCTTTCTGACTGATTATGTTTTTTCCTTAATTGTATATTCCTTGAGTGAAATTCCATGTCTACAACCACATTTCCAAAATCCATTACTGTCTTCCAATTTAAGCCATGATTTAGCTTTTTCTTTCTTCTTGTTTTGGAAAGAAATGGCTGCTTGCCAGCATTCTAGATAGTGAAGGTGCCTTTTTGAATGTTAGTTTTGGAAATGGACTAGTACTCTCTTTCAAATCATTGTCATTACTTATTAAATGCCACTGTTTTTTCATAATCCTTCTGATGGAGTGAATTCCATTCATGTCACTGACCATGTCATGAGTGATGTAATTTGTAAGGTCATAAGCAGTGCATTGCAGGGGTGTAAGTTATAGATAGCTCAGGTAACTATAACTGCTGAATTTCTATGGTTTTATACGAGTGAAATCTGTACCTAACTATAATGTCCCTGCAACCTTTGGTTTTTTCAGTGAATTTCTATGTTTTTTAAATTCTATATCCTAACTATAACATCCCTGTGACCTTTGGGTTTTTCAGTGGGGGAAAAATATATATATATATAAGGTAAAACTTATTTATAGATAGGAAAGCTTTATTTATTGTTTCTAATCAAACCAAACTCAAACTACACAAATCGCGTTTACGATGCACAGTGTTCTCACAAATTATCTCATTTAAGAAAAGTGTTATAAAAGCTCTGGTTTCACATAGTATAAGTGAAATAATATAAAAGGGTATAAACGGTGCATAGTAAAGGTGCACGTTATAGTTATTGTAGTTTGGCTAGCGAGTAGACAACGGGGTGCTCAGAGGTGCGCAAGTTATAGTAATTTAAAGCTGCTGCGTAAATTATAAATTTAAGGTATAGCTATAACTTTATAATTGCTAATGTCTGTGTAGTTTAAGTTTGGTTTATTTGAAAACACCTTAGAAATTCACTAAAAAAAACAAAGTTTAAAGGGACATTATAGATAGATGAAAATGTCAATTAAAACACACCCTTTTAAACTAAGAAAACCACTGAAATTCACCAGTTATAGTTATCTCAAGTAACTATAACACGCACCCCTGTCATGCACAGTGTTGCCATCAATTATGTCTTTTTAGATGTTGTGGTGATGTTGTGGTGATGTCATCAAGTAATGCCATAAAACATGTCATTAGTGATGGAATATATGTGGGGTCGCTGATGCTATGGACTGACAATGGGCTAGGCAACTTTGTTAAATTAATGTTTGAATTATTAGACATAAAAAATCTCCTGGCTTGCAACTGTTCTGGCGCTGAGCTAAGTTGACTCAACTGAAGACCTCCAGACTGCAAATCTTTAGTAGGGGACCAACCAGGGGCCCGTAAGCTTGATGTGTATTACAGAGGTGCTTACTTGGAAACGTGCCTTACTGGGAAATAACTGAAGCATACTCTTGCAAGATGTTTGAATATTGTTTATTGTTAAAAGCTGAACTGTTATTACTCCTTTTGCATACCATACAATGTATGTAAGTATAAACACAAAATGGCAATAAAGAGATAAAAAAAGAAAGTGTGATGTAATATGTGAGGTAATTAGCAGTGCATGGAAAGGGCTCAATTCTGCAGACCCCTTAGGGTCTGGAGCTAGTGCCAGTGACAGGAACAGAGAGTGCTTTAAGGCTTTTTGTGTGGCGGTCTCTTGAACCACCAACACAAGTGGGGTCCCCTCTTATCAGGAGACGTGTCCAAACTAAATTGTAGGAAATGTGTAGCTCCCCACAGATTCCAGAACTTTCTGTCACAGAAACATGAGGAAAGTGTGTGCTTTTTTGTCGCAGTTTTGTCAGAGTTTGAGGTTTGCAAGAGCTCCTGGATAAAATTACCTAGTGAGAGCCCCACAAGTCAGACCACCCTGGATTCCCGGAGCTGTCTAGTTAACAACAACGTGCAGGTTTGCTAGGTTTCTCTAGGTACCCTCTGAGCTAATGTCCAAAATCAACAACTACACACATGGCAAAAAAGGGTCAATTTTCAATGGAAAAATGTGATGTGTACATGTTGTGTCTTGAGCACTTTCCTGTTGGGGGTACTAGGCCTACTACCCACACAAGTGAGGTACCATTTTTATAAGGAAGCTTGGGGAAATGCTGCTGGTAGGAAATATGTGGCTCCCCGCAGATTCCATAAGTTTCCATCACAGAAATATGAGGAAAGGTATGTTTTTAGCTAAAGTTGGAAGTTTTCAGGGCATGGGGGGGTGAGAAAACTTTGTGGGATCCACACGAGGAACACTACCCTGGACTCCCCCAGTTCATCCAGTTTTCAGGCATGTGCAGTGATTCAAATGTGTTCTTAGTCTATATACAACTCGAGCACAAATTCATACCGGTGGGTTTTTTGCACTACTAGTAATAATTGGGTTTAGGCGTCAATACTAATAACTGTATCAAAATACTGAACCCATCACTTAGTGAGCCGTAAAGCCTCGTCAAGGCACCAACCCCACTTTACGGTCCATTCACACGCCTTTCATTTTTTTTTTTTTTTAAATCTCTTTTATTAAGTTTGTATATGATGGTCTGGTGTTTCAAACATACATGAAGTTTCATTGATTACATTAACAAATCAGAGCGTGCGTTTAGTTTTAACAAACATTCATGTGATACTGGCAAAAGAAAAATTATTCACATAGTTTCTGTGACTGGTCTCTGGGTTGCCACAGCATCAGTTACGAAGTTAAGAACCCTTAAATTGCGCAATCATCAATTCTTATTTCACATCAGGTAACGTGCACAGCACGATGCGTGCCGACGTAATTCAGCCAGTTATAACGTATGGCAGAGATCCTAAAATGTCAACAGGCTTTTCAATAAGCAAAGAAAGAAAGAAAAAGGAATAAACCGTAAACAACATAGGCCCTCCTGTAGTCCCCCTCCCCCCCTTTGTGCAAAGGTGTGTATTGCTGCCTTGTTAACGCATTTCCCACTACTTCCCAAATGAGTTACAGTATCCTGAGTGCATCATGACAAACATATGTTTACTAGCAAGGTGAGATGGAATATATGCGCGTAGCACGACTGTGTATGTTAGCTACCCGCGTGTCCCTCAGACGGTGGAGCCCCCCGAGGTGTCGTTTGTGCATTGGTGTAACTCTGTTAGGCATGCATTCCAGTGCGTTGCAATGGGGATCTGTCTCAGACCCAGTGTTTCCTCGCGTCTGATGGCAAGGCTTTCCGCCTTAGCCCAAGCAAGCATTGAGTGACGCCATGCCTGCGCATGCGGTGGCTCCTCTGCTTTCCATCTTTTCGTAAGCAATCTCTTGGCCACCACTATCCCTAGGTCTAGGAACCTGGATGTCACTTTAGTGGCCGCCGTTCTCCGGAATTTGTGTAATAGATATACTGGCCCTTCAAAGGGGAGATCACGCCCTGTGCAGGTGTGCAACAGCCGAGCTACTGCGTTCCAATACTCAGGGATCCGGGGACAACTCCACAACATGTGTATGATGTCAGCTCCCATCTCAGCACATCTGGGGCACGCCGCATCCGTTCTACGAAAATATCGATTGATGTTGGCGGGTGTAAGGTAGGCCATGTGTATTATATACAGTTGAATTTGTCTGAACCGCATGTTTCTGGGTATGCGAGTAGGACTTTCTAGTGTCTGGGCCCATTCCTTGTCAGTGAGGGGGCGCCCCATGTCTTGCTCCCATTTGTGACGTAGGGGGTTTAGGTTTATCGCTGCATGAACTCGAAATGCCGCAGCAAACCAGCGCACGAGGTGTCTACCACGCCCCATGACATGTTAAATATTGCATGACAAGGTGTGTCTGTGGTTCCGTAGCCATGTCTCCCCATTTGGCCGCTAGCGTAGCTATCAGGATGTGGTGCACAAGAAACTGCCCTGGCGGGAACCCCTCCTCCTTTACTAGGGATGTGTATGGAATGAGTGTTCCTTTCTCGGTAGAGGTCTCCCAGGGTCTGGACGCATTTCTCCTGACACCCCTCAATTGCCTGCGCTGTCAGCACTTCTCGACCACTCGGGGATCCTTCTAATGCTATCGCCGGTGCATAGGGGGTCACTGCCCGGGTAATATATAAACCCCTGTGGAAACATTTGTACGCTACGGCAAGCAACAGTGGCCTGGGCGCCCTCACTTTCGTGCCAGGGTGAAAGAGCCCAACAATCTGACTCAGCGAGTAGGGAGGTTGTGTAGTTGCCGTATCTGCGCAATGCCTATCGGCCAGCCACCAGGCTATCCACTGCAATTGAGCGGCTAAGTAGTAGTGTTCGAAACAAGGCGCAGCTAACCCCCCCGATCCGTTGGTAGGTAAAGCTTTTGTAACTGCATTCTGTGTCGTGCTGTGCACCATATGAAGTCCCTAACCTGTCTTTCTAGTGTGGTAAAGAAGGAGGCTAGAATATACAGAGGGAGGTTTACAAAATAGTATAGAAGCCGCGGGAGGACTACCATTTTGGCTAGCGCCACCCTTCCTGTTACAGTAAGCGGGGGTGTGCCCCAGAACCGCATTTGCGACCGGATGGCCGTCAGGGCCCTTCCCAGGTTCCCATCAAATAAGTCCTGTGGCTGACGATAGACCCGAATGCCTAGGTAGCGAAAGGTATCCTCCCTCCACTGCACCGCTCTACCACTAATGGTAAAGCCTGGATCACCGTGCCCCTCACCGAAGGCGTATAAGCAGGACTTTTCAACGTTGACCCGGAGTCCAGAAATGGTGGCAAAGTTTTGCAGCAGGCGCAGCAGCTGGTCAGGGATCCCTTCAATATCTCTTATGTAAACTAAGAGATCGTCAGCATACAGTGATACCTGGTGCACCGCATCTCCTAGTGGTATACCATCCCCCAATGTGGTGCGCAACGCTTCTGCCAACGGTTCTATTGCGAGCGCAAATAGGAGAGGGGATAAGGGGCACCCCTGCCTGGTTCCTCTTCGCACCGGAATAGCATCCGACAGGTAAAGGCCCCATTCAGACCCGGACTGTGGGGTCAACGTAAAGCAAGTTGACAAGTTGTAGGAACTCCGGACCCAAGTCATATTTTTGCAGCGTCCCCGCCAGGTAATCCCACTCGAGGAAATCAAAGGCTTTCTCTAGATCTAGTATGAGGCAGCCTGCCCTCGGCCAGTCCTGCATAGCAACAGTCGCCACCCTAAAAAAACGCCTCAGGTTGAGGGATGTGCTCTGGGACGGTACGAAACCGTTTTGGTCAGTATGGACCAGTGTGGGGACCACTGGCACCAGCCAATCTGCTAGCACCTTTGCCAGAATCTTGTAGTCCGTGTTGAGCAGGGCGAGAGGCCTGTAGGAACCAAGGTCTGTGGGGTCCTTGTCAGGTTTTAGAAGGGCTACCAGGTACGCTTCCCGCATCGTGGGAGGAAGCCTACATTCCTCTAGTGCGGTAGCGTACAGGGTAAGGAGACGCGGTGCAAGCAGATCCCTATATGCTTTATAAAATTCGGATGGTAAGCCATCTGGCCCAGGTGTTTTCCCGGAGGCTAGGGAAATAATAGCATCCCCTATCTCCTCCAATGAAAGCTGCTCATTTAATACTGCCCGGTGCTCATCTGTTGGAGTGGGTAATTGTATGGAGTTAAGAAACTCCTCCAGCCTCTGGGTATCGCAATGTCCTCGTGTTTGATAGAGGTGTGCGTAATGCTGCACCATCGCTCGGTGTATTTCTTGTTGGGTATACAACATATGCCCTGTGCCTGTGTGTATGGCCCCGATTGGAGCACGTGTGTATTCTTGTTTGATCAGCCAGGCAAGTAGCCGGCCAGCCCGATCTGCTGAGGCATGCGTGCGAGCCGTGTGCGCGGTATAGTTATGGCACTTCAGGCGCTCCAACAGGTCGGCATGGTCAGCTCTCAACTGCTCTAGGCGTCGCGGGTCTTAACCGTGTCCCTCACCTGCTTGCTCTTGTTGCAGCAGCTGAGATTCTTTTTCTTTTTTTTTTCTTTTGCCGATACAAAAATAGAGAACAATATCAAAAACATTCAACCCAGCCCTGCCCCCACCCCCCCACCCCCTGTGTAAAAACAGCATAATTGACTCGTGGTGAAGAAAGACCTATTACATATAAACAATTTCTAATGATTTCTTAAGCCATAAAAAGATGCATGATTCAAAACATAATCATATAAAAAAAAAAAAATTTAAAAGCTAACTTTTGGTCGCTATATATATATTTTTTTAAACGATACGTAAGATAGACAATATGGGCAGATTGGTGACTCTATCATAGATTCTATAGGAGTCAATTAGGGAAGAGCTTTCCTATCCTCAGGCGTCACATTAATTCCAAATCCATAAAATGTAAAGGTCTTCATTGGTTGACCGGGGAGTGATAAAAAAAAAAACCGTGAATTAATTCTTACTTTCTAGAAACCCTGAGATTATATCTACTCAAGCCAAGCAATTAAAGGTTCCCAAATAGCAAGACCCTTCTTTTTCCCCCGAATACCCTTCCTGGCAAAGATAGCCTTCTCAGTATGGCAAGTCGAAATCAGTCTGGCCAGCCAGTGGGAGAATAGTGGGGGGTTTGGGTCTATCCAAGATGAAGATATACAGATGCGTAGTATAGTCATTGCTACAAAGATGAGTGCTCCTCCGCTCTTTCTATTGATCTTGTCTTGCATTCCTAGCAAAACAATCGTGGGAGTTAACTGAATATCTTGAGAGAGGACTTTCGTTAAAAAGTCCTGTATTTTTCCCAAAAAAGGTGCAAGTTTCGGACATGTTGCGAACATGTGTATTGAATCTGCGGTAAACTCTGAGCATCTAGGGCAGAGCGTTCCGTTCCCCATTCCCCATTTAGCGACTCTGCTAGGTGTGACATATAAAAA
Source organism: Calotriton arnoldi (assembly GCA_963921515.1). Lineage (NCBI taxonomy): Eukaryota > Metazoa > Chordata > Amphibia > Caudata > Salamandridae > Calotriton > Calotriton arnoldi. The sequence goes on along the minus strand of CAWUFW010000577.1, from coordinate 1,212,962 downwards.
AAAATGCGGTCTTATAAAATTGTGCCTGCAATTTGGCAGACAGTAGGTCACTCTTGGCGGATTGTACTGTCTGATTAAAGGTGTTATAAGGAATATTCAGCTTCACCTGCCATTTATTTGCTATGTTAAGCATATCGTCGGGCATTAAACTAATTAATGTGGAATAGATATATCCAATCCTGGGTAAGGTGGGATTTTTCAGTTTATCGATAAGATCCACCTTTAAGAACCCGGCAGGCCCCCCGGCCTTACGAGTCAAAAAGTCTCTTATGGCAGTGTACTTAAAAACCTCTTGCTCCCTCAGATTATATTCAGTTTTAAGATCCGAGAATGTTTTAATACCTTCGGTAGTTATCAGGTCACCCATTCTTAGGATTCCCGCTCTATACCATTCTTGAAGATAAGATTTCCCAAAAATTGCTGGTAAATTAAGATTGTTGTTAATGGGGGAGTAATAGTTCAGTCTGCCAAGCCCTAAGATTCTACGGATGTTACAGAAAACTTTATAAGTACCCATCAAGGTTTTAAATCTTACCCGTTTGTAATATCCAAATGAGAGTTGCCGCCAGAGACATCCACGGGCCTCTTCCCCAAGTAACAATTGAAAGGGAGATGGAAGACCTTCGGTTGGAGTGTATGACTGTTCTTGAAGCAACTCCATGCTATACTTTAGAACCGAAGCCCAATAATAAAATCTTAGATTAGGGAGCGCCCAGCCGCCTCTTTCCCTGGGGAGGGAAAGCTGCTTGAGAGCTCGCCTTGGTCGAGAGTATGCCCAAACAAATTGGGAGAAGATCTTATCAAATCTCTGAAACATCGCTTTACTAATCTCTAAAGGGATAGCCCTGAAGAAATATAGTAGTTTAGGGAAGTAGGTTATCTTAATGACATTGCACCGCCCCACGATAGTTAGGTGTAAATTATTTAACCGTTTGAGCGCACTTTTGGTTTCTGCCGCCAGCGGAATCAGATTTTCTTCTATTATCAGGTCAGTGTTAGCGGCAATGGTAACCCCCAAATATTTAGCTTTCTGAACAACCCGACTATCTACCCAGTTAATTTAGTTGTTTACAATGATCTGAGTTTTGCCTTTGTTAAGAGCATACCCCGAGATTTTTCCATTTTTTTTTGCCTCTTGTTCTAGTGCATTAACTGTGCTCAGAGGGTCGGGGGTCACTACAGCCAGGTCGTCGGCATAGGCCATGATTTTAGTGTCTAGTCCAAATCTGCTCATCGCACGAATAGATTGGTTGTTTTCTATTGCTTTTATAAAAGGATCTATATATAGTGCGAAGAGCAGAGGTGAACACGGACAGCCTTGGCGAGTCCCCCGTGAGATTTCGATCTGCTCCGTCAGTGTCCCATTGATAGAGATATTAGCTATGGGATTGAGATAAAGAGCTTGTATGGCTCGGATTGCCTTAGGCCCGAAACACATCCTTCTCATGACGTCCCAGAGGAATAACCAGGAGACCCGGTCAAACGCTTTTTCAGCGTCAAGCAGAATTAATGACATCGGGTCTCCTGATACCTGAGCTGCGTCCAATAAAGTGATGGTCCGTCGGATGTGTTCCGTCGTGCTTTTTTTGGGGATAAACCCATGTTGCCACTGCGACACTAGGGGCTCTATTCTTAGGGATAGTCTTATTGCAAAGATCTTAGCGTATATTTTAGAGTCGCAATTAATTAAAGTTATTGGTCTATAGGATCCCATTTCAAGTGGTGACTTATCCTTCTTTGGGAATATTACAATCTTGGCGTTGGAACAGGAAGCAGGTGGAGGTGCCCCATTAAAGATAGAAGCTACCAATAAGGTGAGGAGAGCATTTAATTGAGGGGCGAATATTTTGTAGAACTCTACCGGGATACAGTCGGCACCAGCCGCTTTCCCATCTGGTAAACTTGCCAGGGCTTAAGCTATTTCGTCCCATGTGGGAGGTTCCTCTAGTCGGTCATGATCATCTACACCTAGCTCTGCTAAAGTGATTTTATCGAGATACTCAGAAATCTCTTCCTCTCTCAAATTTGATGGCCCTATATTTTCCTCGGAATAGAGATTCTGGTAGAACTCGCAAAATGCTTTTCGAATCTTGGTTGAATCATTCGTGATCTCTCCTGTGTTAAGTTGGATTGAAAGTATTTCACTAGCAGACACCTGTTGTCTGGTTCTGAGGGCCAGTTGATGGCCGATGCGGTCGCCGCATTCATATATTTTCTCCCTGGCGGAAGCCCATTTAGCGGCAGCCTTCTCAGCAAATATAGACCCGATTTCAGCCTTACTGATTATTACTTCAAGTTGAGCAGCTTCAATTTCAGCTCCTAATTGAACTGCCAGAGTTAATTTCTCCTCTGCCTTTTTCATCTTATCTTGCAACTTAAAGATCTGTTGTTTTTCCTTATAGAGAACCGCAAGGTCTCCCCTCGGATGCCCGCCTTCAATGCATCCCATACTATTCTCGCTGCTGCGGACCCTATATTTAGCTCCAGAAACTCTTTGACCCACCCCTGCATGTGTGTTCTATATCCCTCATCATAAAGTAAAGCTTTTTCGAAGCTCCAATTCGAGGTTTTCCTTCTAATACCCAACCCACTGATGTTTAAAATGAGCGGGTTATGATCTGACATGAATCGTGGGGCGATCTCTATAGAGCAATCTTGGACTAAAAAAGAAGAAACTAGAAAGTAATCTAATCTTGCTAGGGAGAGGTGCGGGGCTGAGAAGTAAGTATAGCCCGGCTGAGTAGGTTTTAAGGTGGCCCACACATCACTAAGCCCATGAGTTTGTATTAAATTGAGCAAGGCTTGATATACTTTGGGTTTTCTACATATATAGGGCGAATGATCACTAGCTTTCCAACTACTAGGTAAATTGATGTTTAGGTCCCCACAGATGACAATTGGACGTGGCCAGTGAGCAAGTTCTCCTGTAATCCAGTTAATAACCCCGGGATCATCAGTGTTGCTCCCGTATATAGAGCATAGAGTAAAAACCAAATTGGGAGGAAGATGACATTCCACAATAACCCACCTACCAAGAGGGTCAGACTTCACCCGGTTTGAATTCAATGGGTGTCTGTTTTGTGCCAAAACCCCTACTCCTCTTGTCCTTGCCCCCTGTGTGGTCACTCCAATAACCTTATACCCCAAAGAATTCAGAAGATGCTTCTGGGATCCCTCCACATGTGTTTCCTGAAGGGTAACTATTTCAGCTCCCAGTATTCGCAGACCCTGGGCTACCTTCTGTCTTTTCAGGGCATCATTCAAACCACAAATATTTACTGACACAATTTTTAGGGAATTTTGGTTGTTCATACTAAATGGTTTCTTTTTTCCAAATGATCAAATTTAACCAACATACATCTTGTGTACCCCCCATTATCAGCATATTTATCCTGTGTGTAATGATGCCTCAGAAGGCTCCGGAGGCTCTTCCCTACTAGTGCCGCATATTTATTCAGATTGTGGATTTTTCCTTTTCTCTTTCTCCTTTCTTTATTTTTTCCTTTCTTTTTCTGCCTTTTAGTGACTCCTAGCTTCAAAATTGGCTGCACACTGACCCTAGTCAATATACTAATTTCAAGTGACTTTATCCCCTCCACCACAGTACAATTACCCCCCACCCCTCCCAGTCCCTCCCTCCCTCCCTCCCCAAAAAATAGAGCAATCAGGAGAACCCTGAATGATGGTTGTCAGTGAGAGTTCCTCGCCGCAAGGCCGCATCTTATAGAATAACCAGAGAAAAAGTCGGCCTTGATCTATTTGTAGCATACATGATTAAACACAAGAGGGAGAGGTAGAAAAGTCCCAAAAACTAATAAAAAAGAACACGAGATGAAACCCCAAGGTCATAACCAAAAAAAGAGGGCACCCCCAACCACTGATGACCTACTAGGAAACCCCAGTATTTATGCCTGGCAAATGACATCCCCAAGAATCAAATATAATAAGGGAAAGGCATTCCATTGGTCTGGTACTTATTTACTACTCTTAGTGTGTTTCTCTCGTTCTAGTAAAATTCCTCTAGCCTTTAATTGATCCCTTTTTTTGCCTTGGCTTCCCCTAGGAATTCCCCTGCCTTGATCTCAGAAAAAAAGATCGAAGTGGACCCATTCAAAATGACTTTCAATCTGGCAGGATTCATTAAAAAAAACTTGGGCACCCAGCTGTTGGAAGGGGGTGATTAGTTGGCGCAAATGCCATCTCCGCTCTACCGTTGTATGACAAAAATCAGGTTTGGCAAAAAACATCACCCCGTTAGCCCCCTTCAGTGAGTTCGGTCGGGCTTAGTCATAGACAAATTGTCTAAGAAGGAAGTTCCCAAAGAACACTAGGAATGCCCTGGGTTTTTCTCCGAGTGAGCTGCTGCCATTTCGTTGTTGTTTCAAGTTAAAGGGGAAACGATGCGCTCATTGGACTTCATAATCCCAGTTCCAGTTCGATTGATCCGGGAAGGCTTTGCGCAAAAGTTTCACGATGTAGTGCCTTGGGTCGTCTCCCTCGATTCTTTCCGGGTTGCCTAGCAAGCGGAGATTGTTCCTGCATTGTCGATTCTCCTGCTCCTCCATTTTCATCCTTATGTCCGTCAGGCATGCATCGTGTGCCGAGCCTTGTTCTTTTTGGGTAGTTACTTCCGTTTCTAGACTCTCTGTGCATCCTTCAACCATGCTGACACGGTCGCTGATGTCGGTGCATATTTTATTTAACTTTCGCAAACCTCCTTGCAATTTTTTAGCAGCCCCTTTACCTTCTCGATTATCGGAGCGAACCTCTTCTTGGAATTCTTTAATTGAAGCTAGAATTGAGGCTAAAGAGGGTTCTGCCGTAATTTCTGGTGTTGGTTTTATATTTTCCCAGATTGAAGTCTGATCCGCTTCTTCACCAAGGGGATAAGACATTTGTGAATCTGAATAGTCCCATTTGAGCTGGCTGCGTCTTTTAGATTGATTTCTGATTTTCTTCTGGCGCTGCACAGTTCCGGTGACTTTAGAGGGATCTTCGCTTGAGTTAGTTCCGTCTTCATCAGAGGTCGTCAGAGAGCCGTCCGAGACCGAATCGAAGTTTTCACCATTGATCTCCGGAGTCCAGGGAGTTTGCGGGCCGGGATTAGGTTCTAGGCCAAGAATATAATCCATAGTGCCTGTTGCTAGAGATTTTGCCCCATTCTCTGACTCGACTTTCTGCATGAAGGAGCCCGAGGCTAAGGAGACGGAATCCGGAAGTATCGTTAATCCTAAATCCGCTATGGTATTAGTAGCATCTTCAGTGGGGGCTAAAATACAAGGTAGGTTGGTAGATGGATTCCCAGAGGCCAGCATTCCTTCTATTCTATTTTGGTCTTCCAGCTGCTCGCTTAAAGATTGAATTGTCTCAGTTTGTGCAGAGGGGCAGCTTTCTTTTAAAACGATAGGCTTTTGATTAAGGTTTGGGTTCCTTTGTGTTTCTGAAAGTGAGCTATCCGGTTCGAACTCGGGGGGGAAGTGTAGGGTCTAGAGTGGTGTCTGGTATAAGAGATGGTGCCTTGGGTCCAAAGAACATTTTTACAATAGATGGTTGAGAGCCCTCTCTTGCTCCCCCACCACCCCCGAGTCTCCCCGTAACTCTTTTGAGGCTGTTAGCCTCTCTTTTACCTTTAATCAGGTTGTCCGAAGTTGACGCTTCCCCAAAAACACTGTTGGCTTGAGCGGGTTGGACTGCCTTCGTCTTATTGCCTTTTCTGCTTTTAGCACCTTTAGACAACATAATTGAATTCCGCTGCCGTCTTCTTGCCGGTAACACGAGCTTGAAAGTTATTGGAGCGAGTGCGAAAGCAACAAAGTAGCACAATATCCAGCGTCTAAGGAAAGATTGTATCGTTCTTCCTAGAGAGACGACCCCTCAGAGTTTGTCAGCGCCCGTAACGCTTCCATTAGCTTGAAAGTGGAGGCGAATCACTTGCGTCCTGCTCCCTCACAGATTCTGCATCGCTGGTCAGTCCGCATAGCCGATGGTCGATGTGTGCGGCGTGCGCGGCTGAGCGGCGTAGATTCACGCTGACACCATCTTGCTCCCCAGCAGCTGAGATTCTATTGTCTTAAGGGAGGCGGATAGGTGTTTTCGGATATTCCATGTGGCTCCGATACAGTGCCCCCTGATCGTTGTTTTGAAGGCTTCCCACTCTATTGCTGCACTACTCGCCGTGTCTTCGTTGAGTTCAAAGTATGAGATAGTGGCCATCCCTAGCAAGGAGCGGAACTCTGGATCCTCCAGTGCATTAGTCTGAAGGCGCCATGTCGGTATGGGGGGGTGGTCAGCCTCCCATCCGAGCTGCATCCACAGCGGGTTATGATCGGAGTGGGTCCGACCGAGGTAGTCAGCTTTTTTAATTAACGGGAGTAGTGAGGGTGAGCCTACCAGCCTGTCCAGGCGTACATGTAACCCATGGACCGCTGAGTAGTACGAATAGACTCGCGTAACTGGGTTGAGGGTGCGCCAAAGATCCACCAGTTGCCAGTGCGCAAGCCAGTCTGCAAGAGTTTGGGCGTTGGACGAGGCAGCAGTTTTGTTGAGAGGCGGAAACAACCTATCTAGGTCAATATTAAGCATGGAATTAAAGTCCCCTCCCACCAACCAGGGGAGTCCAGCCCATGGGGCTAACCTCTCCGAGAGGCGCACAAGAAAAGATACCTGATCCACGTTGGGGGCGTAGATGGAGCCCAACAACATTGGCTGACCATTGAGGCGCCCTTTAACAAATGTGTAACGGCCATCAGCGTCAGTAATGGTTTCCTCTTGCACAAATGGAATTCCCGCCCTCACCCATATCAGCGTGCCTCGCGCGTGGGCCGAGTACATAGTCCCAAATATCTGGCCTCTCCATCGCCGGCGCAGTTTCTCCAGCTCTGCGTGTGTCATGTGTGTCTCTTGGAGCATGGCAACGCCGACCGAGTGACGCTGCAGGTAGGCAAAGATCGAATATCTACGCGCGGGTGTATGCATTCCGCGGATATTCCACGTAAGCGTGATAACGCACGTCATAGTTTATGTGTATGCCTAGTAGGGGTGTTGCAAGACAGGCAGCGTAATTTTGAGCAGGCGGCGCGGGAGTGGAGCTTCGGAGTGGCCTTACATAACCAAACATCGGTTTAAACATGAACATTCGTAACTGGGAGGGGCGAACCCTTCGGGGGTATCCGTCCAAAATTGTATCTTATGACAGAAACTAGTCCAGCGTGGTGACTGGTGGGTGCGCGTGTGTCGTGTGCTTGGCTACAGTGCGTGTATTCCCTACATATCCATGTGTCGCCACCCGCCATCCAAGCCGTTACGTATGCCACGTGTGTCCTGAGCATGCACGCTATTGGCCTCAGGAATGCGCGTGCGGAAAGTGAGCAATGTACCCATGTATCATCACGCATGAGTGGTGTCGTGCATAATATATCTCATGGCTGAACATTGGTCAATGTCGCAATGTGAGTGCACCGCCTTTGACATGCAGCGTGGGGTTATGGGGGTATGGTCAATTGAAGAACATTGACCTGTCGAGGCGTGTGGTAACTGGGCCCAAGCGTATCTGAACTGGTAACGTGTGTCCCTTGTTGTGGCGGCGCCCCGCCCCCAGTTAGTTAGCTGGTATTGTTGCGTCGGTGCCTGGTGCTGCCACCCCCTCATCCAGCCAGTGTGCGGGGAGACATAATATATTGGTGACGTGCGACGGCTGTGTATGGGTGTCACGCGTGAGATGGGTGCGCGCATATCTAAAAAATGCCTACAGTACAGGTAACATCAGCTGGCGCATCACTGATTACAATTCAAGTAAGTCTCTGCTTGCGTGAAAGAACTCTGGCTCAGTTCATGACAACAGTGATCCTTCAGATGAGATTTTCAGCAGTTTGATGAGTGACCTTCGGCAGGTGTGTGTCATCTAGATCGTCAGGCGGGGGGGGGTCGAAGTACCGCTGGCCGTCGCTGATTCAGAAGAGCACGTTGTCTGGCGCTCCCGGTACATTGTGGTAGCAAGCGCCGCAACTACCTCAAGTGCACCCTGTTGCTCCTTTCTGCTCTGGGCTCGGTGCTGTTGCTGTTGGTTTCGTGTGTTCTGGTTTCCCACGTCGTCGTGCCCGCCGACCGGCGGCTCTGGTGAATTCCGCGTCTGAGGGCCAAGGTCCTTTCCACAGTCCTGTCTCCTCCAGCCAGTCCCATACCTCCGCAGGCGACTTGAAGAAGTGGACCACGCCCTTTGCCACTACTCTCAGCTTAGCGGGGAACAGGAGGGAGTAGGTGATGTCCAGCTTGCGGAGTTGCCGCTTCACGGCCGTGTAAGTACTTCCGCGACGTTGTACCTGAGCCGTGTAATGTGGAAAGACCATGATAAAGCTGCCGCCAACTTCGAGGTCCGCAAGTTTTCGTGTCTCGCGCAGGACCGTATCCCTGTCCCGATAGTTTAGGAGCTTGAAGAGAAACGGACGTGGCCGGGCCCCCGGGGCTGGTTTATGCGCCGGCACACAATGAGCCCGTTCGACTGCGAAGTGCGTTGACAGTGTTCCCGGGGGTAATATGTCCAGAAGCCAGCGTTCAATGTATTGTTCAGGATTCCGTCCTTCCTCCCCTTCCGGGAGTCCAACAATGCGGATATTGTTGCGGCGGGAGCGCCGCTCCGCATCCTCAACTCTGTCCTCTAAGGCATGCATGCGGTCCAAGATGTCTTGCAGTGCCGCAGTGTGACTCTGAGTGATAGGTTTTAGCTCCGACAGCGACTGATCTTGTTGATGAACTCTGTCAGACAGTTTATGATGATCAGCTCGCAGAAGGGTAAAGTCCGAGGTGACCTTGTCCATTCGGGACTCGAGGGAGGACCTTGTCTGGTCCAACGTAGTCCCGATTTTTTCTACTGCTGCCAGCACAGAGTCCAATTTGGCTGCAAGTGATGCGTTCAGGGCGCCTCCAGTCGTTTCCTCTCCTACGTGCGGCATCTCTGGGTTGTTGGCACGCGCAGTTCCCTGGTGCGTGTTCGCGCGCAGACGGCCCATGGCTAGCTGTTGCGCAGAAGGCATTTACCCACTCTGGGCAGCTTCTATGTAGTAGTTCTCTTATCGCCGTATTGCGGCCCACGAGGTTGCTTTAATCACCACACGTGCAGGAGGTTGTCCGGTGGCGCTCGCCTTGGGCGTGACTGGGGGCGTCTAAGCTTTCCTTGCGGATTTAACGCAGTCTCCGTGTCTTCCAAACAGCAGACGTCAGTTGCCGGTGCGACAAGGACGTGCAGTGCGGCCCTGGGTTTGTATGCGGCGTTTAGTTGCCTCCAGCAGGCGTTTTTAGATCCCTGGGTATTGCTCCCGTTGTTCGCTGAGGGGCCACAGGGGTGATTCTGTGTAGCGGTCAGCAAGGGGCCCGGCGCGGTCCGCCCCTTTGCGCTCTAGGGGTCGCGTTACGGGAGAAGGTCGGGCGGGCCCCCGGTCTGTGCCACGGCCTGGTGCGTCTTTGAGGACAGCTCTGGTTCGGGCTCCCAAGCTTTGTCGCGCTACCTGCCGGTTGGCGGGCCACGTCCAGCCCCAACTGTTGCTCGGAGGTTACCGCCTTCCAGTATCTCCACCAGTCTCACCACAAACGGCAAGGGTTCACGGCTTGGTGGGGCACCCGGGCCTCAAGGGTCGTAATGCATGTACTCGTAGCCTGCCCAAGATGCAGTGTGGCCTACGTCAATTATATGAGGCTTCTCGGCCGCCCCGCCAACGCCTGGGCATGGGTGTCTTCAATCTTGCTCCCAGCGGATCACCAGCGGTCTCGGCAGACTGGTCGCTGTGGCGGGCAGGCAGAGGATCCCGCCGGGTCTAGAGTGCTGTTTGAGGGAGGCTGGGGGCTGTTCCCAGTGCTAAACACCGCAGTTTGTGATCCCTACGTTATGGGATTCGTATGGTGGTTGCTGTATGCAGTCTCGTCCGCACAGGCCTCCTATATGATATGCCACTCTCCTGCGGCTTATTTGTTAATAAACGCCCATCTAGGGCTCGCGGGGGGAGCCGGTTTTTGCTAACTAGCGTGCGGTTACAGCCGCCCACCAGTCGGGACCCTGGCGCCTGGAGCCCCCGGGGAGCGTGTCACATCGACTATCGCTGGGCCCCTGCGCTCACCTAGCGCGGCAGGCTCCTACCTTCACGAACACCAGTGTCCCGTTCACTGCTCAGGGAGCGGCCATTTTGCGAGCCTTAGCGCGGGTTCCCGGTAGCTACCTTTTCATCCCAAGGGACCCCTCAGGTCTCAGAGCGCCCACCGCCGCACCTTCAACGTCTTCTTTGCAGCGCAATGTGCTATTTTGCTGCGGCTGTCGGCTTGGGGAGGTAGCAGCCGGGCAGAGTTTCCGCCTCGGGTCCGGCTCAGAAGGGGGCCGCGCCCCAGGTGGCTCCCACTCGCTCTTGCCCCCGATGGGGGGCGCCGTCAACAGCAGGTTAGTGCCTTGTTCCCGTGATGCCTGCACGACCTCCAGGCGCAAGCGGGTCATGATATAGGTAGGAATGGCACCGGCAACAGCCGCGACCCCCGTCCGGCGGCCGCTACTTTGCCGTGTTTGTCGCTTAGGGGGGTGAGGCCGCAGGACTCCTCACAGCGATATTTTGGTCTACAGGCGACCTCCAGTCTACTGCAAGGGCTCGTTGGCAAGCATTTATCATCGGTAATCTATGCCTACATGTTCCAGGCCTGGATGGCACAGGTGCAGGGTTATTTGCAGGGGAATTAAGGGATCACCGGCGGAACGCTCTCAGCTTGCGTCCGCCATGTAGGCTCGCTAGCCACGGCCCCCCCATTCACACGCCTTTCATGTGCGGCACACAAAGTCATTCATACCGCATGCCACAGACCCAACACGCAGGGCATGCATCAACAAACGCTGACCTTAAAGGGCCTATCACATTCATATGACAATGAGACTAAAACACTAATCACACTGCCAGTCAACCACTCATCAGCCAACTTATAATAGAAATGCACCTCTTGCAAATCCATCCACAAATTCTGCCAGCCAACAGCCACACGTTCCGCTAGCCAACAGCCACACATTCCGCTAGCCAACAGCCACACATTCCGCCAGCCTACAGCCACACATTCCAACAGTCTACAGCCACACATTCCACCAGCCAAAAGCCACACATTCCACCAGCCAACAGCCACACATTCCAACAGCCACACTTTGCGCCGACCTACCGCCACACATTCTGCAGGCCAAGAGCCACACAATCTCCACTACAAACATACTGCCATATATGGTTGGGCTAGTGCCTTGAACAGTTTCACTTCAACCATGAAATCTTCTTCCTACACAAGCACCCTATGAAAACAAACCTAAGTTATGGTTTGACTATCTGTTCATGTCCATCTCACCCTCTGTCCTAATACTGTGAGGCTACAAGGTGCATCTCATTAGGCTCAGGAAGACTTTCCTTTTGTGCGCTTTAAGTGCAGTCAATGCACTAAATCCAACTCCTTCCATTGTGTGGAATTGGGCTTGAGGGTGTCCAAGGATGCATCTTTGCCCTTTCCTCTGACAGTGGCAGCAAATGTACATTTAAAAGTCCAGCTGCAGAGCCATCTGTGGGGGAAAGGTTCAGTAATGTACCATGGCCAGCAGCAGTTTACTCATTAATATACAGATTGCTACAGATGAAGTTCTGTGCAACACATTCCTTCCCAGAAACCACTGCTCATGGATTTGAACAGCACAGGTATTGCATGAGAAGAGTTTCCAGCCAGGAAACAAGTAGGCCGGGCTGTTGAGATCACTGGTGGAATAACAAAGCAGTACCTATTATCCACACCTTGAGATCTGACTCTGATTGTGAGCCAATGTATTGCAGTTTGTGTGATTCATGTTTTCAAAATAGCTGGCAAGAAATGTGTAAAAAAAAATTACTAAGGCTAAAACATTTTCCTCTTGGTCAGATGACGAACTCAGTCACGTGGTACTGGGGCAGGGCTACATTATTGAGCATAAAGTAGGTATGTAAAAAAAACAATTATAATTAGACCTCATTAGTACATATTTGAGTGCATAAGATGTCAAATACAAGTTGCATAAATACACTATGGGGTAATCATCTGAGGGGCCCGTTTACAGAATCGAAATTGGCTATAGTGTCTTCAAAAATTGTAATGGATCTTTCCCCTGTCTCCTATTCCTTCTTCCATGATGTAACTTTCCACAATCACTTATAGCTGTTGAACAACAACTAGAGTATTCGAATTTAACCATGTACAGGCAATGAATCCATCATGAGCAGAGATCAAGCTGTGCTGAATATCTGCAACTCGCCAGTCTAAATAGACTGAGTACTATCATATTATGTTACAGCCATGCCCAGCCAATGTATATTTTATGTTATGGATGGGATTTACTTCTGCAGTTTTTGAAAGCCAATTTGACTAAAGCAAGTGAGGTACAAAGCATTCAGGTTCTAAGCTGTAAGAATGCCTTTGATCTTACATGCACTTGCATTGCACTTTGATATTACAATGCTGTGCCATGTTGCCTACATTCCAGGGAGGTGAATTACACTTCTGAATTTAAACTTTGTGATTTAAAGAGACAATAAAAATACTATTGCTTACTCTTACACAATGTTTCTCTGGTGTACAAGTCACAGTGATTTCACAAACATTTGAAAAACAGGCTTAATGCCTATCAGTCAAACACAATCAGCATATATATCAGCTTGTGATGCAGCAACGACCCCACTGGTGTGGAATCCAATAAAGTTGAGATAGTTAACACCCTTTGTGCTGCCAGGAAAGCATAAAACAAAAAAATAATATGGAGACCAATTTCTCCCTTCCCTGTGGGAGCTGATCGCGCCCCCCCCCCTCCTCCCCCAGGGAAAGGAAAACAACTGATTTCATGTTATGCCCCCGGGGGGAAGGGGGGGGGTGTTGAGCCTGTTTAGGGGGCTGACCCCCCCCCTCCAAAATAATAATCCCATGTGTGTAGAGGATCTCTG